>JAWNLD010000468.1:355000-747500 GCA_035041545.1 Drosophila colorata
ATTACACAGCCCAACATAACAACTCGCGTAATACCTAATTTCATGTACACCTACAGCTTAGCTTTGGTGACCACCTACTAATCCCTTTTTACACGTTCATGTTTTACACGTATATGGTTGTCTGTGTGTGTGTTTGGGCACATATGTATTCAAAGTATGTAATTGCTTTGGGTTAGGTTTGTATGCTTATCACAGCCAGCCAGCCAGCCATCCATATAATTAATTGCATTTGGTGTGCTTAGTATGTAAATTACTTGCGTCTCAGCGTTGATTCTTCATCTAGTCTCTGTCGTGTCCAGTCCAGTCTTTGTAGTGGCTTGCTTTTGACATACGCCGTATGCGACGTATTTACCACCCCCGCTCACGTCTAAAAAGTATGTGGATATGTCTGATTTACACAATTGGTGCTTGTCTGCTCTAGCACTTGATAATTGGCAGCCAGGCGACCATCGATCGATAACAATAAAATTGTTAAAAGCGCAAAATGCCGCAAAGTGTGTAATTTGTCGAGAACGAAGAAGAGGCAGTCCGGCAGGCTGCAAGGGCTGCCGTGGCAACACGAGCACAGCGCGCAACAACTCTATTTGAATTCATCAACGGCGTGTTTAAGCAGTTTGTCAGCGACACGTGGCCGAACGACTGTTCTTTCTAGTTCGTTGGCAACAGCAGGCGGCTGATTCCCCATTGGAGTGGGTTGAACAGCGTCGACCGACTGTGCGACTGTGCGACTGAGTGCCGGTGACGTAAAGTCTCAGTAACTGCAGCAGCATCATACCAGAGGAACACCACAGCAACCCCCTTACTGTAGTAGTAGAAATACCAACGAGGTGCACTAAATAGAGATTTAAACGCCTGTGCCGCCTGAAAGTGTTCACTTTGCTTGTGGTTGTCAACGCGATGGCTAACGATAATATGTAACCACTCAATCTATATTTATTCATACAAAATTAGTGAGTTGTGTGGCAATTCTTATGATTTTGCACCGGTTAAATGCCAGAAATGAGATGATCTCAAACGCTGAAACGTATGTATCTTTAATTTCCCCTTGGGGAAATGTCATTTATTTTATTGTCGCTGATGTTGTTGAACCCTTTGACATGAGATGAGAAAGATCCTACTCCCGGTGGTTGGACATGTGCCTGATTTACGCGCATCCGTTGCGCACAGTGGGAGAACGCCTTCAGCTCATTATCGCAATTCTGTGAGAAAACTTCTCATCGTATAAAAACATCTTCGAAACCATCTAGTATATATTCTGAATCAGCATGAAGTTTATCTGGCCATGTTCATGTCTGTCCGCCCATAAGAATTGGCCCTCTGCTCAAGCCAAGTTTATTTTAAATTGTTGGTATCTCGTTTCTTGTAACCGATAAAGACAGCTTTTCAATCCCAGGTTATTTAACATATCTCACAGATTAGGATATCGATTAGTAAACATTATTAAAATATTTAACTTATTGAATATCTTCCCCCACTACACAAAAATTAAAAAGAAACCTTACTAAAGGCTATTTTCCGGCTTTCCATACTTAGTTCACATAATAGCCAAGATAGAACAGTTATCTTTGGGGTCGAGAATTGCATTGAGAAAACTCATTTATGCCAAAGCTGATTAGATTTAGCTGCATAATATCATTGAAAAATTTGCATAAACTTAGGAGCGATATTGTTAATTCTGCGATTTCCAATGTCCTCAAATATGACCAAAGTCTGCATTTTGTTTGTTTTTGCTATTATTAACAAGTAAATGTGCTCTAATCGGGAGTCAACTCCTTGCATTCATACATGCATACACCAAATCACACGTACACACGGCTGCGTACTATACTAAGAGGCTGCGCTTGGCCCCTACAATCCTTTCCTTTCCTTTCGTTTTCGAGATATGCTAGGAAAGCCATGCCTTAATATTTATTTATTATATATTATGAAATGGAGCAAGATGTAAAAAAGTTATAGTTGTATGATATAGTCGAAAAGTTGAGGTCTCAGGCGGACTGGCGGACATGACAAAATCGAATCAGCTAGAAGTCCTGATCACGAATATATATGTATACTTTATGGGTCGGAGATGCTGCCATCTGCCTGTTACATACATTTGCAAAAACAATTATTCCTTTTTTACCCATTTTCAATGGGTTCAGAGTAGAATAATCGCGTTTGTTTGGGCGACTCCTTCATCGAGTGTTCCAAATTTTTGAAGAAAATTTAAAATAAGATGAAGTATAAAGGGCTGCTTTATGATTAAAATGCCAACACGTGGCTTTTATTTCATTTCAGTGCACATTTCAGTGTAAAATCCACAAATGCTTCACACTACCCAAGCAGGGGATGCTATTTAGATGTTCTCAATACTCAGTAGCTTCCGTTAAATATGCAATATGATCTATGTAAAAATGTATGTATGTATAAAATTCCTCCCACAAGCCCACAAATTGAGATTTATTTTTAAAGAGGTCCTAACTTGGTGCGCTCCAATTGGCAACTGAAAATAATTTTTTTATGATAATGTTTGTTGTTTTTAATGAAATGTGAACCAAATAGAACAATTAAAAAGTGAAGTATACATTCATCATAACAAAAACATTTCATTTATATCACCTTCAGAAAGTTATGTTTTAATATGAAAACATATTTGTGCGGAAAAGACTTTGAAACATTGTCTTATTTTAAAGGTATTCTCGACAAATACCTATTTTTTGTTCATTATAGGATGAGGAATTCAAAGCTACTAAAGATAATTTTATGTATCTTTAATGGAGTCCTCAGAAACAGAGTAATTCTTGTTGTTATTTAATTTTATATGTATGCTCGATAACTAAAGCATTTCTGAAAAATATTTTAACTTATTTTCAAGCTCGGGTCTAACCACGTCTACTTTATAAGTCCAGGCAATAAATTAATAAGTGACGGTAGCTTTTAGTAAGCATATATTACGAATCAGATTCTGCACGCTCCTTTGTTAATTTCCCGTGCACACGCACACGTCCACCCCCGAACACACTTCACAGGCAAAAAACCAGTTAATGACGTATACGAAGATTCCGACAACAGTGCTCACCAATCCCCCAACGAACTGCTGGCAGGACGTCTGGCCTATATGATTGTGCGCAGTTATTTAAAATAATATTTCCGTATCCGGCAAGTAATACGTGACGCGTGCAGACCGACCTACAACCAGCCTAAGAACTGAAAGCTAGATCCACGCCAACTATGAACGACCGTCGCGACGGTCCAAGTCCATCATTGTTACTCCTCGGAACTGCTCACTTACTTTACGAGCGCTTGAAGTCAAATAAGGTACACTCAGAGGAAAACTACGAATTTTCAACTCAAATCAAATACAAGGGTTGACAAAATCCTGCAAAGATGGAAATTTAATTCAAAAGTATTTTAAAGTCCCAAACTACCTCAACACTCAACCCAAATATAACGTTCCATAAAAATCGTTTGACGCTTGTTTCAGTTACGAAAATATTTGCAATATATCTTGATGAACTAATAAGTTTTTTTAGTAGTTACATAAGCTCTATATCTAAGCCCGCACACAGACAAAACGCAACATTAGGTCGTAGCAATCATTAATATTATATATATATATATATATAAATATTATGTATATATATATGTATATGTATTATATAAAATGTACAATATATATTTTCGACCGGCTTAAGCATACCTCTAAGTCTACCAGAGCTGCCAACGGCTATAATTAAAATTGATTACGGGTGGTATGTTTGCATGTATCACATACTACCTTGCCAGATTCTGTATATCCAGCACGTATAATTTTAGGGAAAAACCGGGTCTATAGAAAGACTTACCATTGACGGCTAGATCAAGTAGGCTGTTGACTGCGATCAAGAATATATATGTATATACTTTAAAGGGTCATACCACCCATTTTTTACCCATTCTCAATGGGTATTGGGAATATTAAGGTGATAATATATATACACACATACTTTAACGCGATAATGATTCAATACTTTTCTGATGTGATACAGATGGGAATCATTCATTGTTTTCCGCCAGTAGGCTCAACACGCAGACACGCTTACACAGGTATAGGAGGGCTACCGTCGCCACATACCCATTACGCCTCTTCGCAGTAACAACAACAGTAAGTTGCATTTTGATCCAGATACAATGCATCGATTCATTTAATTGTTTACTTCAAGGGTAGGCTCGGCTCGGCTCGGCTCAGCTCAGGGCACCCCTAAGTAGGGACTGACTGTCAAAGCGAATATGTTCTTACATCTGTCTAATAAACCACCGAACTGCTTCATAGACCATTGTATAGGTACTCACTCGTATCTGTGTCTCTATCTGTATACAGTGCACACATGCCCCTATTGAGTATGCAGTGTAACTACTTTGACCTCTATTGTTATTGGTTATTATATGTAGAACCTTGCCCTCACCCTCGGTCGCTGTTGTCTGTCTGTCCGCATCGGCTGCGGTTTTTTGGTCTTTGCCTTATTTATCTAAGCTAAATTTTGCTGTCCTCCCCGCTCGCTCGGTCTATCTTTCTATCTTTTTGTAGCCTCAGTCGCAGTCTCGGTCTATTGCATTTTCTTTTCTCTTCATTTTTTTTAATAAGCCTGTGAATGACGTTGACTGCAACTGCGGCTAAGTCTGCGGCTTATTCTTTAGCCTGGGCCAGAAGAAAGGTCTGTATCCGTGAGTGTTGCCAACGTTTATGTAGCAAAAAGAGCTAGTACTACAGGAAAAAACGGAAAACGAATACAATAACTTAACATTTTACTATTTTTAGTTAGTTTTTAATTATTTCATAAATGGAATTATATGTATATATAATCAGCCCAATAACATTGTATAAATAGTTAACTTAGGCATAATATCGCGCTTTATGCGATATTTATTATATCCTGCACCCATGGAAAATGGGTAAAAAGGGTATAATGGTTTTGTGCAAATGTATGTAACAGGCAGAAGGATGACGAGCTGAATCGATGTAGCCATGTCCGTCCATATGAATGCAGCAACCTCGGAAACTACAAAACCTAGAGACTTAAACTTTTTGCCTAAAGATTCTTCTAAATCATACGCAGAATAAGTTTTTTTTATTTTTTTGATATCTTGCTCCGTTTGGTTTTCTTGGGGCTTAGCAAATTGATAAAAATCCATATATCTTGCGGTGGGCAAGCCGCGAAATTCCATATCTCCCACAATTTAAGCTAGGGTCACAAAATCGAATAATCAGTTTTCTGATGACCTCGTCTAAATATAGAGCCCACAAATTACAAAAATCTACATTTTTCCAAAATAACAATAATAATTAAAGATTAGGAATCAGAACTATGTGCGGTGCTTTTTAATTAGCCAAGTTATATGGGATCAACTCTTGATCATGGTAATGGGGTATATTAATAAATATCAAAACTATACACTTTTTGACAAAGTAAAACTGTCAAAAGTAAACCAAAAAATGTCGGATATAAAACAAAAACACCTTTACACTAGGTAAAAATCTAGGGGCACAATCAAGCCACAAAATTTCTGATATTTTGTGACGAAGGATATTTAATTTAATATATGAACAATTCCAAATTATAAAAAAAAAATAGGCGTACGGCACTTTGTGTACCTAAAAATAACTTTTTGCGATGTGCCGAATGCTCAACGCTGTTAACACTGCTATCCAACTCGGAGATCCGCTCGGGCTCGGGGTCGGGGTTGGTATGGCGTCGGTTGGTTTTTGGCCAATGTTACGCATATTACCGTTTGTTTGTTCTCTTCCGAAGCACAATGAAAATAATAGACCACTTTCGTTGAAAACATCCTTTCTGTCCGCACCTCGGGAGAGACAAGAATTTGTTGACAGAAGTAATCAATAGGCCAGCCCTCTAACACTCCCATGCCCGTACTCGTGGCGCGACACGCGTCCGATGGTCGCCTCTTGGCTTTAGGCTCCGTAACTGCATTTTGATACTGAAACTGAAACAGAGACTCAAATTCTAAGATACATTCCCGTAAATCACAGCCTTTTATCCACAGTCAACTGTATATAATATCTAATAGCTGCGCTTTATCCTAAAATCGAAATGTAACAATACTATTAGCAATAAAAGTGTATATATAAACACAATTATTGTGCTCTTCCTGATCTAGATCAACCTATAAATGTTCCTTGTACCGGGGGTATAACGGTTTCTCTAAGAATGTAATATAAAACAAATTAACATTTTTCACACATTTCACAAAAATCTGATTCGTCACCTTCTCAATGCTCCATGAAATTTCTACCACATTCAAGAGGCCGTGCCAGGAATTTCGCTTTGAAGAAGGCCTCGACATTTTTTGTTGGTTTGCTGCCGACAGTGAGGGTGTGCGGCCGTTGATGCGTGTGACTTCAAAAATCCCAAAAACGTGTCGGGCAGCATGTTGAAATTGACGTTCTCCTGGTCCATGCAGTAGCCGCAGCCGATACTGTTAGAGTGAGTATTGCGAGAACTTCTCAGACTAAGACTGACACAAGTTGAACTAGGGGTTCGGGTTGGGGTTTGGGTTGAAGGCTGTGCGATGTGCGATGTGGATGCTTCCGCAATTATTTGAGGGTGGAAACGGCTTGTGATGTGGCACAATTTTAGCCCATTTGATTTGTTGTATTGTGGTGCAACTGATGTCTTTACTTTCCTTGGATGTGTAACTTTAATTATCAACGATTTGTACATTTTTTTATAATTGACTATAGCCCCATTCGAAGGTTATACTTCTTTAAGTAAAATACAAGTAAATATGATATACGAAAAAGTAAAGTAAATATACGAAAAGTAAAGCTAGTTTGAATAGAAGTAGGTGAACGGAAAAGTAAACCGCTTGCTTTCTGTTTATTTCTATAGAAAATTACTTTATATTACTAAAATCTGTGCAGAGATAACGTTAATAATTTTAAATTTGTTTTTATACTTTTGGTCAGTATTAATAAAAGAAATACTTGAGTTTGTCCCGATAAGGGACACAAATGAAAGGAGAATATATATAAAATACATATAAAGAATATAAAGAATACGACGAGATTTGTGAAGCTTCTAGCTTATATGTAGATCACAAAGAACAATTGGATAAACATAAGACATAAACATTTGCATATCAAAATCGACTCGGTTGATGATCCTTTTCTGGGTGTTTCAGTCTAATTATTTTTAATATTGATTGAATCAATTCAATTTAAAAACCGGTTCCACTAACATGTTTTTTGTTTTGGGTATTTGCAATTAATAGATATGATATATGATTACGATTTTACATTAATTTCATTTCTGTGATCAAACTATTTAAATTAAGTGGTTGATAGCAATAGATAGTGTAATTAACGCAACATTTTTCCTAAACAAGTATGGTTCTTTTCGGGTTTTGGTACGGCTGTTTCTTTGCGCAACTGGTACTGGTATTAATAAATAAATGTGCAATTCCAGGTTCGAATCAGTTCGTTTCAAAACCGGTTTATAGCCTTGATCTAAAACACAACTTTAGACCTTTTCATGCACACATTTGCATAAGTTTGTTTGTATGTACATTTGTATATATGCATGGCATTTTAATCTGGTATGTACATACATATTAGACCATACATGATAACAGAGGAATCCTCCACCGTGTGGTATTCGTATTCGTTGCATATATTTGTACATGTACATGTGTATGTATGTTTTGCATGTATACATATATGTAATTCTGTTTTTCAACGTTCTTATAAAAGTCCCTCGCGATTTTTATACTGTAAATGGCTGCGAAAGCTGGGATGATTCTGCGTCCTATTATAGCAAATAACACACACTACTGTTATCCCGCTTGTGCACCATGCGAGCCACTATCGCCGTTCCGCTTGAAGGTAGTACCAGCAGCAACAGTGCCATCCCTCTCGTACTTGGGCAAACGTCCACGCAAAATGGCCGCGTTGCCGCATTTGCCGTTGTCTCTAATATGCTACCCTGTCTGGGCAGGTTTGGTCTTTCGCTTGAGAGCTCATTATCGTTTCGCTTGGCTAACCAGTTAGTCGTACACAATTTTGATCAGGGCACACTAACACCGCCGCCGCAGTTTGATTATTTTGCATTTTGAAGCAAACAAATTGTTAGAGAAGTGACGGGCTCGCAATCCGTGGCGTTGCCGCCGGGTCGCTGGCTGCCTATGGCAGATCGGCACCGATGTCTAATTCTCAACTTTGGGAGTAATCGAGTACGACACGTGACAAACGAAACCGAAGCCAAAAATCGAAATTGAAATTGAAATTGAAATCGAATTCGAGCTCGAGTCCAAAGTGAAAGTATTTACCAACAAGAGTGTTAACGAATTGGAGACAAGTACAAAAAATTGGAATAAATATTTAAAATACAAAACTAAAATAACAATTACCATAACAAGCCCGCCGAAATCTGATGATGCCTCCAACTCGGAATCACAATTGTAACGTAGTGTAATGTAGTGTAGATTTAAAGTGGAACAAGAAATACATAAAAAATATACAATATACAAGTACAAAGCCCAACAACGAAATGAACAGTATAACCATTGCATGACTATACTGCAGTCTATGCATAATAATAAATAGTCAATTGTCCAGTGCTTTCTCGAATTCAATTATCCAACGGCCTTGGATATTGCCATAACGAAGAAATCAGAACAACTGAAAACAATTTCAAATCTCGATACGCTTAAGAAATTAGTTTTAACGATAATCAATAAAAATGATGCTAACAACAGAGCACATCATGCATGGACATCCCCACTCAGCTGTGGGAGTGGGGGTGGGTCAAAGTGCATTATTCGGGTGCTCGACAGCGGGGCACAGCGGAATTAACCAGCTGGGCGGCGTGTATGTGAACGGAAGACCCCTGCCTGATTCCACACGCCAAAAGATTGTCGAGTTGGCTCACTCCGGCGCACGTCCATGTGATATTTCTCGAATACTTCAAGTTTCCAACGGCTGCGTAAGCAAAATCTTGGGCAGGTGAGACAAATAATATTACCTGATGAATATTAACTAGTGAACATTTTGGCTCCACAAACAAACAAATTTGTACTCTGTTTCATGGTTTGAAACATTGCTGTAAGCTTCAGTTCGTAAAACTGCTTTTCCACATTCATATAAAGATGTTCAACTTAGAAGCTTGGCTCGTCAAATACTACCCCTTTTAACTTTAAATAATGTCATTTATTTTGTGTAACAATTTAACTCTCAATTAAGAAGTGGGATATATCTTATTGAAAATATTTTAAAAAAAATTAAGCAAAAATATCGTTCAGTTGCAACTGATTGAGCTTGGCGTTCGCTTCACACTAAAATACATATAACAACTGCATGTTTTAATTGGTTTGGTTCAACGCGGCTGGCAGCTTCTGAGATAGATATAGTTTGTAATTTGGTAGAACAAAAAATGCATGTAGATTTTTCTTTAGAGTTTTTCTTTTTCTTAAGACTTTAAAACATATTCACATTTACAACAAGTGTCGTCCTGATTATAATCAGAGCAATAACCAAATGACTTTCAAAAAGTTTAATTTGAAATATTGATTTTTGCGATTAGCAGGAAATGAATATGATTCATCTCGATTTTAAAATCCGTAGACTTCGTTTGACGCGGTTATACAGGAGTAAGTTTGCAGTCCTGAGTCCTTAGTACCAAGCACGGTTTGAAACAAATGCGGAGTTGATGCGGCTAATTTTGTTTTGTTAAATTATTTGTTATACTCTGTTCTCAAAATGAAAATTTGTTTTAAATTGTTTTGCAAGGTCGCGTTGCCTTAGGTTAAAATTAATTATAGCCGTGTTTCTCTTAAGGATAGCTTAGGAAAAACTTTGCGTTAATTTTCCCATCATATATCAATTTTGTTGCCAAAAAGTTTTAAGCCTAAGCAACTAGTGACCAGCGTTATCAAAATAAATAGCGTAAAATTCTTCATCATTATTGATACTACGGCCAGCAGTGATACTTCCATCCGTATGATTTCTAATTAAAACATATATCGTTTAAACTAAACGAAAAATATAGCACAACATACCACACTTACATTTTTGGAGTTAATGGGGCCGTTGGGAGCTTTCAGGAATTCGTTCCAATACGCGTCAAATGGTAGCTCATTTATTCAAATACGATAACTAGTTCAATAGTTATAAAGAAATTACATTTTTATTGTGTTTATGAATATGAGATGTTAAGTTTTATTTTTCGGTCATATTTTGCGTATGATAGCATTGAGATAGCGTTTACGAGTTTTGCTGACTTTTTCCCTATCCCTACGACTTTTGGAAAAAACTGCTGATTTAGCGGCAAGACGCTAAAATCCACTAAAATTGACACCCCCACAGTTTCCAAACAACAGAAGATACAGGTATGTTCTATATACTGTTTGAAAGTATTTATCTTTATTATCTAGAGCTTTAAGGCATACCTTTTTGTTCTTTGGGATGTAGTTAAAAAGTTACAGGTAAATAATGTTTTCATTGTACATTTTGATAATTTAAAAGAAAACGACTCCAACAATATAATATTTGCCACATATTTGGGATAATTCCGGATAATTTTGCTAGAAATGCCTTGTTTAGTGTACATGCTGTGTACATTAGACCTTCATAAGTTTACGTTGAAAAAAAACCCAGTGCTCCCAGTCAGTTTTTTTCTTTTTGTATTGGTTTTTTTTGATAATGCAGGCAATAATTATTATTAATTATAACTAGTCTAAATGAATTGAGCTGTTTCATTGTGCAAAACTGTATTTACGGATTGCGTCAACTGATTTGGATTCACTTTAAGAAAATTAAAATTAGTAGACGGAATGGATTTTGATTTCGTCAAACATCTATTCTGTTTAAAATTTGGCGCCAACAGCTAACTTTGATTTGAGGTTGTGCCGCAAAAATATATATATATATATATATATATTAATACATATATATATATATATATATATTTATATATATATATATATATTAATACATATATATATATATTAATACATATATATATATATATATATTTTATATATATATATTTATATATATATATATAATAAATATTATAAAATATACACCAAAGACAATTTTTAACTTTATTTTGACATTTTTCATATACAATTTTAATTTTAGAATGTAAAATAATATAAATATATTAAAGCAGCCTCGGAACTGATTTCATTTTAAATATTTGTGTTCCCAGATCGCTTTCTGAAAGCGGACTCGTCACTCTGTCGCTTTGTTTTCATTTTGTATGGGACAGCTGATTGTGTCTGTTCACCAAAAGTTAAAATCAAATAAAATTAAATCAAAATCATTTAACGGAATCCCATATTAATTAATAGTGAAAAATTCTGAAAAATACAAGTTATAGCACGCCATATTAAACTGTACACGCCCTACTTAAATAAAATGTTTATCGATTTAAAATCTGAATATCTATACCTTTCTTCACTGTCGAGTGGTTGTTCTCCATCTCCAAAAATATTTAAACGACAGTTCATTAAAGACGTATGGGAGCACTCCTGAACGATATCAGGCGGCGTTCAGATAAGATTTATATAGAACATACCTGTATCTTTTAAGGCTTGGAAACCGTGGAAACCGTCAATTTTAGCCGATTTTCGCGTAGAACAAAAGTTTCTTGGTTTCTGATAGGGAACAAATTCACAAAGTTCCAAAAAGCTATCTGAACGCTATCATACGCGAAAAAATATAACGAATATAACATCTCATTTTCGAAAACACACAAATATTAAATTTCTTAATAACTATTGAACGAGATATCGAAACCTGAACGGATGAACAAATTTCTGAAAGCCTCCAATGGATTTTCGAATTTTCAAATCACTTGCAGCTCCATAACTCATGAACCTAATGAGCTATCACATGTTGTCTTCTTCTAGTTTTAACGACACCTTTCGATCGGTATATAACTCGATCTGTTCGGACTATCGCTGGTGACCTCCCCCAAAAATTGCGATCTTGACATTCCGGCCACGCCCCCCAGCGTTCCGTAATCGCCAAAATCGATATACCTGAGAGCACAAATCGCACAATTTTCAAGCTAGAGCCACCAAATTTGGTATATAGATTGCTAGTCACTTTCCCCAAAAATTGAGAGCTTAATATCCGGGTCACGCCCACTAGAACACCCCCAGCCACTCCGCCCCCACGGATCGAGAAAGCGAATATCTTTTATATTTTTAGAGCTAAATTATCAAAATTTGAAAGATTAAGATCCTTAAAATATTTTCCGCCCACGCCAACTGGGGGCGTGTCATTTCGATAAAATCGATGTGCCTCCCTCAGTTTTAAGTTAGAGACATAATGTTTTTCAGAAAGAAAACTGCTAAATATCGCACAAAAATGTTTTGGATACGCTCACTTGGGGCGAGTAAGCCGCGAAAATCCATATCTCCCATAATTTTAGAGCTGAGTCACCAAATTTAGTAAGCCGTTTTTCTGATGACCTCATCTAAATATAGAGGCCATAAATTACAAACATCTTCATTTTTTCGAAATAACAATAATAATTAAGGCCGTGAAAGATTATTGCGCAGTCGGTTACACCCGACTGCAAGGTTCTTACTTATTTAACAAGCCAATTGGCAGCAAGCAGTGCAATTAGAGATAGAGAGTTGAAGTTTGGTTTTTTAAGTTCGTGTGTACAATACGCAGACCAAGTTTATTTCGAATTATCAATAGCCCGCCCGTTTTCTTCAGATCGGTATTTATCGGTTTTTTTGCCCGGTTTTAATATATCCGAAACTAGTAAGAGCTAGAGCCACCAAATTTGGTTTAATATGTTCTTTTAAAGCATTCGCAGATCAAGGATACTTCGGTTTGTGGATTTGTGTGTGAGCTGGGTTCAGGGTATCTGCTAGTCAGGCGGTCCCGACTAGAGCACTCATACTTGTTTTTATTGTATTGTTTTGCAAGGTCTCGATGCCTTATGCACAATAGCTTAAGTTAAAAAATTATTATCGTCAGGTTTTCTTTAAATTAAAAACATTGCTATTACAAATTTTTGGTCATTGTCGCCCTGTAGGGGGATGGACGTGACTGTTTTTGGCAGGGAAGTAGATTCGTGGGTGCAGCCAGTCCCCAGAAAAAGTATGTATATGGCCCGCTTACAGGCCAACCAACTTAGTTTCGCAATTCTGTTAAACAGTTCCATTAATATGGCGAAAGAAGGTTAATCTTTTGTCCACGGTGACTCCGCGACTCCGTCTCCAGCTTTAAGTTCGTTCCGTTAAGCCGCATCCAAATGTGAAACATATAGTGGCATTCTTGGACGGGTTTAGTTGCTGAGTAGGTCTAGAAAGTCCTGAGACCTGTCACTGAACATGGTACAGACGTTATCGGCGTATGAGGCCATAAGTAGCGAGCGCGATAAGATTCCGAGGGGTGGAGGATCCGAGATAGGCATATCTGCGGAAAAAATAAGAGGAAGGGCCCTAGCACACTGCCTTGCGGGACTCCAACTTAGATGTTGTGTGCGGATAACAGCTCCGCTTTTACTTCGAACCTGAAAAACGGACCGACCAAGAAGGATTGGATCAAGGTAAAATCAGTAAAGTACAAGTTCTACAAGCAGGCACGCGTGACATATACGGTCAAATATTTGCTTGACGTCGATGGAGGCAGCTTCATTATGGCGTTAAAAATGTCAGTCAGGAAGAGATCAGGGCTTTCAGAGTCCTGTTGCAAGCCAAATCGTGTCCTCGGGCTTTATTTGGCTTAAAGCAAAGCAAATTGAAAATCGGTGATAAGGGTAAAATGGTTTTGTGCAAATGAATGTAACAATGTAAAGTATATATATAATTGATTCACTAAACCATACGCAGAATAAGCTTCGTAAAGTAGACACAAATCAGCCATATTTCGGATTTTGGATACCTCTGCCCATTCGATCCTATATAAAAAGAACGCAAGTAAAGTCTACAAACTTGCGCTTTGGTTTGTACATAGATATAAATGCTTTTGTTAAGTCCTAAAAATTTCATAGCGATCATACTCTTAGTCTAGAAGTTATTCAAGAATTTATTTTCCTTAAAGTGCGCTGCAAACGTGCGTTTGTGTGATTTTGTGTATGTGTACATGAATGCAAGGAGGTTGAAATGTATCTAACGACAGCTCGTATCTGAGTTCAAGGTATCTTCTAGTCAAGCACTCCCGATCTAAGCAGTCTTACTTATGTATGGGGTACGGGATATCTCCAAACTACAAATTTTTGCCCACTATTAATTTAATTTGTATTTTTACTTATAGGTACTATGAAACTGGATCAATAAAACCTCGAGCGATAGGTGGTTCAAAGCCACGAGTAGCTACAACGCCCGTCGTACAAAAAATTGCTGATTACAAAAGGGAATGTCCCAGCATATTTGCATGGGAAATTCGGGATCGGCTGCTTTCCGAGCAAGTATGCAATAGTGATAATATTCCAAGCGTAAGTGTTTTATATATACTATATACATTGTTATATATATATTTGTATATATACTATATACATTGTTATATATATATTTGTATATGACATAACAACAATTCTGTTCCTAAGCCAATTATGAATAGCCGTACTCGTTGCCGAAATGTGTTTTATATTTATAATTATTATTTCAAAATTTATCGTCTTACTTACTCTGTTCATATCGATCAAAATATTAAAACCACTCTCAACCTTGCCAGTAAATATGGAAAAGAAAAACCCTTTATCTTAATTTATGATTCAATAAGTTCAATGTTTTTATTGTCTGATCGTTGCAAAATTTTCTGGTCTTTATAATTGACTTAAGATGTCTTTATATACCGAAAGAAATTCATCTTAACTAAAACCTAGATGCTGAATTTGTTGTCTCGCGCTCTTGTAAAAAGTATTGTGTACTTAATGTGGTCATATACTACATATGCCTTCTTCTGCCTTCTACACACATTTCCACAACTTTTGTAAGCGGTATTTCCCATTTGTAGTTGGTAGACGGTATAAAAAGTAACAGTTGAGATTAGTTTTGAAAAACACAATGAAGCGAATACCGAATTTTTAAAGCAAGGAGGGTTGATTGCACTTACAAACAAGAGGAAGAGAGCCGGGCTCAAAACCACAGCCTGCTATCGAGATTGTAGCAAAATAGAACCAAGTACAGGGCAGCAGCCGCTGAGCCCTGCCGGCACAATGGATTAAGTAATTTCAAAACAATGCCTGCCCCTCGTTTTTAAAATGGATTAAGATTTAGATCTACTTTCAGTTAGAGCTTCTCTCTTCCATCCGGAAAAGATATTTTCATTATTCCATCAGGTAAACAAAAGGATCTAGTTCACCTAATTCCATTCAGCGTACTCAATAAAAACTCGGCGGTTCGCGGTTTTCTTTAAGCCTAAAACGTTCGAAGACGCAATTAAGCCGCAGATTAAACTACAAGCAGTGGTATATTCATTATGTGTATATACAAAACAGTTCATCTGGACTGACTGACGGACTCGGGATTGGTAACCTATGCACAGCCTAAACGGTAAGCCGTATCTGAAACTTGGCACACAAGTGGGCCCTATGGCAGAGCTTTGGAATATTCGACCACCAAGTTGGGAAAAATTGGGGGTCCACATTTGTATAGAAAACATTCAATTACAATGCCTTCATTCGAGATCAAGCCGGACCGATAGACAGACGAACACACAGACATGTGTATATCGACTTGGCTGTTAAGTGTTTATGTTTGTTACATGCATTTTCAAAGCCCTATTTTATGCGGTTTTACACATTTTCAATATGTGCAGGGTGTATATGATATAATTTTTTTGGTGTTTTTGACTACAGGAACAAAGGGAACGGAGTCAAAAAAGCTGAAAACTAGTATATATACATAGTATAGTATATAATTATACTCGTTCACAAAAAACAGTGGTTTTGAACAATCTCCGTCTGTCCGTACGAACGCAATATTTTTTGCCGCTTTTAAAAATAGAAACTTCTCCTAAAGATAGAGTCTAACAAATTTTGGCCCCACATAGCCCCACAAATTGCAAATTGCTTACTTTCCTAAGCCGTTTTCTACTCTTTTAAGATGTTCTTACACTGTGAACGAGTATTGCGCAGTCAATATTCTCACTTTTAATACTCGTTCATGAAGTGAAAAGAGTTTATTTCTTTAGCTGTGCCCACTGAGCGATACATATATGTCCCCCTTGTTTTAAAGCTAGATACATCAATTTTTGCAGACAGATTATTAATGACATTCTCTAAACATTTTGGCAATTTACAAAAGTCCAGATTCTTAGAACATCGATTATGCATTTTTTTGCCTGTGCTTTATTTATTTTTATTTTTTTCTGTTTGTGTATTTTGCATAATAGGTAGCAGGCACCGACGATATCAGCGTAAATTTCAGTTTTCATCAATATTGGATTTGTTTGCAGGTTTTAGTGATTGCTTATATTTCTTATCCGGTAACTTAGTTAACAGAACTTATCACCAGAAAAAATTCGTCGGTAACGCTGTTGTTTAATGCCCATTTTATATGCGAAGAGTTCTAGGTTCTGGCACTTGTGACTAGAGCAATCTTAATTGTTTTTAGCACGATGTGTAACCGACATTTTAAAATTTACTTTGATTATTTGTGTAAGTTTTTGCTCGCCCAGCTCTACTCACAGCCAAAATGTTCTTTCGCTTCTGAACACAGTAGATATATATAGTCGGAATGAAGTTATTTCTCTCTCTATATATATAAATATATATATGTATGAAAATAATAGGTGATCACGTATGTATGTACATACATTCATACGTAAGACATGTATATACACATATGTATGTCTATGTACAAGTTCCTATGTACGATGAATTTTGTACCCCGTGGCTAAAATGAGCAAGGGATGTAAAACATGCAAGCTAAAAATTCGATTTGGAAGTCACCCTTGTTTCCTCTGAATATTAGAATACATACTACACACAAGTGTGCCTACATACATACATGACACACAGCGTCTAAAAGTCTGAAAATAACAACAAATGAATTCTGGACTTAATTGTTCAGACAAATAGCTAAAGCAACTATGGAATCTGTTGTCGATAGGGTTTAATTTTTAACGTCCTGTGCATTCCCAAAGCATTGAGATTATGAAATAGAAATGGCCAGTAAATGAAATGGCTATTAGTAGAAATGTGTGGTTAGTACATTCAAATGCAGACATGCACACATACATATATGTATATAAATGTATATGTGTATAAATATTTTTATGTTCGCATGCACAGCCATGTGGGGGTACGATGCGACAGGACGAACATTTGAAAATGTCCTTTAACGCTGTTTGCCTCCATTAATAAGAACATGGAAAACACCACTTTGGGCCTTAAGTGTTGGCACGTGTCTGGCGCATTGGACTTGGACATTTCTTTGCATCTGGATGCTCGTGCTCCTCGTTGACGTTGGTTGTACTGTTGCGATTATAATGAATTACGGGCCGTTTTGTATTTTAACATAAAGACATCAAAAGACATCAAAGGCTTTCAATGGCAATCTAAATCTGAAGTCATTTGTAAGGGTCACCTCAATGCATACAGAAATTAAAACCTGGCCTCTATACTGTTTATCTGTCTAACTAGCATTAACATATAAATAATATTTGTATAATAATTATGAAAATGTTGAATTCTTGAATGATTTTTTTTTCTGATGTGTTTTAAATTATATGTTCAACGATATAATTAAACATTTATTAGTGACGTGTTTCTCCGGTAAGGGAAAATCCACCCACCTAAACCTGTTAGGCGAAAACTAATTTTAATAGATTCTGAAAAGACTAAGTAAGAACATTGCAGTCGAGTTAAGCCGGCTGCGTAATGCAGAATGAAGTTATCAGTAGTTGATATGCAAAATTTGGTGAACCTAGCTCTGAACTGTTGAAGACATTATTATACCCTTTTACCCATTTTCAATGGGTTCAGAGTATAAAAACTGAATGGCCGCGCTGCTTATTTTTGCAACGCAAACGTATAAAGGTCTAATGTAAGAGTATGTACCCCAAACAAGAAATGTCTTGCAAAAACGATACATGGCATATTCCAAAAATTGCTAAAACTCAGTGCCTACAGCATATTAAACATTTATTAAAATCGTTGGAGTCGTTTTCTTTTCAAATATCCAAATGTGCAACGCAAAACTTTTTCACCTGTAGCTTTTGACCTGCGTATCTTTTGACAGCGTAAATATGCTCTGGTACGCCTAAAAGCTCTAAAATACCTTTTAACGATATATAGAACATATCTGTATCTTTTGTGGTTTGGACACAGTGGGGTTGTCAATTTAATCGCGTTTTCCCGCCAAACCAGAGGGTTTTCCAAAAGTCGTAGAACAAAAGTTTCTTGGTTCTTAATAGGAAACAAGTCCACAAAGTACCAAAAAGCTATCTCATCGCAAGCATGCGCTAAAAAAATAATTAACATACCGAAAACAACATCTCATTTTCGGAAAGACACAAAAATGTCTTAGTAACTTTTGAACGAGTTATTATATTTCATTGAAAACGTTTTATGGAGATTTCAAATATGCAAATTTTTGTTATAAATGTTTTGAGTTTTGTATGCAACATTAACAATAAAATAGTACGAATTTTCTCTAGCTCTTGTAATCGCTTAGAGAGCGTTAAATAAAGAAACGGCTATATTTTAAATATAGCTATCTATATTCCAAATAAAGGATTGAGACCGATAATCAGAAAAATGTTGTTTGCATGAAATTAGCTACATTTTAGTATCAAAATTAAACAAATGTGAACGTTGCGGTTGGACCTATTAAGTATTGATATGAAATTATATAATGAAGTTGAAGATGGCATTTCCAACTCTATAAAGCAATATTCTTTATCAGCAATATCCTAAACGTAAACCAAACGCAGATCAAGTTAATTTAAAATTGTTGATTTTTATTATTATTAATTTTGGGAATCTATAATCTTCTTTATGAATATACAATCGTTTGCAGGAGTATTCGTTTTGTACTTCGCGACTGGTGTCGAACTTTATACGACTTTGCCTCTCGGTCGGTTGGGCGGGAGGTGGGATGCTGCTCATAGCATCGGGATTCGCGCGAAAGAAAAATTAATAAATAAAAAAAAAGTTCTTAAATAATTCATTTTTAGGATACGCCCTTGGTTTTTGACATATATACACACAAATGTATTTATATATGTACATACATAAGCACATAATTAGGTACATTTAAGTGTAGCGACAGTTTATAGTAAATAACAGGGTATCCCTATGTCAGGTACTCGAGACTAAAGGAACAACTGCAAAGCAATCTAACTCGTTAAAATCAATCCCTTTGCAAATATATATGTATGTACTTACATCCTACATTCAGACATACCAATGTAAGTATGTGCTTAATTATGTTTATATATTTATGCATACATAAACTCATATGTATGTATATTCATGTATTATGCCCAAGTTGACAATTGTATAGATGTAAAGTCGTGAGCCTTATTTTGTAAAAGTGTTTTAACATGCGTGCGTACGCTATATAAAATGCTCTACACAGTCGTATTGCTATCCCGCTCTTGGACAACAGCGCGTGATTGGCTGTTACTTCGTCACCAATGGCAGCACATTGCAGTGCATTTGTGCTTGGGGTAGAAATGGCGACATGACACGATGATGAGCACACACACACACACTCTCACACACACACACACACACACACACAATATTTTATGCTTGCACACTCGTCTTTATAATATATGAATGTGCAAATGTACGCTTTTGTACTTTGGCTTTAATTACAGGTTTCATCTATTAATCGGGTGCTCCGCAATTTAGCGTCGCAGAAGGAGCAGCAGGCTCAGCAACAAAACGAGTCTGTCTATGAAAAGCTCAGAATGTTTAATGGACAATCCGGCGGATGGGCCTGGTATCCAGGAAATACGACGACGGCGCACTTGACACTACCACCAACGCCCACAGCAGTACCAACGAATTTATCTGGACAGATAACCCGAGATGAAGTTCAAAAACGAGGTAAGCTAACAATATTTCCAACTGATAATTTTAGTTTCTTACGTTTACTTTTATCATAACTTTATTAGTGATTGGCAATAAAACAGTGCATTAAAAACAATAAATATTTATATACATACACTGAGAAAACAAAAATAAGCAAGTCTGCTTAGAGACGTTACGATTCACCCAGATTTAGCAATCAAAATCATATTTCTATTTTTAAAGTCCCTTTAAACCAAGCATTGGAGGAGCAACAACAGTGAGATGTATCGTTTTATTCTGCATTTGGCGTATTTGATCTCTTTTATTTATTATAAAAGCATACACAGATTAAGAATATTACGGATTTTGGCTTGTTCATAGTTTTGAATGCTCTTGTTAAGTACTGAAAATTTCATAACGATAATATTCTTAGTTTAGAAGGTATTCAAAGATTCATTTTCCATAGTGGGGGTCTAATGCATCTGGTGTGAGTAAAAGGCGCAGCAAGCGGCGTGTGTTTGTGTGTGTGTATGTGTGTATAAATGCAATGTGGTTTTAAATGTATGTAACGACAGCTCGCCGCTGGGTTCAGGGTATCCCCTAGTCCGGCCGTCGCGTTTTATCAAATACTAATTATTATTATTATTATTAATATTGTTTCTTTCACTTTCCCTAAACATGTTGTATATATTTCAGATAAGATTTACATTTATGGTAGTATTTCTTCTACTAACGCCGTCCTATTTAAATGCAGGGGCATAGCTGACCGGACTGTCAAATAAAATACCCCCATCTTGTCGGCGATGTTATTAGAAATGTTTATAACTCCTTTAGGCTTGTAGCTTTTAATTTTTATTTGTATATATTTTTATTTGTACTTATTTTCATTCGTTGACATTCGCTTTGTCGAGTGTTCATAATAAGTAAATAAAATAAAATAATCTGAGTGAACGACTAAAGCATCAGGAATCATGTTGATGCAATTTCGGAATTGCTCTTAATGACGTATGAGGTTCAAATGAAAAACAGCGAGGCCAAGTCATCAGGAAAAAAAGAAAAGAAAGAAAAACAACCCCTACGGCATTCGAAACATTGAAAACATTTGGTCACAGATGATCAAACATCAGGGCAAACAAATAGTTAATTTGTTGGTCATTTGTTATTTGCCATTAAATCTAATTGAGGAGCGTAATTCTGCCCATGAAGGCTTTGCTGCCTTCAATTGTTTTTGTTTATTTTCGATCAATAAGTAAGGCTGACATATGTCCCTTTGCCAATAAGCAGCATCCCATTCCATTCCGTCCCATTACAACTTCAACCGCATCCGCACACAAATATGCTTCTATGCGACAGGAAAAGTACTTTCACATGCTAACATGCGCTATGTGTATGTGTTTGTGAGGCAAATGTTCCGCGAAGATAAGAAAAAGCAATCAACAAAATGATTTTACAAATACCAATGCACTGGAAACAGATTATTGTTGCTGTCAATACTTCTTCTGACCCACGGCATTACCAAAGTTCATTTAAATTACTGGGGTTGATCTGTCAAATGGATACAAAATGTTATGTCGCCTGGCCTTTTCAAGCAGGCATATAAGAATAATAAGATTAGTACTCTGATTCGCGCGTCCGTAACATGCTCCATATCCGCACCAACAAATATATACATCCATTTGGTTGAATGCCTAAATTAATTTTAAAAACAACCGGTTCGAAGCCGATTTTTTAGCTTTTTACTATAAACTGGAGATGGGCGAGCACGACACGTACAAAAATTCGTCTAGATGTGGGCACTTGGAGTGTGGAAAATCGATCTTGGGGGCAGCAAACCGCGAAAATCCATATCTCCCAAAATTGTAGGCATTAGAGTCACCAAATTCCAGTCAGTTTTCAGTTTCAGTTTTCTGATAACCTCCACTAAACATTGAGCCGAAAATCTTCGGCCACTCCCACCCCCACAAATTACAAAAATCGATATTTTCCCAAAATAACAATAATAATTAAAACCATTTTCAACTGTTTATGCCCGAACCCATTGGAAATGGGTAAAAGAAGTATATTGGTTTTGTGCAAATGTATGTAACAGGCAGAAAGAGGCGTCTCCGACCCCATAAAGTATATATATTCTAGCTGAGTCGATCTAGCCATGTCTGTCTGCTGTCCGTCCTTCTGGCCTTCTGCCCGTCTGTCGGTATGAACGCATTATTTTTCGCCGCTTTTGAAGGTAGGGACTTGAAACTTGCAATGTATACCCGTGGCAGATAAAGTGTTGAGATTTTCGATATAAGTACCTGGAAGCTGTAATCTGTAACACATGTATATTTCCCACTATTTTAAAGTAAAACCAAATTTGGTATGTAAATTGCTAGTGCTCCCACATAAAAAGAACGCCCCCCAGCCACCCCGCTCCCGTAAATCGATGTATCTCAGGGCGTGGCAAATCGATAAAAGCCATATATATTGGGTCGAGTAAGCCGCGAAAATCCATATCTCCCACAATTTTAGAGCTAAATTTAGTAAGAAATTTCTCTCTAAATATAGAGCCGAAAATTTTTGGCTTCGTCCAATTCGTCCCACACAAATTAAAAAAAACCTAAATTTTTCGAATATAAAAATACAAATTAAGAATGTGAACGAGTATTGCACAGTCGGTTAAGTCTGCAACGTGTTTACAACTGCCGATATATTAAATATTTTTGAAATGTCTCATTCTGCCCCATATATAACTAGCTATATATGTGCATAACTATCGTCTGGAGAAAAATATATGGCATATTGTCACAATTTAATCACATTATTCATTTCAGATCTTTATCCAGGCGATCTCTCTCATCCCAATTCGCATGAAAGCACATCAGACGGTAATTCCGATCATAATTCTTCTGGCGACGAGGACTCACAGATGCGGCTACGACTGAAACGCAAACTACAGCGCAATCGGACTTCATTTACAAACGAACAAATAGACAGCCTAGAAAAAGGTTGGGCACACATACATGCACATCATTTAATATATTTTCTAAATTGGTGATATTTTTAAACTTGGTATTTACGATAGAATTCGAACGGACGCATTATCCTGATGTTTTCGCACGGGAGAGGCTAGCAGAAAAAATTGGTTTGCCAGAGGCACGTATTCAGGTTTGTCTTTCCGTTTTGTTTAATTCTTTTTCGTTTAGCTCTGGTTTGATCTTTATTTTTATTATTTTACATGCTTGAGTTTTATAGTTTACGAATGTAAATGTAAAATTAACTCTGCCTCCAAGACATTTTAACAATTCGCACATTCGTCCAATGACATAACTTTGAATTCATCTGTGAGGATTACAAAAAGACTCGGTTTTCCTATCCCTTTTACCTCGGGTCGCCATAAATGGGGGTGCTGAATTTTGTTACCGATTGTTTGAAGTGATTGTTATGGCTTTTAGCCACGCGAGTCAGAATCGCAAATCATTGCCAACCCTCAACATACACCCCTGTTACTATTTGTTATTAGTGTTTTTTTTATACTTCTTTCGTTCGCTTATAATGTATAAGTGAATAAAAACAATTTGACTGTAAAAACACTTGAAACTACTTGTGATTTTCACATTGAGTCGTCGCGCCGGGGAATCAAACTGTTGAAGAGTTTCGTCAAGCACGCCAACTGATGAGTAGTCGCTGCTATAATAACGCAAAGTAATAAATGTCACGATGAAAATATGAAGGCACAACAAATATTGTAATCCCCATTCACCCCTTTGTCGTCGCGACATAAACAAGTAAACTCAGCCAAAGCCAAAGGGTCTCTCGACTGAAGTGATAAGGCTTAAACTTCATTACATGTCGAGACTACGTATTTTATTTATTCAATTTTTTTTTGTGTACCCTTGCAGACGGTATTATAATTTTATCACGAAATTTGTAACGCATTGATTAAAATTACCCACAACTCATGAATTATATAAAACATTTTAAGAAGATCGACGAGCTAAGTTGATATAGCTAGTAGCTACATGTTCGAAATTTTGTGTATTTCTATGCCAACTGATAAAACGCTGTATTAAACTGTTTTTTTTTTCTTTTTGTTTTCTATTATATAACCACCATCAGTCGAAAATTAGGCACTTGAATGAACAAATTCTAAAACAATTTTCATAACGTTTGGTCCACGGAACACTATATCATACAGATCATAAAAAACAACCAGTCGAAAATAGTCTTTTCATAATTAACCATTCAGAGATATATGAGTTTTCGTATTGAAACAACATCTTCTAGATGTTTGCAAGGGTATAGAATCGTCGGCACCCTGAGAATAACCGTTATTTTTGGTTTCCTGTTTTATTGCTGCAGACAATGTCGAGTACCACGAAACGAATTTGGCTTCGAGCATTTATAAATGTCATGTCGTTCATGTGAAAATGAGAAGGAAACAGCAACTGCAACAGCTACGACAAGTGTTTTTTATTGTGTTCATCGCACGACTTCTGTACTACATATCTGATGTTGTGGATGACGTCCTTAAGGTCGGATAAGCAATCGACTTTTAAGCCCGTGCAAAGGGTATTATAATTTGTGTCGAAATGGCCAAAGCAAACAACTCTGACCCATAAATTATGTAATTCTTAATCAGGGTGAAGTTTCAATTCACGTCCGATCGTGTTCCAACTCATTTTCATAGCATCTATCTCAGAGACTACTAGAGCTAGAGCGTTTAAGTTTAGTTTTTTAAGTTCTATAAGCATTCGGCTAGAGCAAGTATATTTTTTTTAAGAATTAGGGTCGCCACATAACGGAAATAAGGTTTTTTCTATGGTAAAATTGTTTCTTTAATGATACAATTTTTTTCTTCATTTTGTCCATTAGTTTCGCAAAACTTTTACGTTTTTTTAACTTTTTTTCGATTAATCTTTGCACTATATAATAATTCATATAATTGATCATAAACTACAACTGAAAGGCTTACAAATAAATATATATTTACGTGAAAGTTCTGAAAAGGTCTGGTTGTATTTCTCATACACTTAGATACATACATTATGTTGTAAGTTTAATAAGCAAATGCTTATCAAATGACTTCATTATTATTTCGCTTTGCTTATTTCTATCCTCTACTTTGTGTATATTTTGATTACCACGTGCATCACATATTTGCGTATAATGTATATATTAAATATTTTCAAACTTTTATATAGGTTTGGTTTTCAAATCGCCGAGCCAAATGGCGTCGAGAAGAAAAGCTGCGCACTCAAAGACGCTCGGTCGACAATGTGGGCGGCAGCAGCGCCCGGGCAAGCACAAATAATCCCTCCGGAAGCAATGCGCCCAGCAATGCCACAACTGCGAATAGTTCGACGCCCGGAATCGTAGGCTCAGCCGTATCAGAGGGAGCAGCAGCAGCCCATGCAGGAAATAACAACCTAACCGAGACTTCTAATGGGCCGACAGTAAGTATATTGCATTGAATTACCTGACAAAAATTTTTTTTTCTAATAAAAATAATTGCAGATACACGGCGGTGATGCTGGCAACGCACATCCAAACTCCGAGAGCCCACCTCTGCAAGCCGTAGCACCCCGTTTACCCCTAAACACTGGTTTCAACACAATGTACTCATCTATCCCGCAACCAATCGCAACCATGGCTGAAAACTACAAGTGAGTCTTCCAAATGACATAATTTCGTAAGGATGCTATAAAAAAAATGATTAAGTTATGTAAGATGTGAAGCCACGGCCAAGGCCCAAGATATTTATTGTAGGATTGGGAGTATCACATTTTTAAACAATTTATTTAATAAACAAGAAGGAGTGCACTTCGAGACGGCTCGACTAGCAGATACCCTGAACGCAGCGCACACACACACACAAATACGCTAAATGCTAAACGGTGCGGGTTATCTATAATTCGCCGATGGTATTATTATTATTATTTGTGAGAGATTCTCAAAACAGAGTTTTTAGAGGCACAGCGACAAAAGGCTCAAAAAAGCAAAATTTTTTATATTCAAATGCAGTCCTAAGACTATCTCCAGGCAGACTGTCTAAGTGCGAGTTCCAATTAAGTCTCTTATTCAGATTTAAACCCAGATATTTGACCTCAATGGCGAGCTTGACGGGTGTCCCATCGAAATTCTGTGTTCTATGCTCCAGAACCATCTCGTTGAACAGATCCAGGCTTTTTGCGTAGTAACTGGGGTACTGGCTCTCCTCCAACAGCTCAACTTCGAGCCAACTGCAGACCTTGATATGGCTGAAGTTCGCCCTCACCAACTCGGCTGCGTTGTTGTCGTAGTCCTCGGTCATGACTCGGAACACGGCGCGTGTTATTCAAGTAATAATTACACGGTAGTCCCCTTGTACACAAAATTTGTCAAATTCTACCACATATTTTCTTGAATAACTTCTGAGTTTCTTAACCGATCTTGATGAAACAATGGAATGGATTTTTCCAGTGATAAAGTATATTAAAATATTCATGTCACGCAAATTTGATGTCTCTAGCTCTCAAATTCTAAGAAAAAAGCTTAAAATGTGTGTGGTTGTTGTAGATTTTTATCGATTTTAGGAAAATAGTAAGAGCTTTCGATAATTTAAAACAAACTTATTCTGCACGAGTCTATATTCAACGGACGGGCATACAGACGGACATGGTTAGATCGACTCGGCTGTTAATCTTGACCTTAATTATATATACTCGAAATGCCAGGCGTGGAGAGCCCCTGAGGTGTGGTGAGGCCCCGACAGTGTGGGTATATGGCACGCGCCTTCACCCCGGCAGTTGCGCTAAATACCTCGGATTTACTCTCGATAAGAGCCTATGCTTTCGAGCTCACATAGAAGAAAAGCCGCCTTAAGAGGGCCAAGGTCAACTGGATGCTTAATCCCAACAGCCCACTCCCGCTCAGTGGTAAACAAGGGGTTTATAATAATGTGATTGCGCCAACCTGGAGGTATTGTAGCCAGATCTAGTGCATTGCATCACGGACCAGTCAACCACGCATCCAAACTTTCCAAAACGTGGCCTTGTGCCGAATGACTGGCGCGGAATGGTATGTGAAAAACTCGAACCTACACAATGATCTTAATATCCAGACAATAGACAGCCAGATCGGAGGTTTTGCTACCAGACATAATGAACGTCTCCAGCGACAGCGACACTGCAACCATAAAAAAATCATAAAAAATAATAAATATTTTTTGATTCAATACAATAAACACAACATATAATAAAGAGTATACTTTTTGGGGTCAGAGATGCTTTCTTCTGCCTGTTGCATACTTTTGCACAAACGCATAATACCCCTTTTAATACCCTTTTTATCAAATTTGGATTATTATAGATTAGCTCTCTAGAAATAAGATTTTGTATGAACAACTTTTTGGGTTTTCAAGATATTCTAACCATACTGGGCAATTGTGAGCTTCAATCAAATTTAAAGTATATTTTTTAGCTAACATGTTTTCTGGTTGCAAGAGTACATTTTTATTCTATTTTCGTTTTATTTTTTAACAGCTCTATGACATCCTCATTAAGTTCGATGACGCCCACATGCTTACAACAACGGGATAGTTATCCATATATGTTTCACGATCCGCTATCCCTGGGATCCCCCTATGCTGCCCACCCCCGGAATACAGCATGTAACCCAGCCGCAGCCCATCAGCAGCCGCCACAGCATGGGGTCTACGGAAACAGCTCCGCAGTTAGCACAGCCAATACAGGTATATACGATTAAATGTCTATGTGAACTAACGTTAACTAACGAAAGATTTTGACTTGCAGGTGTAATATCTGCTGGCGTTTCGGTACCTGTACAAATATCGACTCAAAACGTTTCCGATTTGACAGGCAGCAATTATTGGCCGCGTCTTCAGTGATCTTCAATCTTTAATTTGCCAACAGATCTGCTCTCGAAAGCCGCCGCGGCAGCTGCTGTCGCTGTAGCACATGTTGTGGAGGAACAACAGGCGCATACACTTGCCAGCAAACCCTCTATGGAAAGCCCACCAATGCTATTGTCACAAATAGCGCCTAGCTCATCCCTATACCCAAACTTGGCGGAAACCACAATATGTCATAACCTCACGCCACCTACCACACCGTCCGTAAAATCCCCACCCCCAATGTATGCCGGTACGGGCTCGACATGTCCTTCAAGCGGTCAATCCCAAGTATTTCAACATACTTTTCATTCGTCACCCTATAGCCATCCTCTTTTGTAACACATGAGGCCAAAAAAAAAACGATGTAAGAATTAGCCATCGGAAGGGGAGTTTTTTAAGTACTGAATTCAACATTTTTGAATGGATTGAATTTGTTTTCGCATAAGCACAATAACGAAAACGAAAAAAATCGTTAGGAACAAAATTTGTTATATGCTAAATTAATTATAGAAATTACAAGTAAATAAATGTTCATTTCATTAGGAGTGGCTCCACAGATCTGATATGAGCTCGAGCATGTAAACCAAAAAACATCATAAGATCTTGAGAAATGTAAATAACAAGCTTCAATTTTGTACTTATCATTCGTCAAGTACTTCCCGATCAAATATGTTCAAATACGCGGATTCAATTCAAATATATGTTATAATTAATTTAAATGCTATATGGTTAAGTTGGATATAAATTGCCAAATGTAAATTTATTTCAAATAATGTATTTTTCTATTTATTTCACTTATTTAATCATTCTTGTGGATAGCTTTCGATAAAGCAAGTCACTGAAGGGGTATTCTGGTCAGTTCTTTCGTTATCAATTAATTCACTTGTTGTTATCTAAGTTTATAAATTACGATAACGTGTTCCAATCCAGAGGCTTATGATTTATATTAATGTATATGTTCGTATAAAAAAAAAATTTAATTCACCTACAATGACACAGATAAATGTTTTTTTTTCCTGATTTTTTGTGCATGTAGTTTTGAATAACAATTAAATTCATTTCAGATTCGATATTATATGGAATGGGCTGGGTTTCTTTGGATGTAGATTGCAGCTGTATGGTACTTAAAAAATGTTAAATTTTCAAATCATCTCTCATTTAATCTCAAATATTGTTAAGCGACAAAATAGATTATTATCCTCCAAAGTGGAGAATACATTACAAATACAAATATAATCGAAAAGAATTGCAACGAAAATTAATTTCCAATCCATCAATTATAAACATGCCAACCATTCATTCGGAAACACCTCCCTAGAATAAGACTTAAATTAAATAATGTGAATTATAAAATAGATATTTATGTACTAATTGTATTTAATCTATGGTTCGAATTTATATGTAGAAAAAGTCGATGTAACATTTTAGTATTAGTCTGATGATTTCAACAAGAGAATAATAAATTCTTATATCGACACATCTGTATAATTGTGATTTTTTTCCACATACCTTTTTATGCCCTAAGCCCATTGAAAACGGCTACAAAGGAAATGCGAACTGTCGCTACATACCTTGCGTTCATTTAATATTTGCAACGAGTGGGGAGAGGTAGCCTAGAATATAAATATATCTGGCCTGCGTATGCTTTACGAGAACATACCAAACCTAATTTGGTGCCTCTAGCTCTTATAGTCTCCGTGATATGCTAAGAAAATCAGTCTAGATCGCTACGTTCAAACATACGAACGGACGAACAGATGGACATGGCTAAATCGACTCAGCTAGTGGACTGATCAAAAATACAACAATCAAGAATACAATACGGGACACCACACAATCAAGTATCACCTCCACAAAATGCGCCTATCCCCTGACATAGAGTCTACACTCTGCAGAGCGGATTACGAGACAACTAAGCACATTTGATGTGATTGCCCAACCATTATTTGGAGAAGGAAGACTTATCTTCGCAGAGAATTTGTTCGGATCAGAAATTCCTTGACAACAGATCTGCTCTCGTTCATAAGAGAGGTAGAGCGTCTCTTGACCCCATAGGGAGCCCCATGACACAAAAGACCGCAATTTGGTCGCTGTGGCACTAAAATCTCTGTTGTGGAACTCCCTTACAAATAATAATAATAATACTCTCCTTTAAACTGTTACTATAAGAAAAATGCACCGCCGCAAGTTTTTACTCTACTTGCCTAAAACTCTACCTCTACAGCTTTGAGATATAGATTTTCGTAGGTTACCAAAAAAACTAAACACTTTTTCTGACAGCTTTGAAATATAGATTTTCACAATATAATATATATTAATTAATTAAATATAATTAAAAAATATTTATATTAATTAATTAAATATAATTAAAAAATATATATATTAATTAATTAAATATTATTAAAAAATATATATATTAATTAATTAAATATAATTAAAAAATATATATATTAATTAACTAAATAAGCCAATGTTTGACAGTTTTTCACAAATTTTATTCGTATATTTTAAAATATTTTACACGCACACATACATAGATACAAATACAATAATCATATTCTGATACATGTTACATAGGTATTAAGTTTGAGACTGAATCAGTCGACTTAGGTCAAATACATTTTGTATAAAAAATTCAAAAAAAAAAAAAACACATTTTTATAGCTGACATTCTTAGTTGGTTGAAACGGATCGCATTGAAACATACAAATAAATATAATTTCAGTTGAATTTAATTTTACCTAACTTATAGCTGACATTCTTAGTTGGTTGAAACGGATCGCATTGAAACATACAAATAAATATAATTTCAGTTGAATTTAATTTTACCTAACTTAGTGGTCTGTATTTCTTCATCTTTGAAGCTTACTTAGTTATAGGACTTTGATTTCAATAAAACTGTGTTTGTTTTGGTAAACTAAATAGGTTTTCAGTGACAAACTTTAGAATAAATGTTTTGCTATGGTACAATATTTAACAGATATGTTAATAATAGCGGAAGCTGTATATTATTTATTTATTGATCGGTTCTTGTGTAAAAGTGTACTTGGTAGTAAAGCAATTTACACAAGTGTACACAAGTATCTTAAGTATTTTATGTACTCATAATGAATGTGCCTACCTAGCTGTCAGTGGTGATTCATTTTTTTATGCTTACTTTCATTTGCTAGAGTAGTTAGACATAAATGTACATTATTTTATGGACTATCATAATATTTATTACGCACAACCACAATATATATTTTGATTAAAGTCCATTTGTAGTTGTCAAATAATATATATATATATATATATATATATATATAAATATATATAAATATATATTTTTTTTTTTTTTTTTTTTTGACAACTAGAAAAACACTTTAACCAAAAAAATCATGAAAAGAAAAATTAAAGACTATAATATGTACAAACCTAATTAAAAGAATTATTATTATTAATATATATATTTTTTTTTTTTTGTGTTAATGAGTTTATTTATTTTGAGTTTTTCTTATTATTTTATATATTGGCCAAAGGAAATTTGTAAAAATATTTATCATACATGAGATGATACATACGGTAGTTGATACATTTATGCTATGTATGCAGGTCCTGTATCGGTGGTTGAATAGTACCCATATATGTACTATAGACATAGCTTACATTACACTATGTGCATATTTTAATTGAACAAATTTGATGTCTTGTTTTTTTAAAGAAGCACGCACATTCAATACCAAAATAAAATGCTTTTGACTGTATTGTAGCGTGTTCAGTCTTCGGAATACAGTGTAAAAACAGCAACACAAATAAACCACATTTAAAAAGAAAAAATGCAAAATGAATATTTTTAAACGTACATACATGTATGTAGCTGTTTTGCAGTTATTGGTGGGTTGTTTTAATATAAATCTATTAAATTTGTCTTTTTACGTGCTTCGATATTTGTATAGGTTTTTCGATTTATTAATTTAGACAGCGTGAATTTAATAAGAGGTCGAGCACACACATGTTTCAATTTATGTAAGTGTACATTTCTATAAAATTAAACATCACGTTAAGAATCTAGGAAAAAATGTTCACGGTATTTTTGCTAATAAAAAAAATTAAACATAGACAGATACACTTTTATATACTTAGAAGTACTTTTGTGAATGTATTTATGTGTGGGCACATAAATACACGTCTACATAAATACAACTATTGTTGATCAGTTATACTAATGTAGCAGCTTATTTTACAAACATACATACAGACATACATACATGATACATTTAAGACATTTACTTACTACAGATTTTATTACCAAGAGAACAAACACGTACACGTGTAAGTATTCCATGTCTTGATAGACACACATATATATATAAAGATATATATACGCGTTAGTGATATAAAATTGACCAGATGAACATTTTAATTAAATTCTAGAAAACATACAATTGCATAAGCACACATAATAGATTTGATTAGGCCAGTTCCCGCTCGTTGTATATAATGGAAGGAAAATTTACGCATTCTCAGAATACACACATACAAACACAGTACGTATGAACCCTTCTTCTTTATTTTTTTATTTTTTATGTATATTAGCAATTCTCTTGAGCTTGTCTTGCGAATTTTTTGAATTTGCTTGTTTAGTTATTTGGGATTTGTTCATTAGCTATCGATTATACAAACTCTAGATAAACGAAAGAAAAACCAAGGCGAATTAAATTATATTAATAAAATTTATTCCATTGCACTATTGTAAACAATAGTTGTGTCTATAATATCATGTAATTCGAAGTAAGAATAAATAATTTACATACAAATATTATAAGACATACATGCATTAATCAAAAATCAAAATTTCACAGATAGATACATATCTGTAAATACATACTTAGAACAATAATGCACATATATATTTTAATATATATTCTATAACTATTAACTGAAAGGATGTCACGGGATTCCTATGTCATCAAGTGCTGTAATATCTATGTATATGTCTATCCAAGAAGAATCTGCTGATGATGGATTTAAATTTCATTGATGAGTTGCCTTTGTGTAATACAATGTAGGGTTAAATGCGGATGCCATACAATTTACTGCAAACCCGTTGGGCCCAGATTGACCGTCCGGTAAGAATAGGTTATAGTAATGTTACGTTTAGTTTCCGCAGGGTTACCAGGTAACATAGTATTCATTTATAGAAGAACTAATGTAATACAAAATTTCGTCAGTTTTACTACACGTGACTTTGTAGTTGCAATCTTTATCAATTTTGATGCAGATTCATATTTATAAATTACATTTTACATAGATACATATATTTTTGAAATTTTAAATTAAAATATCAATTAGTTTTAATGTATATTAAAATCAGTCGATTTTTGCCTTTGCGTTTGGATTATTTTATATATATATATTGAATATCGGTTCTTAGACAGTAATATTACTGACATGCAGTATAGTACAATAAACATACAAACATTATACATATATATATCAATGAGCAAAGTCTACACATGCCCACAAAAAAATAAAGTTTTTCTCCTTTCCTTGACTTGTATTGTAGTCAATGGAATGCTGTTAGTGTCATGTGTATGAATGTGCTAAGTTTATGGCAGTACTACTTTACAGCTGTAAATATTTATGGCTGCATCACATACATTAATAAGATGAAAAATTAGAACAAATAATGTACGAAACAAGAATTGGGGCTTACACGCACACTCACATTTATATATTTGCATAGGTGGTATGTTTTATGTACGAGTATATGTATATAAAGAAATGGCTTTCCTGTTCAATCGTTAATGAGTAATAATACACAAAAACGTTTGATACTGTTTTCTTCTGAATAAAATCATGATTTCCATTTTCGAGAATTGTGATGATGCTTATTCAGCTGACATGATATTATGAACTTGCTCCAATTTGAAGGCAAGTCGTTGTTTTTGCGAAAATTCGTCCTCCTCCAGTGTTACCGTTAGCTGCTCATTATACTTAACTGCGTAGGTGTAGAGCTCATGCAATGCACAATTCGTATTAAACTCAGTTGTGTGAAGCTGAAATCATCAAAAATAAAAACATTTATGGGTAAAACGCAGATAGTCTTTTCATATTTCTGGAAATAATACCAAAGTATAAAATGTAAGATAACATAAGAAAGTTTTGTCCTACAATAAACTTATGACAATATCTGAGAATCTAGTTTGCAGAAAACTTTGACTTGGATAAACGAATCGGTTGTTAATATTGACAATATCTATGATTTTTAAGTTTCGAAAATGTTCATTAATACGTTTCACCGGTCTTTTGAGGAGCTCTTAGTGCTACATCTAATGACATAAGCACTAAGCCTGAAAGAGATGTCGAATTCCACATTCAACACATTTCGTTATTTGGTTTATAAGGAATTTCTATGTCTGTATTTTATATTGTGTAAATATGCGACTGCAGTGTCATGCAGACGAAGTCCCGGCCATCATAAAATTTTAATGACATTTGCAAGTAATTAATGTACGTTTCACTTACCCTTGATTCTTCAGCAAGCATAGCATTCATGTCCTGATCGGAAATTGATGACATATCCCGAATATCTCTATAATACCGATCAACCCACTTGCGATACTCGGGTATATCTTTAGCATATAATAGCTTTGAGCTTGGTGAATCTTTGCCTGAAAAAGTAGACAAATTTTTAATATTTTCATTATTTTATAGTTTATTTATCTTACCCAATCGATGGTCTGATGTTGAGCACGAATCCATAAATGTTTGAGCTACAACTGACAGACAGGAATCCACAATATTGGATTTATGTATATCAAATACAAAGTTTGGATTTTTTATTAAATTCACCCAAAAGCTGCAGAAATGAAACAAAAGGAAAGAAAGATTAAATTACTAACATTACCTTATGCTTTTACAATATATAAATACAAACCGCAAAGGTAAGCTGTTGCTTTTCCAAGTGTGCACGACTTCAGGATCTGTAATTCCATGCAAAAGTGCTTGGTCGTCCAGAAAGTCAAACATATATTTAATTGCCAATGGCAAGGCAGATCCACGATGAGCGGTGCTGAATATTGTCTCAAATAGATCATCAACGAACTTTTGCAAAGTGCCCTTAGTCGCCAGCAGTCTCGTAAGGTATATTTCAGAGACCAATTTATTAACGCGTTCTCCTTCCTTTTGAATATCACTGTCATGGTGTTTGACCAAATGCCAATATTTGATCCCATTGTCATGCATGTCATTGTTCAAGGGGCTGCCGGCGCGGCTGAATGTCGGTGAGGAGGAGGTGTACTTCGATATATTTAGAGTTTCATACCTAAATGGCAGAGAAGCAATTTATTTTGCTACAATTCAAAATATAACGCTAAAAAACAGCAAACTGTTCTCATAACCTTGCAGAGAGTAGTATAATTTTGTCAATGACCAATCGTTAGACGCATGAGAGATGATATCTTCGATCCCATGCATATATATACATACATATCCACTTTATTAAAGTGGACATTTAGATATTCCCCTTCCATATATTACGCCCTAAGCATATAATATCCGACTAAGTAAACATATCTACAAACAAATTAAGAACGTTGCAGTCGGGCGTAACCGACTTTCCGTCAACTGATTTTGAATAAATTTTTATTTGATTTAATCGATTGGTAAACATACACAATCAGCTGTTCCATACAAAATCAAAAGAAAGCGGCAGAGTGGTCAGATGTTTGACTAAAGCAAAATCCATTCCATCAACTAATTAAAAATTGTTTTTAAATGAATCAAAATAAGTTGACGCAATCCGTAAATACAGTTATGCACAAAGAATCAGCTCAATTCATTTAAACTAAATATTGCCCGCATTGTCAAAAAGGAAATACATAACAACTGACTGGCAGCACTGGTTATTTTTCCAACGTAAACGTCTGAGCGTCTAATTTAAAATTTTAGGATATGTTCACCAAACAAGGAATATCTTGCAAAAACGAATTATCCCAGATATGTGGCATATACTAAAACGCTTTCATACGTGAAAACTTATACCGAAATTAACATCAACTTTTCGGAAACACACAATTTCGTAATAAATTGTACTGCGTATGGATTAGGAGAATCTATAGTCGTTTAGTTTAGGTATCTAGCTTTTGTAGTTTCCGAGATCGCTGCATTCATACAGACGGACGGACGAACAGACGGACATGACTAATTCAACTCAGTTCGTCTTGCTGATCAAGAATATATATACTTTATGGGGTCGGAGATGGTTCCTTCTCACTGTTACATACATGTGCACAAAACCATTTTACCCTTTTTACCCATTTTCAATGGGTTCCGGGTATAAAAATTAATGCTCGCGCTGATGGTTTTCGTCAAACGCTAAGAAAATAGCACTCATCAACAAACAATCGCATTAGAATTCGAAAAAGTGCTCACGCCTATGAATGTGCATATATATATATATATATATATATATATATATATATATTACAATTGCAGCTATTCCAATTTTTTATTGATTTTGGTTTTTCTTTTAACTTTTTATGTATGTATGTATGTGTGTACACGCATGCAGAAAACGACTGCGCTTGGCGCTTGCCACCAAGTGTTTTGCCAATATACAAATCCATTTTCTTTAATAACTTCTGTGTTTCTTAACCGATTTGGATTTGAAATTTGTTTTAATGCATTCTTATTATACTATAGTACATTTATATATTAACGAGCAGCCTAAGTAATAAGAATTGTAGCTGTGCTTGCAACTACAAATGTTTTTTCTGTTCTGGCAAAAGCCTAATATCACAAGTCTATAAATGATCGAACGAGTCTGATTTACTGACTATAATATATCGTACAATCATACGTTTGTCATATTTCTGCAAGAGTTTTAAATCTTCGGTATCCCGAAGTAAACTATTTCTTCACATTTTACTTACTTGTGCGATTTCTCGTTCTTATCGGATAATATACTAAAATTATAGATGGAACTTTGTTTTGGTACTAGACTTAGACCAGCTCCATCTGGCACATTGTAATGTTGCAATGTGTTTAGTTTCTTCCATTCGCTCTCCGTTTTTGAAGTAGCATCTTCATCGTATAGGATTACACGCCCTGTAGCTCCAGTTCGCCACTCTAAATTCGAAAAGAAAGATTATGTATGTAAAGCATTTCCGTAAATATGATAAATGTGATTACATACCCAAATCTAAATCATCTTTCCGTGGCCTTTGGCTAGATGGTATATTTCTATAAATTGTTTCCAAGCATTTCTCTTTCACTTGACCAATCGTATCGCAGTCGAGTACTTTAACTGACACATTCTCTGTGTGCGACGGCAACATATCCAAATTGTTGCAAAATATTTGTTGCTGTATGATGCTGGCATTCACTGTCATTGGCCGAAAATCAATTGATTGCCGAATTAGTTTCTCCTCGCTTAGAGAGTAGCGAGCCTCGTGGGTACACGCATCAACCGGACCCTTATCTACTTGGCCCTTAACTGCACGAAATAGCATGTAAAGGGGCTCTCCGGCACACTCCTTTAAAAATTTGTACAGAAGAAACGTAAACCAAGCACTCAACATTTTCTCAGCAACACTCTCGGTGCGCCGAAGCAATAATTTTGGATGACTTTTGCCTTCAATGCATTTCTCAATAAGATCCCCTAATAGAGTTTTCAATATGTCCGTACAATATTCCAACTTTGATTGCAATGTAACCATTATTAAAGAGGCAACATTGACACGTTCTCGCATTGAGAAATATCTATTAGACTCCAATGTTCTTATAAAAAGCAGTAGGAATGTTTTGTTCATAATGAGTTGAGCGAATAGACGCAAGCCTTTTTCTTTGCGTAACAGTTCTGGCCTCTCCCACTGCAGGACAATGTGATCTTCATGATTGGGAAATAATATTTTCATAGCATATGATCGATAATCCAAGAATGGTATGCCACCAGAAGTTAAATCACCCGTTAAGTCTGTCATTTCGGTTTGAAGTTCTGCAAATGCTTCCTTACACTCAGCGGCCACACGCAATTCTAGTATATCCATCTGTTCTTGCATGTTGCGGAGCACACGATTAGACTCTGAGGTCTTCTTTCTATATGCCACAAGCAATGCAACGAAAATCACCAAAAACACTGCGCAGCCGGCTATTACAACAAAGACAACGTTATCTCCCCAATCCATGATTAGGTTCGAGGACTCGTAACTGAGTATACCAATACGATACTCCAATGATGATCCAATGCGTACAATCACCTCGGGTCCACTGGGGCTGTTGCTTGCCGCTGCCGCTTCAGTGGGTGGTCGGCATGTTAGTTGCTGTCGTGAAAGAGACGTAATATTGCAGTAGCCATTACCGATTTTTACTTCAACATCACTTTCCTTGCAGGCGCGATCAAGATTACGACCATTTATGGTAAGATATTCGCTTTTGAAGTATTTGACACGTTCCTCAAATTGGAAATATTCTGGATTCGGGTAAAGTTCAAAATGGTTGTTATGTTTTTTTGATAAATTTTGCACTCTTAACACATTGTCCATGAGAAATCCGTATTCCAGCAACGTGGGGTTCTCGGGATCCAAGATTTGGCTATCTGCCTCAATAATTGGAGATGGACATTCCATTTCTGTATCGGTCTGAACTCGGCATTGATTTGCATACATTTGACCCTTATAAAAGACATATATGCTTGGTGCTTGTATACTGGTAAATTGTGTCCCCGCAACTATAACTCGGATTCCCCCAGCCGGAATGCCCTTTGGCACTTTAATTTGGGCACTCGGCCCGGAACTAACCTGCTCAACAGTTGGATCGAGAACATATTTAAAATTGTAGTCGTTAAATTCTCTTGGTCCATTGTCGAAAGACATCTTTAGGCGTCCCTCAATAATACCTGGAGACGGCGCAGTCCGACAAATTGCCTGCGATGAGTCAGTACTAATGATTTTACAAGGCAAATGATCATTTATAAAGGCCTGTATGTGTGAGCCGGCATTCAAATGTTTGCCAATTATCCGTATTTGTGTACCTCCTGAGGTTGGCCCAAACCGTGGATGGAAATTCGATATTTTTGGATCAACAAACTCGTAATCCTCTTTCGACTCGCCGCGATAGTCACCGATTTGGACCACAATACGACCATTTCTGTACATCTGCTCACCGGGGCTATCAACGGTGCATACAATTTGCTTTGTGTCAATATAAAATTGTTGAAATGGCATGCAATTAATGCCGGCAATTCGAACACCAGAGTAGATATCGTTGTAGTTTTTTCCAAGATTTATGCCCTTTATCGTGATATTGGTACCACCCTCCCAAGGGCCAGTCTTGGGACCAAACGAATGTATTTCAGGATTTGGGCAAATTTCGCTTCGATTGAGCCAATCCGTTTTGCCTTCATTATTTTTATTGCATTGCTCAACCACTTCGCATGTGTTTGTAGATGAGCACCATCCACAATTATACTTCTCTGCCAGTGCTAGGCATATGCCACAACTGTCAGCCATGACGCGACAACGATAAATCACAACTGCAAGAAGATGATACAAACAAATGTTAAGTATATGGCAATAAATCTCAATCTTTAACAGTGTTAAAGCCAGATAACCCCAGATGTGGCATGAAGATTAAGGAAGACGATACATTGACGAGGTGCGACACATGCGCCTCATCAAATTGTATAAAACTTACCGTGAATATTATGGGGATTATCAAGAGGCTTGGATCCACCCCATATAACAGCGAAAGTTGCGGTTAAATTCGGTGATCTGGATGTGTACTGAAATTCCATGCTGTCACAGTAGATCGTATCGCCGAGCAACTGAGCATTGAGGCTGGTCACGCGACCTTCAATATTAAACTGGCAAACGAAACGTGTTTGCACAATAAACTGACCAATAATGTGGACCTTAACCTTGATGGATTTGCTGGTTCCGGCAGCGACAAGGACCTCGCTGCCATCGCCAGTGGCGTTAATGGTCGGACAGAAGCCAGGACCAGAGCGATAGCTTGGACCTATGCGGCTAACGCCCGTCACTAATATATCGTTACGACAGTTCTCGGCTGTATCATGTGTACAGCGATGGGCTTCAACGCACCAGTCGCACGGAAATTCTGATGATACGCAGCGGGTGCATGACGAGTGTGTGCTGCAGTCGAAGAACGTAAAGTCTGTGGAAACAAGATCTGGGCCGTTTCTTGTTCGCACAGACAGCTTCGCTGTGAAATGATGTTTGCCCTGCTCAATCTGCGGTAGCATATCCGTGCGGGGCGTGGTACAGTTAACACCGTTACGCTTTTTTGTCGCATTTGTAAATAGTGCCTTGTCCTCGGTGGTGAAAGCGCAAATCAGATTCTCCTTAAGCTGGGGTAAATGATCAATGATCAGCTCCAAGGTGCGAGCGGTGGTGCGCTGTAGTTGGTGCGGCACTACGCTGGTTATTGTCGTACATTTTCCCGTTTTGTAGCTCACCCAATATAATGGATCATTAGCGTCATCCTGGCAATTTGAGCGTGGACTGCACTTATTTTCCAGTGAGCACCAGCCACAGTATGGATCTCTGGCGCCTAGGCATTCGCCACAGGTTTTAAAATCAGCACAGTCATACACCTTCACTTTGGACACCTTGCGCTCGGACATAGCGTATACGTAAAGATTTTGGTTATCGAACTGCATGTCCTGATTAATCGCAGAGCCCACATCCACTGCTAAGCTAGCATATTCGTTGGCAATGGTCGACGACTCAACGACAACTTTCTTAACATACCCATCGACCGTACCAATAAACACAACCGTATAGCCACTGGTGCTGGTTGCAGCCACCGCTGTGAGTCTCGTGTTGAACATAGCAACTGGAACGGCGGTGATTGGCTGCTCCCCTCCTAATGGTGAATTAACATCCAATCCGCAAAAGTCCTCGCCAATGGTTTGTAGTTTCTGCAACATTATGAATATTTTATATATTTTATCAATTCAAAACAAGTAAGAATGTTTTAGTTGGGAGCACCCGGCGAGCTGTCGTTACATACATTTAAGCTTCCACACATCCACACACACACAAGCGAAGAGCGCTTGCTGTGCAAGCAGCTGCGCTTGGCGCCCACTATGTAAAGTTAATATTTAGATATCTTCTAAAGAGGACCATTCAAATCTGTGTTCAAACCGCGCAAGTCTTTAGTACTTGATTTGCCATTTTTTTTTTTTTTGGTCTTTTTGATATGGGGCAAAATCCAAATTTGGTGGCTCTAGCTCTTACTAGTTTCTGACATATGCTCCAAAAACCGTGTCAAAAAGTCGATAAATAGTGTAAATAAATAGAAAACGGAGCTAGTTATCGATCATTTGATCTGCGTATGGTATATACGAACTTAAAAAGTCCAAGTGCACCTCTCTAGCTTTCGACGCATTCATTCAGACAGAAGAACAGACGGATGTACAGACAGACAGACGGACAGGGCTGAATCGACTCGGCTACTGATGCTGACCAAAAATATATATGTATACTTTATAAGGTCGGAGATGCCTCCTTCTGCCCGTTACACACATTTGCACAAATCCATGGGTCCATGGTTTAATAAAAGAAAATAGTAAGAATGCTCCAGTCAGGAGTTCCCGACTAGGAGATACAGCAGTTCTCGGCCTGTACAAAGAGCAATCTCACTTGTTAGACATGCATAAATGCAACGGGGTTGTAATGTATGTAACGACAATTCGCCGCTGGGTTGAGGGTATCTCCTAGTCGGGTACTCCCAACGAGAGCACTCTTGTTTATTTGGGGCGAGTGGGGGAAACATCAAAACATGTTAATATTCCTGATATGCGTACCGACAGACGGTCGGATGGACGGACAGACAGAGGGATATAGCCAATCGACTCAGTTCGAAGTGCTTATGCATTTTACGTACATTTGCACATAACCATTATAACCTTTTTAACCGATGGGTTCACGGTATAAAATCGATCATTTCACCATTGATAGACATTTTGACATGACTCTTGCATGACCTTTATGCGAATCAAAAAGTTCACAATGAGTTCACATACCTTAAATAGTTTGCATATTCATACATACCGTTAAAACACAGGGCATACTGGGCGATATGAAGTCGAGACCACGCATGCCATTTCCATTAAAGCAGAACTTAATGTTTTGCATGAATTTGCGACGAATTGACTTTAATGAATATATGCAAAGGGCCGAGTTGTTGGTTGGGATGTTGCTTTCTCCCTTTGAGAAGACGGCAAAAAGGACGTCGTCTTGGATTGTAATGCCCAAGCTCTGTGCTAAATCGGAACTGGGCTTGCCCAAAAATCCAGCCTGGACCAAGTTGAATTTAGTACCGCCCTGAGCGTCACTAATGCACTCGACGGGAATTTCTGTGTAGGAATAATAGTTGGAGTCTTCCTGGCAAATTCGAACCAACTTGGTTATATACTCCTTGGGCGACGAGTGATGATTGTGCTTCAACTGTGTGGTGAGGAAATACGAAAACCGCTCCGAGCTGAACCCGTACACATAATTAACCAAATATGTTTCACGGGCGTAAGAATTTATAAAGGTGCGGGTACCAGTTGTGACAGCCGATGATGCAATTTGAAACATTTTAGTTTTCTCTAGGGATCGAGACGCCACAGCCGGTATCTCGCTGCGGTACGGCGAATTGTTTGTATAGGTAACGCCCACGTACATTACGTTCGTCACTGGATGTTGGGGCGGCCCAGGTGCTATAAATGCCACCGTTGAGGAATTGGCATCATTGGCAACTACTGCGTCCGGTACCTCGTGTTCAACAATGCTAACATTTTGGAGATTGCGAACCGTACACGTGCCCTGATATAAGGAGCCACAAGCAATAAGGCGTGATGTGGCTCGATCTATAAGAAGCACCTTATTAAAGTTATCTGTCGGTTTTCGCACTGCATTAAGCGGACAGTCAAGTATAGTGCACTCGACTGAATCATTTTGAGGACCCGTCTTCACGGTTTCGTGCAGTTCCAAGTCTGGCGATAGTTGATACAATCGATTCACGCCGCCAACAAACACACGTCCTGTAATTGTGTCCACAAGCAAATGATTGAGCCTCGTATCAAATTTGGCAACATTTGTTATTATGCTGCTGCTAAAGTTTCCGGCAAGCCCATTTAAGTCATTTTCAGTTGAATTAACTTTCTGGACTGCTGCACTACTCCTTTCAACTCGAAGAGCCAGTGCAGGCGACTCATTCGCTAATCCAGAATTTAGCTTATCATTACGATTTTTATACGCGTGTAATATTTGGCCGTGAGCTGATGGTGATAGTAGATTTCCGAAAAGTGGTATTAATAGTAAACAGAGTAGAACATTCATTTCCACAATCACAGGCTAATCGCCACAATGGCGATCAGATCGAAATATGAATAATCCTTAACAAAGGATTTCCAATTCGTTATCTTTATGTTCCAGCGATTTCCAGTTTGTCCTCAGTTTTTCACTTATGGATATATTTGTAAAGATATGAATACTTTCTATATATGTATGTATGCCTTGCACGCAGCCAAAGTAAATGCCACCTCTCAAATAAAGAGTTCTGTTCGTTCCATATCCATGTGGCATACATACATATATATATATATATATATATATATATATAAATATATATATATATAATGTACACTTTCTTGTATCGTATCCACTCCCAGTTTGAATTATGGACTGCTACATTATTTTCATTTCGTATGCAACTAAAAAGAAATAGAAATTAGAGATGGAAATTAAGTCGTAAGAAAATAGCACTAATATAGAATCATAATAAAAATACATACAAATTATTCCCCAATTGTTCAAAATTACCTGAACGCTTAAGTAACAAATAAGAGTGCTCTAGTCGGAAGATGTATGTAACAGGAAGAAGGAAGCATCTCCAACCCCAGAAAGTATATATAGTCTGAGTCGATGTAGCCATGTCCGTCTGTATGAACGCTGTGATCTCGGAAACTACAAAAGCTAGATACCTAAACCTTTCGACTATAGATTCTCTCAAGCCATACGCAGAACAAGTTTATCATTTTTTTCTTCGATATATAGACTATAAGAGCTAGCTGATATAAAGGATACGCAGATTATGCATATTTCGGATTTTAGATACCTTCCGCCATTCGCCCCCAAATCAAGTAGGTTTGTACATAGCTTTGGATGCTCTTATTCAAGAATTTATTTTCAATAGTGGGGCCAAGCGCATCCGATATGTAAAGTGCGCAACTTGCTGCTTGCGTTTATGTGTGATTTGTGCATGTGTGTATGAATGCAAAGAGGTTTAAATGTATGTAACAGCTCGCCGATGGGTTCAGGGTATCGGGAGTGCCCGACTAGAGTTATCTTACTTCTTTTTGCGGGAGCTATATGATGTATTATTCGGATGTAGATAAAACTGTGCTCAAATACCTAGATTTTGTTTCAATTTTGTTATCAATTATGGCCATAGAAACTATCATATAGTGCTACGGCTTCGACTCTGTGGAAAGTTTCAAGATAACTTTGAAACTGAGAGAAAAGATTGCATAGAAAACAGTAGGACATGGCTACATAAACTTGGCTGTTGTTACTGATTAAGAATATATATACTCTATGAGTTGAGGGTGCCTCCTTCCATGCGTTACATATATTGTGAGATCATTACAATAAGTGCCGGAGTTCAATCAATTCGGACAAGATCATATTATTCTTTTTAGTCATGGAAGCAAACCCAAACAAAAGTGATAGTTCGGCTCATGGTTCGAACAAATGCCTCCACAATAATTAACACAGGCTTTGGTTCGAACCTTAGATCGGAACATTTTAAATTTATAAGATTTCAGTTTTTAATTAAAAAGAAAAATATAATTGTCTAGCGAATTCTTATTTATGCAGCCTTTGAGGTCTTAAAAAAAAAAATATATATATATATATATATATATATATATATGTATATAGATATATACTGATATTTATAAATATATATACATATACAATACAGTTGCGAAAAAATAATAGCACCACTTTTTCTTATTAACAAAAAATAAGATTTAGGCTTGAGATATTTTCAAAAATTGATATTTAATATATTGGTTTATATTCCCCCTATACAATAAAAATAGTATCCACAAGTTTTAAAAAAAATTTAAAATGATCAATATAATGGGTACGAAACGCCATTAACTTTAAAGAAAACGGTGAAAAACGTGAACGAAAACGAGCCCTGACCCAGTTTTAGATCAAAAGATTGATCTTCGCGAGAACAAAGGATCCTTTCAAGGCTGCAACTGTGCTAAACTAAAGGCTTAATATAACTGCTACAGTGAAAACAGTTCCCACATATATCAAACAACATAGTTTAAAAGCGTGCAGCCCAACAAAGGTCCCTCTTTTAAACGCGAAACATATTGACGAGTGCACGAAGTTCGCAAAACATCTAAATGAACCAGGCCAAAAACGGAGAAAATGTTATGTACAAATGAACTAACTTTGTTATGTTTGGGGGAAAATGCTCTCGTTCGTACGTCAGGTGCCCTCAAACCTCCAAATACAATCGAAAATACACTACATAACTATTAAGGATTTGGAGGGCCCATCGTAATGGTATGTGTGTGTTTTTCTTATTATGGGGTAGGTCCAATACATTGTGCCAAATCCATAATGGATCAAGAAGCTTCCATTAATATTTTGGATACAGTAATCCAACGCAGAAAATGCCACTATAATGGGCCTTACAACAAGACAATGACCCCAAGAACACTAGGAAGAAAGGAATGGTTCGAAAAAACTTTTTAGAGTAGCCTGCGTAGTCTACAGACCTCAATTCTATCGAAAATCTATGGGCTGATATCAAAAGGGTAGTTACTGCTTCTAAATCAACCAGCGATAGATCACTTTGGGAAGCCATTCAGGAGTCCTGGAGTTAAATTCCTATAAAATTATACCAGGAATTGGTTAAATCGGTGCCAAGACGTTGCGCAGCCGTTATTGCCAATAAAGGCAACGCAACTAAATGTTAAATTTATAGAAAAATCTTGGCTTTAATAGACAATTACCTTTAAGTTATAAAATTTTAACTTATTTCTCATTTTTCGTGCATATTTGAAAAGTGGTGCTATTTTTGTTCGCTAATTTTTGTAGTGATAACACTACACACTACATTTCCTTAAATACGTTAAAAAGTTCTAAAGAATTATGAATGTTTTTTATTTACTTTTTTTAAGTCTTTTACTTCTAAAAACGTATTCTATATATATATGTATAAGAAAAAGTAAGTAAGAAAATAGTAACTGATAGCATGGAAAACGAGCTCATTTTCATTGCAGATATATATATATATATATATATATATGAATTTATATATCTGCAATGAAAATGAGCTCGTTTTCCGTGCTATCAGTTACTTTTTCTTTTATATACACATATGTATGTTTGCATATATGCATCAAAATAGGCGAGAGTAAAAAAAGGAATTGATATGGACTTTGTATATACATATACATATTCATACACATGTCAATAAAAAGGCTTGCAAAACCAACCATAACCGAATACAAATCACTGAACTAGCCCTTTAATTAGATTAATTATTATATTGAATGACTAAGAGTCTTCAGATTGCCAATGCCAACTATCTTGAAAATGTCTCGTCTCTTCATATTACATTGAATTCGGTCATTTTGTGTGTGTGTGCCACACAGGATCATTTCAGCCCCAACTGTGATAACGTATACGATGTCGGTGACTTGTATTATGGCAAGCCCACGCCCAGCGCTCATTGGGACCGTTGTGTATGTTAATAAAGCTAATTGATGTAGCCGCGACATTGGAAATATGCTCACAAGTTATAAAAAGTTTGTTCTTTGCACGAGCGAGAGTTAAGTATTGCCCGAAATCATTCCTTGGATTAAATAAACGTATTAATGTACACCTGACGTATGTACACATATAATGTATGTATGTGTGTAGTACATACATGCGCACTTTGCATCTGCAGTAGATTGTTTTTTCTTGGTTTTTTCTTGTTTTTTTTTTTTGCAATAAAAAATATCCACTTACATTTGTTATTAACGTCATATGTACATGTTGTGTTTCCAATATGCAACACCTTTACTTATGAATATACATGCAGCACGTACATAGCTGTAACCTTAAAGAAACTTATTTTCGACGATTTAACTATTTGATTTTTTTTTTCAAATCTCTGATTCATGCATGTACGCCGAAATGTCGACACACATATTATAGGCAAAATAAAATGCAGTAATTCAGTTTTGTTATAAATACAATGTACGGCTCTATAAACTCAGATAAACGCTAAATAGTTGGTTTTTGCACAATACATGTACACTTTTTGTGGCACCCGAACGACATACAAACATACACATACTAAACAAACACACAGCGACATATTGGAATGCAACTCTACAATTTTCAAGATGTCGGATACATTAAAATATCGATAACTTAATGTATGGTATGAATGTATTAACCACATTTCAGTGCTCTAAAGCGGTTAAAAATCGTGGTGCAACTCATTACAACGCCCAAAAAAGTCGATGTTCTTAATAATGCAACACTGCTTTGATTTTTTTTGCCATCTCTATAGTGTGACCAATTTTTCAGTTCTCTTTTCTTCACAGCGTGCCGCGTGTAAAGTTTTTAATAAAGAAATTTGATCAAAATGGCAGACATAGACGATGTTGTATTTGGACATGGAGACTCAGGCGCGTCATCAACTTTCCCGATGCAATGTTCATCACTGCGCAAGAACGGATATGTAATGCTTAAGGGACGCCCCTGCAAAATCGTGGATATGTCTACATCCAAAACAGGCAAGCATGGCCACGCCAAAGTCCACCTTGTTGGCATCGACATATTTACACAGAAAAAGTTCGAGGATATTTGCCCCTCCACCCACAATATGGATGTGCCGCATGTAAAACGCGAAGATTACCAGCTCACCGATATTAGCGATGACGGGTACCTTACTCTGATGACCGAAGCCGGGGAAATACGCGAGGATCTCAAGGTTCCCGAGAGTGCAGTGGGAACTACTTTGCGGAACGACTTTAATGACGGAAAGGATATATTGTGCACCGTGCTGGGATCCTGTGGCGAAGAGTGCGTTATAGCCACCAAAACCAATACTGCTTTGGATAAATAATCTGATTGGGAAAGTGTCATTCGCCAGTCTAATGCTGGAAAGATGTAATGATATATTGAAGTAATATCCATTAAATGATTGAAAAATACAAACTCTTTTATATCTGTATGTACATATGTAGCGCTTTTCAGTTTGACATTATTTAAGGTGCACAATTTGCTTGGGAATGTTTGGGAGCATTCGCCATTTTGTGAAAAATTCAGTGGCTGACAGAGCCAAATTGCGAATATGCATTCGTGATTTTATATTAATTCAATATACAATGTTCAATAAATATATATACAATATTCACAAACACGTGGATCTTGCGGTTTGTATTCGCGATTTGTTTGATATATGAAGTTGCTGAGGTGAGAACAGGAGAGCACAATTTGTCATCTGAGTATATTTGCATGCATCAAAACAAAACATTTAACGAATAATCACGGATTCATTCAGTTCAGCAAATAGTTCAGTCGAATTTATTCAGAACGATTCAATACAACAGATCTATCGCTTTTGTACATGCACACATATTTATATACATATGTCCATGTTCATGTCATAGTTTTATGATATGATTTTATTAAAGTACGCAGCTTGCTAGGCCAACTGCTTTTGTGTGTATGAACTAAATTTTTAGAATAAATCCAGAGCATATATTATTTAAGTGTCGTTTATAATATACCCTCAGATTAGAAGCTAATGTCAAACAAAGCAGTCTATTCCTTACCAACATTTGTTTGAACGTATTTACGTATTTGTATTTACAAGTGCTTAATTGCGGTCAAATAAAAAAAAAACAATATTGATAGTATTATTAAAAGTGTAGAGAAAAATTGTTACAACATAACGTTCCAAAAAGCTTTCTAATTAAGAGATGCGAGATGTTTGCATATTGACATATAGACGGACATGTCTACACAGTTAACACTCGAAGATTTCAACGCCCGGCTTCACGAGGCGTTTCTAGTTTCTGAATAATACTAATTTCTGAAAGTCCTACTTTACATACAAAAATACTAAGTCATTGTAATAGACACAAATTTTAAATTATTGATTTTTAGAGACAATTTAAATCTGGTTTTAAAAACTTTCTGTTCTATTATTGAAACGATACATGATTTTTCATTTCAGTTTTCTAACGACTACTGAATCAACCTAGCCTGTCATCCCGTGCAAGAATATTATATTTGTCAAAGACTCCACATTTGACATGTAGGTTCCAGAACTGAGCCCATATATTAAAAATATTCATTTAATAATAATAAATATTTCAGTAATACCCTTGAAAATAAATAACTTCCACGAAACCATTGATGTAAAATCGACTATCGATATACCGATTTAATACCACCGTGACTATCGACAAAGTGTGAATACAACCGTGAATTATGTATTCATATTACGACGACCCAGAGGTAATTCTACAAATCTTCGTCAGTTGGTAAAAAAATGTTCGCGCTACGTGCTGCCGCTAAAGCTGATAAGAATTTGCTACCATTTTTGGGGCAATTGTGTAAGTATATTTTATATTGGTAAAATGCAAAGAAAATAATCGGGACAGAGATTATTTTACCGAATGAATCTGTTCTAAATGTTGGGCACCCAATCCGACAAAGTAGCTGGATGAAAAACGAACATAACCTTAATTGTGGTTGAAAAGGAGAACGATTGCATAATAATTTAAATGCATCAAATTTTATTTGACTTAGCTTATGTAAATGTGAATTAGAGATTTAGGAGAAATAGGTAGTGCAAAAAATGTTTTGGACCTTCTTTTTATAGAGACGTCTTATTTTTTTAATTGCGAATATGTATGTACGTACATGCAGATATAACTATGTATGTGTGATTTAAAGTCTGTGTTTTCGTGTTTTAATTGAATGACGAAAAATAAAGTAGTACCGGTGGTCTTAAAACAAAGTTTTTCTTAATTAACCTAATAAACCATATTTAAGAGGAGCCACCCCTCTGACGTAATCTACATTTGTATGTGTATGGGAAATATTGATCGAAGACGACCTTTATGTCGTATGTATAAAAAAGTGTATATGTTTCTATTAGCAGTAGACTTTTTATTATATATATTATTATAATTGTCTGTAAATCGACTTTTTCCAGCTCGTGGTCATGCTGCCAAAGCAGCGGCTAAGGCGGCCGCTGGAGGCAATGGCAAAATTGTGGCCGTAATTGGAGCCGTCGTTGACGTTCAGTTCGATGATAACTTGCCTCCAATTTTGAACGCCTTGGAAGTTGACAACCGCTCGCCACGTTTGGTACTTGAGGTTGCTCAACATTTGGGCGAGAATACCGTGCGCACCATTGCCATGGACGGTACTGAGGGTTTGGTACGTGGACAGAAGGTCCTCGATACTGGCTTCCCAATCCGTATTCCAGTTGGTGCTGAGACTTTGGGACGCATTATCAATGTCATTGGTGAGTATATGAAAACAAATATTTATATATTTACAGTATTTTTAAGTGTATTATTATCGTATATATAAAATGTTTTATAATTAAAGGTGAGCCAATCGATGAGCGTGGCCCCATTCCAACTGATAAGACCGCTGCAATTCACGCAGAAGCTCCTGCATTTGTGGATATGTCAGTCGAGCAGGAAATTCTGGTTACTGGAATAAAAGTGGTCGACCTTCTTGCACCCTATGCTAAGGGTGGCAAAATCGGGCTTTTTGGTGGTGCTGGAGTCGGAAAAACTGTACTCATTATGGAGCTGATCAACAACGTGGCCAAGGCCCATGGTGGCTACTCCGTGTTCGCTGGAGTTGGCGAACGCACTCGTGAAGGCAACGATTTGTATAACGAGATGATTGAATCTGGTGTCATTTCGCTCAAGGATAAGACATCAAAAGTAGCTCTCGTGTACGGCCAAATGAATGAACCCCCAGGCGCTCGTGCTCGTGTCGCTTTAACTGGTCTCACCGTTGCTGAGTATTTCCGTGACCAGGAGGGACAAGATGTATTGCTCTTCATTGACAATATTTTCCGTTTTACTCAGGCCGGTTCCGAAGTGTCCGCTCTTTTGGGTCGTATTCCATCGGCTGTCGGTTATCAGCCTACTTTGGCAACTGATATGGGTACTATGCAAGAACGTATTACCACGACCAAGAAGGGATCGATCACTTCGGTGCAGGCAATTTATGTGCCAGCTGACGATTTAACCGATCCTGCACCAGCCACGACTTTCGCTCACTTGGACGCCACCACTGTCTTGTCGCGTGCCATTGCCGAATTGGGTATCTACCCAGCTGTCGATCCTTTGGATTCTACTTCTCGTATTATGGATCCCAACATCATTGGGCAGGAACACTACAATATCGCTCGTGGCGTACAAAAGATCTTGCAAGATTACAAATCTCTCCAGGATATTATCGCAATTTTGGGTATGGATGAATTGTCTGAGGAGGACAAGCTGACCGTCGCGCGTGCACGCAAGATCCAGCGCTTCTTGTCGCAGCCATTCCAAGTCGCTGAGGTCTTCACAGGACATGCCGGCAAACTTGTCCCATTGGAGCAAACTATTAAGGGCTTCTCACAGATTTTGCGTGGTGAATATGATCACCTCCCAGAGGTTGCGTTTTATATGGTTGGCCCAATTGAAGAAGTGGTTGAAAAGGCAGATCGTCTCGCCAAGGAAGCAGCTTAAAATGGCTATTGCAAAATAATATTCAAATGAATTAAGCATTAATGATGTCAGAGACAGATGAAAAAATAAAACTTAATAAAACATACACGAGTCTACATTATCTTAACATACTAGATTAAATGAGATTTTACAATTACATATAAGAAACAGTAATGGTAGAAATACCCTAGTCTAGAACTCTCGTCAACTAGACATCATAATCACAGCTCAGTTTTAAACGTATCGTCATGAAACTTTGAATATGTGTTTTTGTTGCAGGCAGAACATAATGTCGGAGTGGGCTGGCGTAGAAAGAAATCTGTTGACCGATCGAAAAATGGGTTTTTGTTTAAACAACTTTTTATGCACTTAACCCATTGAAAATCAGTAAAAAGGGTATCCCGGTTTTTGTCCAAATATATGTAACAGGCAGAATGAAGCATCTACGACCCCATAAAATACATATATTCTTGATCAGGATGACGAGCTGAGTCGATTTACCCATGTCCGTCTATATGAAAGCAACGATCGCAGAAACTACAAAAGCTAGAGCTAAGCCATACGCAGAACCAGCTTATTCGTTTTTTCGAGATCTTGCTCCGTTTCACGTATTTTCACCGGAACCTGATGGAGTATCAGGCTGTGTGCTTAGGTACTGCGCTGAAGGTATCGTGAAGCCTTTCTATAAATTATTTAAACTGTCCGTAGAGTTATGTTATTTTCCTAATTTTTGGGAAGAATTGGTTCAGAACTATAGAGGTATTTCTACATTGTCTGCTATTCCTAAGATTTTTGGGGCTCTCTCCAAGCCTGTTAATGTCCGTTGTTATTCACTTTGTTCATAAATGACCTCCGTTCTGTGATAAGTCACTCTCCCACTACTGATGTATGCCGATGACCCAAAACTTTTCCTGACTTCTTCTAATTTTTTATCTGGTCAAAGGTTGCAATTTGATCTTGACCGTTTTCAAACCTGGTGTCAAGGAAATTTATTAAATCTTAATTGCAGTAAGTGTAAATTAATGTCTTTTTATAGGCGAACATCCTTCTTGATCAATTATTTTATTAATAGTAAGCGAATTGATCGTATTGAATCGGTTACTGATTTGGGTATCATTTTAGATGCCAACTAAAGTTTGGAAAAATTGATTCTTCTGAATTGATCAGCGAGATTAGTTTTGCAATTCGGAGCAGATTACAAGAATTTTTTTTACCGCTTTCTCTTCAAACCTGTAATAGTAACTATGCTAACCATTTCGGATCGTATGTTGCAACTATAATAATCTTTTCCATATAATAAGTAATGCTACTTCAATACCTAGTTTAATAACTCTATTGTTATATCATCTTTCTAATTGTTCGCGATCTTCGGCGCGCCACTCGGTCGGTTGGGCGAGAGGTGGGTGGCATTTTGCTGGGTCCGCGCGTTAACAAGCCCTTGCTTATCTTGGTATCGTTAGGACACTTGATTGAGCTGCCGTTAGTACATATACATATTAATATATATGGTGGTAACAATTTTTCCACCCTTGTAAAACTTTCATTGCTCCAACGAGCTATTTCAATAAGTTTCAAGACTCTTGCTTCAATTGTGGCGAAAAAATTTTTATTTATTATTAGTGTATATATTATTATTATTTTGCCTAATTTTCTGTTATATTTTAAAAGTGTTAGTGTTAAGTACAAACCCAAATTTTAAACTTAAGCCAAATCTTTACTTGTATCCATTGAAAATGGCTGATTGGAGAAAGCTGAACTTTTCACAATACTTGCTTTAATGACGAAGTGAATGAAGCTTAAAAAATACTTTCCGCAAGGTTAAAAGGTTTGTGGAAAACGGATGCAGTCATTGATTTTCATCCGTATGGATTCAAGTTTATTGTTGTGAAAATTCACCATTTGTGGAAAATCAATCTATCGTCCTAAATAATAAAAATCACATTTAAAAATATATGATATTTGTAATAGTTTTTATTAGGTATGTATTTGTAGTTAATAAATCATAAATATATAATAATTAATATTGATTCTTTAGAGTTATTACAATTATTATTTTTTTTAAACATGTATTTTTTTTATAGTATTTTGAGGACATCAACTACAGCAAGTTTGTTATTATAATAGGCAATTGCTATTTGTGGTTGTTTTATGACTTTCAGTTTGTTTTTAATTTATTTTAGGGACATTCGATAAGCAATTTGTTACATATTCTGTGTCATTGTGTGCCTTATTTTTTTCAACAACATTTCGATCGATTTGTAAATTTGAATTTGTTTGTAATAATATTTTTGTTCTTAAAATATTATCATATTATAAGTATTTTTAGAAGAAAATTTAAGAAAACATGTTAAACACTAGAAAATTGTTAATAATAAATTTTTCCTGTTGCTTTTGGATTAATTGAACATGCATACACGACATTAACAGCATTAACTTTATTAAGTTTTATATTTTCTTTGTGATTATTGCATCTTTGTGTGTACTTTTATTTAAAATAAGAATTTATCGCCATATCCAAAAATGTATGTACATATGAGTGTATATAAATATGTATGTAAGTATGTATTTGTTTACCCTTGCTGAGGTTTTTTAATATATATTCATATGTATAGACATAGAAATAAGCGTATGTTTATACATAAATATATATTATGTAGTCTCTCCGTCTACACATTTCTTACTCAGCCGAAAGAAACTACAAACTTTAAACAGAGAACATCTTTTGTTTGTTTTAAGAGTTATCTTGACCAGACTCGCCAGAGAGCCTTATTATGATCCTAACATTCAAAAAAATGTTTCCAACTTTTTGTCAAATAGCTTCAATAGAAACAATCGGTTGAAAATTGGGATATTGTGGTGTGAGATGTATTACACATCTGCTATATGACTGCAAAGGTATTCAATCTTCGGCTTTCCGAATATAACGGTAATTTTATGTTTCTTATTTACTTAAATGTATTAGCATTTGTGAACAATAAAATACACTCATTGAATTTGTCGGTAAAGTTCACAATTTTCTTTGGATAATAAAGGATAAAATGTTTTTTTGATGATTAAGCCATTTTTTGTTATTTTAAATAATCAAAAGCATATATTCTGTATAAATTATTGAAAAACAATTTTCTTGTAAAAAACGCTTGCAAAATATGCTGTGTTCAAGATTCTGCTGCATTTACAATTATATTCATTATTTATGTTCACATACACATCAATTTAAAGATATTACATATTTATCATATTTAAACGAAAACATACAAAGAACAAAAAAAAGTTAGTATAAGTTACTGATGGCATATGAATTTAAAAGTAATATTTTTAGTTTCATTTAAAACTGATTTGTGCAGACTTCTTGAAAAGATTATTTTGATGCTACGCCGATTAGATAGTATGTACACTTTTATTTAAAAACTAAGCTAAAAACAACTGTATCAACAAATGAAAAATTCAAAACATTAATTTACAAGTTTACATATATTATAAGGAAAACTCGAGCACGCACACACACTCACACATACATTACATACACAAAAATATACAATCAGATTTACATAAATAGGTATATAGCTTAGCCTAGCAAACCTGCTTCGGGATTCCACAAGATAATACACGTTATTAAAAAACTGCATATTAAAGATCATGTTGATCAATTTGATTTGCTTTTCTAGTCAAAAGTTTTAGCTGTTCTAGTTGGTTATTTTTTTTTGCTACAATATTCGTATAAAATTCGAATAAATTATTATAGAATAATAACATAATAATTATGATAAAAATAAAAACATATTAGTTATTTTACTGATTTCGGTTGCATGTAGCTTGTGTTGTTGCAGCCAGACAATCACTTTATTTTTTTAATAACTTAGGTATCAGCTTTAAAGACCTTACTAAGGATAAGTAGGAATGCAAGCGGCCAAGTGGCACGTGATCTGGTAAGGGTAGGCCCTTAGCCTGAGCCGGAGGCCAGCTTCGATTCCTATTTCGATACTTATTTTAGATTTGGATCTTCTTCTTCTTTTTTTTCTTCTTTTTTTTAACGATTAGCTAAACTTTCTCAAAATTTTTTTTTTGGTTAGGTTGCATTTTGTTTTTTTTTGGTATAGTTAAATTTGTAAATGCTAAGTATTTATTAATTAACTAATGCTTTGCAATATCGTGACTCCATTCATAATAATAATGCGTGTATGCAGTTTCCTAGCTTCGATTTTCTCATATTTTCACACTTTTAGTATCCAAATTTAATGTTAATAACATGGTAAGTTTTTAGTATGCTTATATAATACGTTCGTATGTATAAACATTTACATATACATATAGATATCGATATACAAATACATATACATATACACATCCAAATACGTGTGTATGCATATAGGTAAGTACGTACAATTATATGAAAAACTTTATATGCAGACGATTTATGTCTGTGCTAGTAGAGATCTTTTTTAAACAAATAGTGTGTTGCCGAACTTCTCTATAGATACATGTACATATGCACTCTTAAACAAACGTGTATGTATGTATATATGTTCAAAGAAAAGATTAGTATGTATATGGATGTAACAGACTACTTGCCAGTAGCACACAGTTTTCATTTTCGTTTCAAATTTAACATATGTATGTATAACAAACCCTCTGAGGAGTTTGTACTAAATATTGATTTGCTTATAATATTCAAAAATTTTTTCTTTTTTTTTTTGCTAGTAAGTGTTAAGAAATATGTTCCAATCCTTTTGCTTCACTTGTTGATATCTGGGGACAATATGTAATCCGCTTGCTATTTTATGACTTTGGTTTACCTTTAAAATTAATCATCATAACTATTAGATCAAATAATTGTGGGTATTTGTAAAGTATGTGGACACATTGTTATTACATTAACTTTTTTATAATACATATTTGTAGATATTTTGCTTTCATTAAGCGTTTGACTTTTTCGTTTACACATACATACAATATTCAATGATATTAAGCAGAAGACAACATACTTATGGATCAACAAAGAAATTAAAGATAAGTTAAATATGTAAAAGAGAAAAAAACAATTGTAAATTAAAATTTTTGCTTCTACTTATTAGGGAAACATTTTCATTTTGTTTAACGACATTTCTCACAGCTTCACCATCTAGAAGTGCACACAAGTTTAACTGTTGTTGTTACTGCTGTTTATTGTAGAGTTTTATACATATAGATCATATTTGGCTTCGGCTTTCGAAGCAAATTATTGATACTATCCTTTAACCTCTGCCGTGCAAATGAGCTCCACCTACTTTTGTGATATAAAATCAAAAGTCGTTGCCCCGCTGATCTTGCCCGAAGCACTCCGATGAAAGTGGACATTTTGCCATTTGTTGTCGCGTCTGTGCCAAACACGTGTCTCTTCCGATTGATGAGTGTGTGCGTGACCTTGCCTAATGGCGTTTAAAAAGAAAAATAAGATGACAACATTTTATTATAAGCATTACATTCCCCTAAATTTTGTTTATGGCTTGGACAAATTTTTAAATTTTGTTTAAGTAAAGAAATAAAGTATCAGGTTCAATGTAAAGCTTGACGTATATTTTGAAGCATTAAATATTTTTAATTCAAGCTGAAAATCAATTTTCTTTCAGTAGTTTCCAAATTTAGTCATTTCCTTCGAATTAAATAGATTGTCCTTAGATAATTTTACATTGTCTCATATCAATCAAACAATTTGGGGAAAATAATTTCTTCAAATGAAAAGTTTTCACACATTTTGGTAACTGAATTACTTCAATGTCAAAATTTAATTATTTTTTTTCTAACAGCTTTATTTTTGCATAGAAGCTTACACTTCCATTATCCCCCCAAGATTGTGGAAGCTTGACAAAGCAAAACAATTAATTGCATAAAAAACCTTTCACTGAAAAACTAAGATAGGTAAACTTACTTGTCAATGTACTGAGTGAGTCTGACATAGGCGATACAAGCGGCTTCTTCTCCCAGTAAGTGTACGTGGGGATTCAATATTGTGGTGTTAATGGCTTTGCAATTTTTACCAAGTACTGTTTTCGAAAAGAAGAGACAATTTGTTGATATATATATGTATATGAATATGTATATGTAAATGTAAATTGATGGTTAGGCCAGTTTTCATATCTTGCCGATAAAGTCGACAGTAGTCGACAGTACACTTTACAATAAAGGCAGCCTTTATCTTTTTTCGCTCCCACATTTTAGTTTTAACATAATACAACATAACGTTTGGAATTTGTGACAATATGGCATCTCGGGACCTCTAAATGGGTCACGCTCTAGCAAAGGCTGCCAATTTCTCGGAAATGTTGCCAGTCCGCGCAAAAAAGTTGCCATATGCAGAGCTTCAGCGAATGGGCTGAAAAGTGAAAACTGAACTATGTTGCCATATTTGTCAACTCGGTGTTAAGCAGTTATAGGGTGGATGATCTGCCCTATAAATTATCACCTGGAATTAACTACATTTTGTATGTGAAAATCAAATTTCTTTTATCGGCAACTTGATCTACCCTGTAAGGTTGTCGGCAAGATGAGAAAACGCGGCCAAGATATATTTACCATTTTCAAAATAGAATTTGTGAAAATCAATTCCTTCCACTAAGTTACCCAATGCTTCTGGCTCGAAAGCAGTTAGATGTGGATCACATATTTTACTGAAAGCAAATAGTCAGAAATATACCATGTGGATAGACCAAAGCTGAGGATGAACTTACGTATATCCGTCGAAATCACCGCTGTTGATGGCCTCAATCAATTGCTCTGTGATCTTTATGATTTCCTGTCGTCTGGCTGCTTTGTATATATATAGTTGTGGTCATGATTTAAAATTGGTAAGCAAATAAAATGGATCAGGAAACAAGGCCATTTCATTTTAAATAGTGTTTTTCTATTTGTAGTTGCATTGTTGCACAGAGATTACAACCACGGATGAAATTCGATTACGAACAATAGTAGGATGAGAATTACAATTGAACGATCCAACCAACCCAATGAAGGAGCGCAACAAAACAATCATAACAGAAACTAAATGTATGTAATGGTAGTTTGGTAAACTCTTTGAAACGAAATTATATGGCGCTACGTAAATCATACACATATGTATTCAGTATACCTACATATATATATGTACATACATCCATATACATTTCAGTATACACATATATAGGAGAGTATATTTATGTACACACATATGCCAAATTATATTTGGATAAGACAAATTTTATCCTACAAGTAAACACATAAATATATAACTACATTAGTAGTTTTGATAGAAGTTAATGGACTTCAATTACGAATGATTGAAATGCTAATAAACTTTTGAGTGTTTTAAATAAAAATAAAACACTCACATATTCATATGAATGTAAGAAATGCAAATGTAGCTAAATAATGTTCTACGCTATTACAACAAAAAATTATATAATTTATGAATAGGTTTCCCGTTTGACCATTATGCAACCGTTGTAATGGTATAATTGTCATCGGTTTACCAAGGAAAACTTGTCTCTCTGGATTGTTTAGGAGCTTAACACCTGTGTATGGGTATTTCCTGGCCGGATGCTCAATTGCTTTTTAGTTTTTATTGTTTACATTTAAAAGAAAACATTTAAATAACAGTTGTTTTGCTTATTATCTTCAGTTGAAGATATTAATGTAATTATTTTCTTTAAAACAAGAAATAACAAAATACGAATCTGTACAATTTTTTCGCAATGAAAACCACAAAATATATGATTTTCGACGACAACAACCCATTGTATTTTGCGAGTGTATTTTAATTGTTTCACCAAATATGTAACACAATGAAGTAAACATCTCACACTTCATAAAGTATCTTATTATTAATACATTGTGCTTGCCGATGCTAAAGACAGAAAATAAGATATTTGGCTCCGGTTAACATCGCCTTATGGAATGGCCCACAATATGGACTGTTCCATTTCGCAATAACAAGCCAGACCATTCCGACTCTGCCGTACTCTGTTCACAGTATCATAGCCGCAAACTCAATTTGGATTTGTTATGTGAACGTGATTTTTTTCATTGCTGAACCAAGGCTTGTTGGCTCGTCATATTTTTCTTGTGCTACTTCATCCCTTAACCCCAATTTATGGGAAATGCATTCCTCAATAAATTCAGTGCTTCTAGTCTAATCTTAATGACATTTACAGGGATTAAATATGCGTGCAAAAAATAAAATAAACAACAAATCGGGGAATAAAACTGATATTTATTGATGGCGTGAAATATAAAAACCTACGTTCTAAAGAGTTGCAACTCTCTAAATGAACTAGATCTGCACTTACGAAGGAAGAACCTTCCTTCAGAATTTCAAGTCTCTTGCACTTATAGGCAGAAGAAAGAACCTTCGTTTCGAATTTCAAGACTAACGCTCTTAGATTGTTGCGTTCATACCAACTGACGGAAAGATTGTCGATAATAAAAAAAAAACTGGGATGGTTATCGACCATTTGATCTGCGTATGGTCTACACAAACTTAAAAAAACAAACTCTAAATCTTTAACTCTTGTAGAACAGTGTTAGTCGACTCGGTTAGTGATGCTGACCAAGAGTATATGTACTTTATGGGGTCGGAGATGCTTCCTTCTACCTGTTACATTCATTTGCACAAAACCATTATACCCTTTTTACCGATTTTCAATGGGTTTAGCGTATAAAAAAATAATTGCCTGGATATTGGGATCGGCGATTATGACTGCAATCACAAGCCATGATTCCAAACTATGATTTAAGATAATATAGATATTTGCTATTTGTAGGGGCTGGAGTGGATGTGTTCAAAATATTTTTGACTTAGCTTTTAATATTGAATATATACAACTGACTATAGCTATAAAATTGTTATATATCTGTGTTTATTTCAGATTTGGAGACACTAACTTTATCTTTGGACACATTGACAAACATTGTACAAAATCGATATAAAATTGTTCCCTTTGTGAGCAGAGTATAATAAAAGAAGCATGCGGGTGACGGATGAACAAAAATTAGAAGGAAAGTAGCAAATTTGTACAAAATACTCAAATAAAATGCATATTTGTATACGATACGAAATTCAAGCATTCATTAAAGTACAAAATATATTGTACGATTGTACACTGGTATGTGAAGGATGCGTGTGATTGGTGAAAAGAAAAAAATGGGAGCTCAGGAGCAAAGCCCTTCAACATACATACCTGAAGAGCATTGTGAGTTTCCTGACATTTGCTGGCATGTTTTTGCAGGACACACAATCCTTATTTCTAAAACGCACACATTTCAATAATTTAAATATATATATGTATATATACGTACATATGTAGGTATATATACATATGTAATAAAACAAAATGGAATAAATAAATTGAGAATTAAGTTCGGGTGATGGCATTGAAGTGTTTTAAAATGCTCCTAGCTCAGAAAGTGCGAAGAAGAACATCCGACCTACTCAATGCAATAGCAAAAAACATCGTTTTTGCAATGAATGTTCAAAATTTATGATTATTTAGATAATATTGTGTATTGTAATGAAAGCGAATGTTGTAATGCGTAAAATTCAATTCATATTAAACCTGAAACACTATTCGAATTGTGCAGAGCTATTCAGAAGTCAATCAGAAAAGTTTTGATATGCAAGAATACAATAAGGCGGGACGGGCGCATTTACATACTAAGTATATGAATATATATATAAGTATGCATACGCAGCGATCTACAACTGAGGGCCACCTCCTTGCCAAATTTCAACAATAACAGCCACATCAGCTAGCTTGAGATAGATAATACGATGCCAGACATGTTTTACATGAAGCTACAAATAGTAGAGTACGAGAGTAGACGGGATAACGATACATACGTAATGCTTGCATTCGCAGCTGAATTTATTAGCTCCCTTTTCTGGATATACAGCAAAAATTTAACATGCGATCTGCAATAGATCAGAAAAAATAAAATACATAGGAGTATATATAAATAATAGTAGCGTTCGAATTGACGCCATTATCATTATCACTTCGTGAAGAAATTTTTTTTTCACTTTGATGTCGCTTAATAAATTGGCAAATTTGCTGTATATATATATATATGCATATATATATATATATCTCTTTTTTTTCTTTGTTTATTTTATTTTATTTTTTTTTCTAGAAAACGCCTGGCATTAATGGAGCATACTCACCTCTGAGGCGGGACTTTGACTGTTTTTTACTTCTAGAAACGGAGCTTTGGTCTTTCAAATCAAAGCCATTGGGATTTTCATTAGCAATAATTTTGGTATTGGCTTTCGTATTCTCATTGATATTGGTGTGTTTTTTGGCATCTATTTCGATGAAGCCAACGCCGAATGGCACGGGAAACGACGGTGCACAAACTGAATCGTGGTTAACATTGGAAGAGTGGTAGCTCGTCGGCTTTTTGGCTTGGATCTGTGTCAGGTGGCCTAGTGTTTAAACGATTTGTACAGTCAGAAGAATATAACAGAGCAATCATTATGGTTTTACCGCGGCAACTGACAAAATCTTATTAGTAAAAAGCTCTTTGCAGCATGCAGCGACTTGTCTCTGGGAATATTGTACCATTTGAATATTATTATGATTGTTTTTTAATTGAAACGTATTTACATGTCTGCAAATACACGACATTGATTTTGGATGAAACAATCATTTTTGTAAGGATTTTGTACTATAATCGAACTCTTCCCATTGTAATTGTCATTGTTTTGGAAAATTGGAAACTGTAGGTTAATTGAGTACTGGCTAGAAAAACAAAACGATCCCATTTTTGATTTCAATAAGTTGTTTATACGCAAATGCACATGCATATGCAGAAGTTTTCTATGATTAATAATACAATCATATATCTTGATTGAAATATAATAGACCAAAAATAGGTCTACAAGCAGAAACTACAATAGAGGTTTTCCGTTCATCACAATTTAACCTAGCAATTTAACGTTGTTTTGAAACTGTATGTAAATCCAAAAATTCTATAATATTCATACATCTATCAACTGGCTTCAATTTATTCTTTTTGAAGAATTTCTAAGAATATACAGTTGAAAATATGTGTGATTTTTCATTTTGCAAACAATTGTTTGACAAACTGTATATTAATGATTTCTGAACACTATTTCTATATATTAAGCCTATCTATTTTGAAAACAAAGGGGAAAAAAACAGTGGAGGCGGATCTGGCCAAATAGCGGTTGATTTAACTGATGAAGAGGGACGAAGGTCTGTCAAGTGCCGTTCCCGATTCAATCCAAGGTAAGCAGCTCCAGCGCTGAAATTAAAATTAAATCTATGAAGACGGCGCCTTCAAACCAGTAACATAAACGTGACAATAACTTCTTGATTGAGCTACTAGATGTTCAGCGCTTTAACTCAACCAAAAAACGTTTGCAAATCAACTTTCATTCCTAATCCTGATAACTCATTCAGTGATAACGCACACAATCATTCTGTTTGAACTGGATATGTATTTTGATACGCTTAATAATTTTGAGCACAGAGATATGCAGTACTTGTTGCGATGAAGAATAATTAAAAACAATAATAGGTAATCAAAAATAAATGGAAAAAAATGAAAATTTACCTTCTGGGTCTTTTGATATGACTGTGGTACTGCGATCAACGATCCCTTTTTTATCTTCTAAAAAAAAAAACAAATTTCATAATTGAAAATACAACTTTGTTATTTCCAATATTTGTATTGCTTTGATTTTTAGCGTGTAATTGCGTGTGTATAGGATATATATAAAGAAAATATTTGTAAATACTGTTTGTATAGCCTCACCATAATTATCATGTTAAAATGTATGCATATTTAAATATAAATACGCATACCGTAGTGACCATTAACGTGCGCAAATACACAAGAAGGAGTGGTTTTTATCCTTCTTGTATATAAGTTTTTTTTTTTATGTTTTGCTTTACAAGTAAAGGGGTTGGAAAAACATTTTAAGTTTACGAGATGTGATGTATTTTAAAATAACCCAAGAAAATATAGCAACTCTGAATTATTGAATAAAAAATTATAAATTTTTCGCTAAATTTTGGCAATTTTTAAATATAATCAAAGCACATTAGATTAATAAAGCATCATATATATAATTCTACAACATATACAGCACTTCAGTTTTTATCTAATCGGAATCTTACTTTCTGCGTCTCAGCTTTGCTTCAATCATCATCGGCATAGATTTGGGGAGGTCGTATTGGTTTGGTACACTCTATATTTACTTTATGAAGTAGGAAATGTCTCCATCTGCCTATTTTATAATTTTGCACAACTTATGTTTAAGTTTAAATCTTAAATTTTGTTTTATGGAATTAAGAAAACAATTAGGCAGTTACCTTTTTATATTATTATCTACCAGGAAAACATTTTCAATTCATTTTTTACAAAAAAATATATTCTGGCAGTCTTCATTTGTAAAGCTAAATAGTAGAATTTTAATAATCAGTATAATTTAATCTAGTTAAAATTAATCATTCCGTAATTGAACGCAATCGAAATGCAAATATGTACAAAACGATGAAGCATGAAAACAAAAAAATTATACACAAGCATATAAAGAACAAAGTACGACAGCCATTATAACGACATTAAAAAGCTATATCAAAAACACGTGCAGTTTATAAGAAGAAATTAACGGCAAATCGAAAATTATGCTTTGAAAGTGTTCCGAATAAAAACAATGTAACAGTTAATTATTATATATATCTAAATATATATTTTTTTTCTTTTCTTTTTTTGTTATGTAAGTATATCTGCTTTCTTAAATATCTTTGAGTTGTGCTTTGGTGGCTAAAATTTAATTCAACTGCAAATTGTAACCTAACGAGTTTAACTTGTCTATAAAAAAAACCCTCTTATTTCAAAACAGACATCAGCGATATCATCATTAAATATCATAGACTCCTGTTTTAATAGATATGAATATTTACCTTTGACATCATCATCCTCCAATGTTGTGCTAGAAGAATCAGTTGATTCCTTCACTTGAGAGCCATCTCCTTTTTTAGTGATCATGCTTCTGCCTTTAAACGAAAATCAAAATGCAAAGATTGAATATGTATATCTCTGTTTTGAACACTAGATATTTTTCACTTACTAGAAAAGTTTCTAGTTGCAAGCATTGTTGTGAGAATGGCACCCTTAAGCTTGCGTCGAGCATTGAATTTTTTGAGACAGTCCACAGTTTCCTGGCGATGTACTACAGAAGCCACACGTTCTCTTTGCTATATTACATTAAAAAAAATGTTAAAAAGTGACACGATAACTAAAGAGCCTTAATTAAAAAAATAAACATACACAAATCCATGGGTGTTTTAGGGCTTCAGCTGCTGTTATTCTCTTATTTGGGTTTACAGTGAGCATTTGATTAATAAGATTTTTTGCCTCTGGCGTAACTGTGTCCCATTCTGGCGAAGGGTACTAAAAAATAAGATGCATCAAAATAATTATAATAATAAGCTAACAAATAAATAATAGAATCATTAAATAATAATAATAAACGAATTATATAAGTTTTAAAATAATCGATATATGAATTGAACTGCCGAAAGTAAGAATGTACAAATTAATGAATTTCAGTTAAGCAAACTTCGCAGCCTTTTTTTTTTTTATTAAAATGTTTACTCTCTTTTAATTTCTACTCACTTGTCAACTGACAACTTATCGATATTATTGATTGGCCAAAATATTGCAAATTCATAAATTGCAATTATAGAAACAAGAAAATGTAATCGTTCTTAATTTAGAGTGATATAAATATTTTCTTACATCGTAGGCGCCTGCCTTTATCTGTGAATACAAGCGGTGCTGATCCTCGTCCCAAAACGGTGGATACCCAACCAGCAGTATGTAGAGAATAACTCCTGTATATAGACAATGAATATGTTTAAAGCTGTTCATCAAGTATTGTAAGTATTTGGGTTAATAAATTGGAGAGTGAGTAATGACAATAATAATATAGTACATAGTACATATGTACTTAAAAATACATGAGAAATACATATGCTTACCACATGCCCATATATCTACCGATTTGCCATATGGCTCCTTCTTCAGTACCTCGGGCGATAGATAGCCAGGAGTACCGGCAAATCCAAACCAGGCTTGGTGGTCACCTTGTACTTCAATGGCTAGACCAAAGTCCGCGAGTTTCACAGCTGCACCCTTTGCCTTACTAGCTAATAGTAAATTCTCAGGTTTGAGATCTCGATGCACCACACCATTTTGGTGGCAGTGATTGACCGATTCCAATATTTGCTGAATACAATGTGATGCATCAGCCTCTGAATAAAATTCACGTGCAACAATATCTTCAAAAAGTTCACCACCAGTTACACTGTAAATGTATTTAGTATAGTCAATTTTGTTGATTGGAAATTTGTTTGTTTCGTTTAGAAAATTTATATTTCTTTCTTTTTACAACTTCGTATATCTACTATATACATAAGTAGTTAATGTGCAGATTAGGGGAAGCCATATGCATAGTAATTAAATAAGAACTCGGAGGGGAAAGGATGTACTATGAATCTCAATAAACAATAGTCAAGTCATTGCTTTATTCACAAAGAGACCCGAAAGCTTTTCACAATATACAAACAGTTAAATTCTATTTAGTTTTCGTTATTAACAAATCTATGTTCATAACACATTAGTACATGAAAAAATCTTAGGGTGTGCGAGTAGTTACTTACAGATCGAAAACAAGATAATGATAGTTCTCCTCCTGTATGCTGTCATGCAATCGAACTGAAAGTCATAAGAGTGAGTGAGTGAGCAACTTTAATTATTTCAGTAAAAATATGTTTTTGTTAGTTGAAAAATACCACTTCAATTTCATAGACCTGTCACAAAAATTAAATTTCAGTTGTTCAATGTAACCATAGTCAAAATATGTCAAATAAGATAGCTTTATGAATAAGGAAGTTGTAGACCAAAAAAAAAACATGACTTGATTTGGATTAATGTGATTATTTATGTACTTTAACATCTAGATTAAAATTTTCTTTTAAACTAATTTATTTAAAATTGTACTTATAGATTATATATGCAAAGTTTCATGAACTTCATATTGAACTTCAATTTAAATTTTTTGATTGACCAAAATGTCTATTTCAACCAAACCATTTAAGCCCCTTTGCATTCATACATAAATACACAAAATCACAACATACACACACACAGACGCACTTTCCTCAGCAACTGCGCTTGGCCCCCACTATGGAAAATTAATCCTTGAATACCTTCTAAACTTGATCTGTGTATAGTATACACGAACTTAACTTCAGCTCTCTAGCTCTTGTAGTCGCTGAGATCGACATACAGACGGACAGACATGGCTAGATCGGCTCGGCTAGTGTTGCTGACCAAGAATATACATACTTTATGCCTATTACATACATTTTCACAAAAGCATTATACCCTTTTTACCCATATTCAATAGGTTCAGGGTACTAGAGTGCTCTAGTCGGGAGGTATCCAAAAAACGAAACATTCTTGATCTGAGTATGCCTTACGAGAACACGCCAAACCTAATATGGTGGATTTTATAATTTCCGAGATATGCTAAGAAAACCATGTCTTAATATTGATGTTTATCGGCTATAGCTAAATCGAGTCAGGTCGTCGTCCGAATTAAGAATTTATATACTTCATGGGGTAGGAGATGCCTCCTTCAGCCTGCTATATACATACACAAAACCATTATACCTTTTTTACCCATTTTCAAAGGGTTCAGAGTATACAAAAATAATCGTTTTGAGTTCAACTTTTCACAGGCAGGAGAAAACGCACATCTCGCTTGACACGTAAGATAGCGAAGAAAAATCGGAAACAGTAAGCATTAGACTTGGCGTTAATTGGATAGACATTAAGACATGGCTTTCCGGACTAATATTGTCTGGGGTATGGGCGATTTCTATTTATTTATATATGTATATCCTTCTTGTTCTGGTTAGTTCAATATCATACCAATATTTGGATGATGTAATTTCCTACAAATCCTAGCTTCTCGTTCCAGCTTTTGAAAATCTGAAAGAAAGTAAAAGTAATTGAATGGGTATTGCTAGAGATATGACATTTTTTAGCCTTTTTGAATTAGACTCTCACCCCTTGCTGTTAACTTCTTGGTATTTATAATCTTTGCGGCAAACTCGAATCCCGTTGATTTTTGGACACATCTTTTAACAATCGAAAAGGCACCCCTGTTAAACAGAAAGCGAAAATGAAGAAGAAAATTGATTAATGGAGTTAAGTTCTTTGTTTATAAGCGCCAGTCCGTGTTTACGTACTTTCCGAGCTCTTCTTTGATGTCATAGTTGTCCGAAAAGCGCGTACAGGCTGCTGGAGCAGCCATCGCGATGGCACACTTGAGAAAATCTATTGTGTGTCTGTCTATTAGAGTATGTTGCACTTGACAAATTTGGGGCAGTAAATTTAAATAAAAACTACAGCGATCCTTTTATTTGGAATTTAATGTACTTTGTGGTATTTAGTGGCACGCTCTCGTTTTTCTTTTCTCCAGTTCTTCTATTTCCGTTTGCTGCTTTTCCAATTATTTGTCGTTTCTAAAAAAGTTGTATATGTATATGTACGTAAGTATATAGTATATTGGATCAAAATAAAAGTTTAATAGGGTTGGTGATCATATCCAGATTTGAAACTAATTCCATTTGTAACAATTTAGTCAAATAATAGGCTCTCAATGTATAACTAACAAATATGGTATTTCAAGAAATTTAACGCAATACACGTTCAGTCTAATTGATCATGCATTTAAAATAAATAGAAAATACTGTTTAATTTAAAATTAAAATTTTATATTGTGAAGTGTGCTCTTCAGTAAATCTCATTACTATCCAACAACATTATTGAGAGTAGATCTAATTTTATTGCATTTAGGGATGTATCCACATTACAAAGGGTATTGAATAAACAACATGTGTTTGTATTTCACAGCAGGTAGAGCCTGTCTAGTATGTATGAGATCGATTTTTCGTGTTAATTTAGAAGGAAAACCCGCAAACTTAGTTACGGTCACACTGCGCACAATTGTGTTGGTTGATTTGTCAGATGACATGGCAACTAAAAAGAAATACAATAAGCGTTGGCGGTTAAATCTGAAGCATGTTCGTACAAGAGCTCGTACCATGCTTAATTAAAACAGTTTGCCAGGCTATTATTCAGCTAAATCTATATTTATATAAATATATTTAATTACAATTTACAATTCGGCGTGAACTAAATGTTATTAATATGTACGTACGTTCAAATATATATGCCCTATTTGTGTATAAATGTACATCAACATGTCCTATAGACAGTAACTTTACTTTTAGTTTCAGCTGTCTTTGGTTTATATACATACATGTATGTATGTATGTATGTATGTAACTAAGTTGAGGAGTTACCCAACACGTCTTCCAGAAGTGTGTTTGACTGGAAGGCAGCCAAATCAATCCTCATGTCCCCCATTAGCAGGCAGTGTATTGAAACACAACATTCAAAAATAGATACATGCATATGTATTTTATATACATATATGTATGTAGGTACCCTTATATACATATATTTATAAAATTTAACTTAAAACTTTAAACTACCTGTGCGTTTATGCATGTACATATATAAGAATATATTACTAAAATTAATGACAATTGAGCGAACTTGTTGCGATTAATAAACTGAATATTAAAATACATATAGGTATGCCTGCACATACATCGCTTTACTACATGTACATACAAATTACATATATTTTAACTGGAGCACATACACGTATGTATGTATATGTCTACCTATTTACTTATTAAATCGCAACAAGTTTGTGAATATTCGCAAACATGTGTATGTATGTATGTGTGTATGTTTCACTTTACTGTTACCTACACATGTTTCTACATACATATGTAGGTATGTATGTATGCCTGTACGGTAGAAATAGTTAGATTTTTACAAACACCCATACATAAATATGTAGGTTTGTGGGTGTGTATGCACATACATACGTATGTATGTCGATATGAACATGTTGCTCTTGTTTCCATATTCCATTATAGCTGCGCATGAATCTTCCACCGTTTTTCCAATTGCTAGTAATGCAGGGAGGGTATCAAAATACATACATACAAATTTATTTTGTATTCATGTACACTGTTCATATGTGTAAGAATCGTTTATGTAAATAAAGGTGACCATTGCGCATATGTACATATGTACGTACATATGTACATTTATGCGTTTGCTCAAATAAATTTATATGTCCATACAATCATACATATGTACATACATTGTGTTGCATGTGAAAATGTGTGAACAAGTACTTACATAAATACATATATTTATGTACGCATGTACACTGTGTGAATATTTATGTATATATGTACATACCTATTTGTATTTAGCTATCAAGATTTTGTCAAATATATACATACATATGTCCTAAAAAGCACTTACATACATACATGCAACCACATATAACGTCTAATCCTTATTCTTCATGTAAGTATGTACATGAATAGGTACATCTTTAAGTACATTCATGTCCTTTGGACATTGGGCGAGGCGAAAAGAAAATTGAACAACAAAAAATAATACATACTTATGTACATATGTACAATCATACACACTGTCTGTTTCTGTTTCTTCATACATACATGTGCTGATTTCATACCCAATACTTTTGAAAAGCTCGCAATATTCATGCATTTATATTTGTATTTATTAAAAAAATACATGTAATCAATTATGGGAAGCAACAAAAAAATGTTCATGTATTTTTGAGTGGAATTTTAGTAATATACATATGTATGTATATAAATATATACATCTTGATGTATATGTAAATTAAAATACATAAATATAAATAATATACATTCAAAAAATTGTAGGTACTTCAAAAACTTTTTATATGCATATATATGTATATCTATATATTAATCGTACACTTATACACATTTTTATATGAATATATATTTATATTCTGTTGTATCTGAGTCGTAGCCGCCCCTGCGCCCCTTTACATAGCAATAGCAGTATGGCTTAAGAAAATTTAACACTTTCTTGTGTTGAATATTGTCAATACATACATACATGCGTACTTACATTCCTACACACGGATGTAGTTACAAACATATGTACATTGGTGGGTACATATAAATAAACGTACATATAATCTTATATGTACGAAAATGCACGCTATGTGAGATAGTTTTTCAGTTTGCAGATAAAAGTATTTATATATAAATGTTTTTCAAATTTATATGTATATATATATTTATATATATATATGTATATATATAAGATAAAAATATTTATATATGTATATATTATAAGTATATATATATATATATATAGGTATATATATATATATATATATATATATATATATATATATATATATATATATATATATGTAAATGAAAAGTTTGTATCTGTCAAAATGATTGAATATGTATATACATACAATGTATATTTAATGTGTTCCACTATGGAATGTACATAATTATGTGTGTACACGGGCGACGGGACCAGGCGACACGCGACTGAAGTATATGTATGTGGATGTGTATGTGTACGTGTATATACTTCGTAGTATTTTTTAACGTCCGTTGGTTAGCAAAGCGAATTCAATACTGATGGCTTTTGATACAAAGCAGCATCAGGAGTGTGCTATAGGAATGCATATCTATATGTGCTTCATATTTCTGTATCCCAGGTCGCCTCTTTATTCTGAGAATGTTTTGTGTTTTCTCTCTGGTTCAACTATTCGATTTTGAGCGACACATGGTGGAGCTCCAAGAGAAAGTCTCCACTGTTTGAACGCATGAGCAGCAAAGCAGCTTTTATTCCTTCAGTGAGCTTTAGGTCGTTATGCTTATATTCTACTATATCGATAGCAGGTCATGTACCAAAAGCTCTTCTGATGTCTGTTCCAATTTAAACTAAACAAATTTAGGACAATTTTGAATAAATCTTTTTCCATTTTTTTTTTTTATATGTATGTACATGCATTGTAATACAGTAATATGTAATCATTTTGAAAAATGGTTACAAGCATACAATACAATTTTTAATTGTTACCTGTGATTTCGATTTTACTTTTTGTTTTCCTGGAATCATACGAAAATTAAAGCCGTGTTGGCTCATTACTTTTACATTCCGTTCTCATACATAGCCATATCACTTGTCAAAAGCTACCATATCGTCCTAATTCACTGTATTGGAGGAATAAGCTTAAATGCCTGATCTTATTTTTGTTTTGCATGACTCTTTCTTATCTGTTTCCCGTATTGAGCCTATATCATGTTTTGAAGATCCTTATCACCCGACTTTAGAGGTGTTGAATGCTTGACCTGCACGGGAGCTAAGCCCAGGTAGTAAATCTCCAAAAACCGATTTTGCTAAGCTAACTCTGACTGGAGTCGGCTTTACAGATGGGTCATCTAGAACAAAAAAGTGTGATACTCATTTTCTATGCGAGAGGACCCACTGCAACTTCGGCTTTACGTGGGTCCTTATTTTGCTCACAACCCCAGAGAGAAAGAGAGTAAGTGTGTCGTTTGCTTTGTGAGGATCGGGCGAGATAGCGGATTTGTGTGCAACTTGCTCTCTCACTACAGAGCATTGCCTGGGCTTGTTCTCAGATAATGTATGTATGTATGTATGTATGTATGTACATATGTAAGTCTTGAAGCAAACGCAGCAGTGCGCCGAAAACTTATATTTTTCAATTTTCGCTCGATTGTCTTCCCTTTCGCTGGAGCAGTTATGTAAAATTTCTAAAGGGTTTGCCACTTTGGCAAGAATATTTGGGATTTTTATACTCGTTCACGTGGTGGTATCAGAAATCCGAATTATTAATTAAATGATAAACTTGTTCTACGTATGGCTTAGGAGAATCTATAGGTGAAAAGTTTAGGCTTATGTAGTTTCCGAGGTCGCTGCGTTCATACAGACGGGCATGTCTAAGGCGACTCAGCTCATCGTCCTGATCAATAATATATATACTTTATGACGTCAGAGATGCTTCTTTCTGCCAGTTACACACATTTGCACAAACCAAAACTGTTCTCTCTCTTTTCCTTTTTTTTTATATTTTGTAAAATGTTTTTTGCAATTTTGCTACAATACCCTTGCTAATGAGGGTTAACTTTGGTAAGTTTTGTTTACCGGATTATTGAAAAACTCCACAAAAAGTATGATAGCATATTTAGTATGGTTTTATTATTTTTATAAATTATGGAATGTAGTTATGGAATAATTTAATGCATTTGCATGCACTTATGTCATAAATTAATATTTAAAAGGGTCATTTAGTACAATTTAGAGTTCTGAGGTCATCCGATTTGTTAAAACTTGAACGCGTCGAGCATTACAGCTTTTACATAGTACATGATCATCTAAAGGATAGCAACCGCGACCATCAGCTTCCGACGACAAAAGAAGGGCACAGTCCTGCGTAAAAATATCGCGATTATTATATTATTACAAGTACCTAGTTTTGCCGGGGCAAGTAATTTTCTTTATAAATCATTACTATTACTTATTGTTTAACCTTACCTCGCATTTATAGCATTCTAGATGAAAACTGCGGTCTAGGGCGACAACTCGCACTGTTTCTTCTTGCCCCGCTTCTGGCATAATTGGCTCCTGGCAGACACAGCAACGAGGTGCAAATTTCCTAAATTAATATTGATATACTTCAGAATTAGATATTTCTATAATCTTTATTCCGCCTGTCACAAAAAGTTTAATTTATTCATTCTAACATGACATTTCACATATCTCTTGAAGCCGATCAAAAATTGTTGCAGCAGTTCGTGGCTTTAAAAATAAGTTTAAAGCCGATCGGACGAAAATTTTTCTATATATCCTCCAAATCTCCATTAAATTTTAACCTTTGAACCTTTTTGCACTTGCGGTAAGAATTTTCCAAGCTCTTAAACAAAAGTTACCCACAGTAAACAAGTAAGAACAATACTCGTTCACGGTATTAATTATTTTTGTTATTTTAGAAAAATGCCGATTTTTGTAATTTGTGTGTGGAGAAGTGCTCGTAGCCGAAATTTTTCGGTTTTCTATTTAGAGAAGGTCAACACAAAACTGAACCGATCTTTGGTGCTCTAAAACTGTGGAAGATATAGGCTTTACCGATTCGTGGGGCGGTGTGGCTGGGGGTGTTATAGTGGCAAAATATATACAATATATATACAAATTTGGTAGCACCAGCTTTACAATTGTGAGAAATTGTTACCGAAAGGTGTTACCAATTTGTGATTTCAGGTATATAGATTTTTACGATTATATATAATTCCAAATGTGGTGCTTCTAGCTCAAAAAATGTGGTAGATATAGGCATTTCCAATTTATTTGGGCAACGACTCTAGCTTTAAAATTGTCGGAAATATTAATCTATTATCGATTTGCGATTTGGGGTGTATCGACATGTTATCGATTTGCCAGCATCCCAGTGGGCGTGGGCCAAAAATCTTAACACTTCCTCTAAAGCAGATAACTACAAGTATTTATCCAAAGTTTCAAGTCTCTAGCTTCAACAGCGCCGAAAAAAGTTGCGTACATCCGGACGGACATCATGACGGACATTGCACAAACCCAATAACTAGTTTCATTTCGTGAACTAGTATAAAAATTGAGCTTCCTAGCTCTTACGGCTTGGACTGTGCAATGACAACCAATCAATCAGTCAGTAAGCCATGACAAACATTTCAAATACATAGATACTATGAACATACTTGTGAAAATCAGCAATGCAGTAATTTTGATTAGTGGCATCAACTGTAAAAGGAATTGCTGTAAATAAATAACATTTTATTTATTTATATAACAAAAATTTTTACATTAATTTGCTTTACCGTCCAGACTGTTTCCACATACAACACACGTAAAGCATTGGGGATGATATGGTTTCCCAGTTGCCCTTAAAATGCGCTCCAAAATTGGCTTTAGGCAAACGGAACATTTTTCGAGTGTTTGTAGGTAATCATATTCGCAGAATGGTTTTCCTTCAAGGGCATAAAATGGTTTGCCTTGCAGATTTATTTGGCATTCAGTGCAAGTAAAACACGAAATATGATAAATTTGATCCATTGCTGTACAGCCGCTGCTCTCACCCAGCACGCGTTCACCACATTTAAAGCATCGTCCTAAAATGCATCGCCGAAATATGATAAGTCAGACTTATATATGATATCAATGATTTATTTAAATGATTTACTGACCATAACTCTCCACTTCGCTCGCAGAATCAATCGATGCTAAATGATATTGGCCCATGCTTTCGTCATTTTCAATTCTTTTACAATAGTTAATGTCATTTGGATGACCTTCACTACTGGCTTCGCCATTGCAGTACATCGGAGTAGTTGATCCACTCGTTACTAAAATACTATTTCCCCCGTTCGAACTACTTGGTATATTAACTTGATTTACATATGTAGCATACATATTGCAATTGGTACGTGACAACATATCGCTGGGTGGGCGGGGATTTATGGGCTCATATATCGAATCATATGTAGAAGAGCTCTGCAAAATTTCAATGATAAAAATAAATTGGAACTTTTATCTTTACATAGCATATAAAAAGAAAATTATTGTGGACATTAATTGGAGACGTGCTTTTACATTTTTAGACTAAATGTTGTGTCGGTTTTAATATTATTTTTAAAGATCTTAATAAATCAAGTGAGAAGGTTGCAACATATTAATAACAAGTAAGATGGCTCTAGTCGGGAGTGCGTTTAAAAAATACAAAAATAGGAACTAATGTTGAATTTTTGCCTTTAAAATTAGTTTATACCACTAATCAAAGAACAAATAAAATACATAACATGTTCCTTAGATTGTATGAAATTACCTGGGATAATGCACCATAGCCAAAATAGTCCACGCATGACTTGTTTTGGTAACCCTGAAATGTACATAAAACTTTATTAAATTATTAAAAAGTAAATTAACAAATAAAAAAGTATTTGTAAAAGAACGATTTTGTAAGCCCCAAACTAATTATATTTTACCTTGAGACTTGTATTTGAAGCATAATGATTTGCGTAATTTGCGAGTGAAATTGTTGGGTCGGGCTGTTTATTTGAATTCTTTTCATGAAAATCTACCACTTTTCCAAAGACATCACTTGCTCGCCGGAGCTCGCTATAGGAAGAGCTCACCGGACTGGGGGGTGGTGGCAAGTCTTCTTCTAGGTCCTTTTCTAACAATGGGTTTGTCCAAATGGAAAGCATTCTGGGTGAATTAGCATCAGTAATAACTGCATCTGTAATAATTAATTGGCTTTTAGTTTTGTATGGCTTGAATTCGATTTAGTCTAATAATATTCAATTTTAAAGAGTAGAATATATTATGTACGTTATAACCAAAGCAACAAACAGGTTTTGAACCGAACCAGTTAAACTAGTTTTAAAAAACCTGGTTTAATTTCTCAATCGGAAATAAACAAAAAGCTAAGTTTCTAAAAATAAGGTTATTGAATCTGTCGTTAAGACAAAGTATTGGTTATAACCGAGAACTTAACTAGCGACACTTTTTTCTGATTGGAGCCATGTCGTAAATTTATCTGTTTTAATGTGCCCCAGAACTAACCCTTTTGTGGAATGGATTGTTGTACATTGCCACAATCTTCTGGTTGCGGTGACATATGCATGTATATTGATTTTGAATCGCTAGTTGTACTTCCGGAAAAAGAGGAAGTTGGCAGGTTGCTGTATATTGATGCAATTTGGCCTGAAAAACTATGGCCACTTAGAGATGTTGAAGACAGTTTTGGAATGCTTCCGATGGGTTTCGTCATTTGAGCCTGCGATCCCAAAAGCCCTTTCTTCTCCATTTGCAGTTTGTGATACGCCAAAGCTTCCAGTTGCTGTTCTAAAACAGCTGGGTTGTCCAAATTTGTTTGACTGTTGCCAGATTTCTCGCCAGTCTGGCCTGCATATATGGGCTGTTTGCGTAGAAGAGTGGTTCCGCTTGCAATTCCTTTTGTTTTACATATTTCCAAACTATGCAAAGGTTGTGAGTAAAGAGGTTCTCGAGTGTCCGTTACCAGTTTGCTGAGTGGCACCTTAAAAAAAGATGTTATCAAAATATGTATATTCATATTTATTTTTAAAAACGATTCGTTTTGGTCTCTTCCCTCACCTGAGGCATTTCACTTGCTCTTTTTAAAGGCTTCGGTGGAATCGATGGTGCCGCTTTTGAGAGCGTCCTGTTGTGAGCGGCACTTTGTGCAGCACTGGCTTTCTGCTGTAGATTATCAACTAAAGCGGCTACCTTTCCGGTTCTAACAGGTCCATCGTCGCACGTACTTTTCAATATTGTTAACTGTCTCAATTGCTCATTTAACGAATCCATAATGCAGTTCCCGCACTCGGCCAATTGACAACTGATGGTTATTACGATAATCTAAGATAAGCCAGCTTATTTGTTAAACCACTCTCCATCACACAATTAATTCACGATTTAATTTGCAGTTAATAAGGATTGGTTAATAAAATACCCAACAGAATTGGGAACGTAGGAACACGATGTTAATTATTGCTACATTGATTTCCATTTAACATCCGTTTTAGTGCTCGTAGGTATACAACACCCAAAAAGGTCGAGATTTTGGTCGTGAAAATCGATTTTCGGGGGCGAACTGTAGGTATCTTGCCTAAAAACTAAACATTTACCAAATACAACTAGTCCAACAGTGCCAAATGAGTAGGAATACTTGTGCAGAATAGAAAAGCACCTCTGCTGTTAACATCGATACATCAAAGTTCGATTTTTTTAACATCACTAACGTTCGCATACTATAGGCGTCTTCGGCTTTAGGTTAAAGATGCCAAAAAAGGACGATTTATTTGTAAGAATCGAACAATGTACATCAAAACATCGAAAAAACAAAATATATCGAGTGAAGATTGGAGACAATCACTGCTGTTAACATCGATAGGTTGATTTTTCAACTTTTTAACATCGCTAAGCCATATACATACGTATTAGATTTAGTAGGACATTTATTTTTTTTATAAACCTATTTTATGTACTCAGCACTAAGGCAACTATAGCGGTTTTATTTTGACTACAGAAATGACAGCACCAATTGCATCTTAAAAATGCATATGCAAAACATACATTGGCCTCAATTACAGTTAAAGTTAGCTAATAATTTTCGCGACTAGTGTCAAAATATTAATTTAATTTACTAATTTGAGGACTAATTATAATCAAGGGAGTTATACAAACTATTGGGGATGAAAGGAAGAACTCTATATAAATCTCGGACGTAAAGGTTTTTCCATTATGCATATGTATCTATTTTTTCGTTAGGGATGGGATTGTGTTAGTGTTGCTACCACTGAATCGATGAATATTTTTTTGATTTTTCTTTCGATAATTGCAGCTGTTTTGTCAATTACCACCACTACACATAAGCTTAAAAAATTGTGTTTCTGTTGTGCTAATCTGTCATGAACTAGTTAATAAATAATATTAAATTAAATAATTTAATATATATATTTTTAAGGCTTAAGCTTTTTCTTCTTATAGTTTATTTTAGTGTGCCATTGAAATTCAGCATTGTAAACAAAGAACAGCTGTTTGTTGCCGCAATAAACAGAGCATCTATGCGCACTGTGGACATCGCTCATATCGACACCTATCGAATTTAGTTGATGGTATTACTAGAGAGGACAAAATGTTGCGAGCTTGTGAGAAAGTTATTTATCGAAATCGATTTTCATTATGCCCCAAAGTATGCAATTTAGAAAAAAAGTGCGTTCGGATAAAAAACTCACTCTGACAATTAAGATAATCAGTTATAATATAAAAATGAAATAATGCTGGAAGCAAAGCACTAAAATTGATTTCTCGTTGAGTAGTGTTACAAATTATCAATTGTCTAACAAATACATTGCCGCATTGTCTTGCGTATGCAGATAAAACCTTAAGAGTTTTTGGTAGGTGAAATATTTTCTGCGTCTGCCATTAGAATACAATTATTACAATAAGAGCTAAACCATATTAAGGACTCATTGCACTATTAGGCGGTACTGAAAAGGGCTACATGATAGATGTGGGTATATATGTATTAATATTGTATGTCGATGCATATGAATCAAATATTACGTAATTTTCTAGCAAGGATCCTTGGAGGATCGCAGAAAATGAAAATAATTGGTGAAATCAAACATTCATTAAGATTCTTTTTTATTTTATTGGGCTTATAGGAATGTTGCTTTAATGGCATTTAATTTTAATGTACCTTTCTTATTTAATTGGCCGCAATTAAACTTTGCTTCCAAATCAAAATTTGTACAATAGGCCAGGTTACACTCCATATTTTAAGATAATCCGTAGACATGTATTCTGTGTGGAATTATCGGTAATATTTGTAGAATTAATTTTTGGTTAAACTTGTCGTGATGATGATGAATTTCCTTATTTGCTTAAAACATGAAATTGTATTCATCAATGGATGCAAACACATCTACCAGATTAGACGCATTGTTATAATGATATTGTATCTGATGAGCTTATCACTCAGGTAGAGTAACGCCGCAGTGCTAACGTAATCAAGTCAAACACACGACTGATAACTTCAGCACTGCGATAAGTAGGACAAATATCTCGACTACCTGTTCTTTTGCTTGGGACATGTATGTATGTGTGTGCACACGCATAACAGTATCAGAAGGCTATAAATAGGAGGGTGGTTTGCAGCTCAAATCACAGTATTCCGAAATATTTAGTGCATATAACGTACATATTACGTACTTTCTTCGCTGTTTTATTCTTAAGGTAAATTAATCTGTAATTTAATATAAGTGCGAGTGATTTTCAACTGCAAATTGTGCTCTTTTAAGATGTGTACATATATTTTGCTAATACGCAATAAGGAAACTTGTGTATATACAGCTTAGGATACAAAACCAGAGTTAGAAGTTTGGGATTTGTAACTTACATATTTAAGAAGTGTGACTTAAATCTGTAAATCTGTATCGATATGTGTATATGTATATAAAATAAATACATATACAAACATGTGGATGTTATGTTTAATAAAATCAGTCAAGGAGCAAAATATAAATTTCAATTATTCCCTTAATCGATATTTATATAGTGCTGTATGCAATAAAAAAAAAATTCGAATTTTTTATAAAACACTATATAGGTTTAACAAAAAAAATGTCTTGCATTTTAAACATAAAAGTTAAAATTTTACTAACTCGGCAGCACTTAAATATGCTAAAAAAGAATGGTATAGAAAAAATATCGTTTCTTTTCAAATCGATGCTGCTTTTGTCGCTTTTGAAATTTGGCCACACTGATTATTTGTGTATACCATACCAGTTATCCGTTGTGTTGGCAAAAATAAAAATACTAGCATTTCGGGTTACGAGTGTATTACTAAATTTGTTGCGAAAGGACACACATATACACAATAACTACATATATTCACGATTACCCAAATCTAATATATTTTTATTTATTGTCGTGCTCGCGCAGTCACGCTGTTGGCCTGCAGCAGTTGACCAGTGTATTTTAATCGCGTGGCAACACCCATCCAACATTTTGGTATCGAAACTCAATTAAAGTTCGGTAAATAAATAAATTAAACACGTTTGGTGAAAACACAAATATGTGGCCGAATTATTTATCGTTAATAATGAAACAATCCAAATAAAATCTGCACAACCTGCTCCTATATGAATATTGTATATAATGGATACATACATACATATATGGGGAAGAAGTTGCCTATGTGTGTATGTATATACTCACACATGCTAATGTATGTATGTAAGAAAAGTGATATCATTCCGTTATCCACCAGCTGGTTCATTTGCCATCTTGGAAGGTTGCTAGCAACTTAGCAGAGAAAAAGCAACAAAATCAATAATGTGATTAATATGCATTGGGTGTTTACACTTATGTACATATGTATGTGCACCCATTAAAAACATACATATGTATGTAATGGGCAACTCCATTTGATTTTGAAAAAAAAAATGTTTAGGATGCCAATACAATCTTACCTACATACAAAAAGTATGTATGTATGTATTAAAACTGTGCTGTGTATGAATGACGTAATAAATTGAAAATTGCGTTTCGTGAAAAGGAGAGATGGTGAGGTGGTCATGTGTGTATTAAAAATGTATAAAAACTTGATCGACGCGTTAGCACAGCAAAAAGACGCGTTCTCAATTTTGACCTAGCTAAGAGTGTATTTGTATAGCGCATGTCCATGTGTGTGCGTGAGCATGTTTTATTTTATGGGCTACCCAGGCATTTTAGCTCACTCCATCTCTCGCTCATTCTCTCTCTCACATGTGTATGTTTGTTTGTGTCTACCAGTGCCAAACCTTAACGGTATGCTCACTCGCAAAAAATACAGATACACTAACATCTATTATCACAAAATGTGCTCTAAAAGACAATAAATATGGACATACGACCTCTATGCTAAAGACAGACCAATGCAAAAACTAATTGCATTTGTTATACTCGTTCACGAAGCGAAAAGAGTGTATTTGTTTGTCCAATCTCCGCCTTTTGAAGTCTGTCCGTTTGTCGGTACGAACGTAATTTTTTATTTTTCAGCTAGAGACTTAAAAATAAAACTTAAAACTTGAAATATATACTACTCGTGTATACCAGTGTTATGATTTTTTTGGATACGGGGGTGTGGCAAATCGACAAAAATCTATATATCTTGGGGGCGGGTAAACCGCGAATATCCAATGTCTCACATTTTTGGAGCTAGAGTCACCAAATTTGGCAGGCAGCTTTCTGATGACGTCCTATTAATATCGAGCTGAAAATGTTGTCCACGCCCGAATTTTCCAAATCGATATTTAGATAATTTATATATATAGTTATATTATAATTAGGACCGTTTTCGACTGTTTTACCCTGTTATTATACTGTGAACGAGTATTGCGCTGTCGGTTACTCCCGACTGCAACGTTCTTACTTGTTTTTCTTATGCCCTTGCATATGTTTATTTACATGTACACACTTATGTCCATACACATAAGCTTATAAAATACTATAAGAGGTGGACACACCCAATAATATTAAGGTGCAAAAAATCGAAACATCAGTGATAACCGTCGATAATCTTTTTTGCTTTATTTCGATGTACCCCGATCGATTCTTATAAATAAATCTGCCGTTTGGCAGATGCCAAGCTAAAGCTGGAGACGCCAAAAAGAACGTGAACTTGACTTTAACTTGACTACTTATACACTCAAGCAACTATGCGTTGGTAAAATAGTGCGGGTTTTATCTGAGAGGGTATAACATTTTATGGGAATATGTGTCACTATTTTCTATTTTAAAATGATTTGGTTAACTTTCAGTAGAAAGGAATAATATAACATTTTAAATAATAAACTCGATAAAAATATCTTAATTTAATAATTTCTTTTTAAATTTAAAATATTGTGGCGAACCAAGTCTTCAACTGAAATCTGGGCTTAATGTAGATACCATGTTAATGAACCGAACCTTAAGGCGAGGATACCTCCCCCCATTCGCCCCTCATATCAAAACAACTCAAATCAAGTACTACAGACTTGGTTTGTTCAGGGTCTCTACTAGTCGGGTGCTCCCAACTAGAGCACTCTTACCTGTTTTTCGTTTTTTTTTGCTGCCATTAAAATATTAAATTTAGTTAGTTTTGAGGCTATGAATTAAAACTTGCTGAAAGGAAAGCTAATGCTTCAAGAAGTTAATCTTGATATTTATTTTTAGAGTTAAACTTTTTATATCATGTATTTTTGGATGAATATTTTTTTGTTTCAAAATGTCTTGCTTAAACTGTGCTAAAAATCTAATAAGTTCACATAAGCTGCAAACATGATTCAGACTAGATTCAGATAAAACCAGCAACACTGGAAAATGACGCAATCAATAAACTGTACTCTCTTTAAGCGCACATGATGATGTCTCAATATTGCATGACGTCATAAGTGGTAATATATATTTATGTAAATTTGTTTCTACTCATTTGTTAGCATACAATAAATATATACGTTTAGCAGAATAATTAAAAAAATTAGTCGGTCACTGATTTGATTTCTTTTATTATCCTTATCAGTGGCCATTGAGGCACTCTTTTAAACAATAAATCTGCACCAATGCGGACAGAAGCCGGTTGAATCCACTTTGTGATGGAATGTTTTTGCGTCATAACCTTCGAAAGACGTCATTGCTTGCCTCGCCTAATACTTATAACTTATCTTGACTGGCGGTAAACCGCATTGTCATAAATATGTACATTTGTACCTACATACGAACATAAGTGCGGACATAGAACATTCCCTCAATATTTGTATCCGTATATTCATTTAAAAAAAGTTAAAAAACCAGGCATACCTGTAATATAACAGAAATATATAAATTGTTGATATATAAAATTAAGTTAAGTCGGTACAGCTATTTTCCCAATTTCCTTTAATATTGATTTCTGATTTTTGTTTATTATCAAATAGCTAAGATGTTTTGGTATGTTAACCGATAACAAGTATATGTGCATGAGTTTTGTCAATGTTTTTGTGACATCAGATTAGTATGACGTACGTAAGACCACTTTATCAGATACTGTCCGACATAGTGTAGAAAGGTGTTGAATTTTCGGCACATTTTGTTTTTAACTTTTTTATTATTCAAAGAACTTTTTTTTCAATAAATCAAACTATTGTTTAAGAACATTGTTATAAATTGGGATCGGGACTAAAAAAAAATAATAAATAAATTTGAGGAGATATCAGTTAACAGAACTTGCACAGCACTTGTATTATCTTACTGGCCGCAATGAAGACTTCAAGTTTTGTTACCATGGCACTTCGGCCTATAGATTATGGATAATGTGAAAATTGTGAACTTTCAATCCATCATTCATTCATTCAATTCATTCAAAATGGGTAAAAAGAGTATAGTGGCTTTCCGTCCGTATGAACGCAGCGAGCTCGGAAACTACAAAAGCTAGAGACCTAAACTTTTCGATTACAGATTCTTCCAAACTATACGCGGAACAACTTTATCATTTTAATTCGATACATTGCCTTGTTTTATTATTATTGATAAAAATCGATTATAAGACTTGGTTTTCTTAGTATATCGCGGAGACTATAAGAGCTAAAGCCACAAAATTTAGTTTATTATATTCTCTTAGTTTAAAAGTTATTCCAGAATTTATTTTCCATAGCGGGGCCAAGCGCAGCCGATATATGCATGCGTTTGTGTGTGTGTGTGTGTATGTGTGACTTTGTGAATGTGTGTATGAATGCAGAGTTTTTAATGTATGTAACGACAGCTCGCCGCTGGGTTCAGGGTATTTCCTAGTCGGGCAAACCCGACTAGAGCCATCCTACTTTTTTTTAATTTAAATCTTAAGATAAAACAAATACTAAAGTAAAAGTTGGAGCGGGTTTTAAGGTGATTAATTATCTTTGTCAGATTGGTAAGTTCCACGACTGAGCATTACATGGAATTGTTAGTTTCTGATTATTAGTTAAGTTGGTTGGCGAACTACTTTTGGGGCTTAATTCCTCAATGTGCTCTTGGTATTCATTGTCCCGCCTATTTTGAAGGTTAACAACAAAATTATTCGCACTATATTGATGCACAACGCTCTTTGATCGAAACTCTCGTTGGCGTTGAACATATTTTGCCCAGGCGCAATGTTGTTTTATTTTCGAAATACAGATGCTGTTCATGTGTACGTAAATTCTGAAACTAAACAGACAACGTTGACCGACAGTATCACGGACACGAACCACGCAAGTGTGTGCGAGTGTGTAGACGCTAATATATGTACATTTGTATAAATACAATATATACAAATACAATATATATATATATAGTCCATATGTACATATGGACTACAAAACGTTCGCTTAGGAGTCGCGTGTTTGAGTGCAGACAACAATGGCGCAGGGACAAAAAATTCTAGACAAAAAATCTAATTATATTCAAGTAAAGACTTGTGTATACACATCCACACAAATAACATTTTGCGTTAGGCGGATTTTTAATTTCTCCACGCAGATGCCGCCATACGCAAAATTTAGATTTAGATAGTTTGTACGAAAAAGCAGAGGTGCTCCTCTAAATATAAATACAGGAAATTTGATGTGCAATTAAATGTATTTGTACTTAATGTTTAACCTAACCCTTGAAGAAGTAAAGTTTGAAAATATATTTTTGAATTGGTGGGGTGCAATGGATAGATCCATGTATGTTTTGCATCGTGTGGATTTCTCAACATTTATTTGCTTTTGAGTAAACGTATTGCCGTCAAGGCTTTTGCTGAAAAATCGTACTATTACAATGGGGTATCTTAGAGCTGTCAATCCAGCATTTTAAATAGCACTGATAGACTATTTTCTTAAATTTACTAGCTAGCTACCCATTGAAAATGGGTAAGGAGGGTATAATGGTTTTCAGCAAATGTATGTAATAGGCAGAAGGAAGCATCTCCGACATATATATATATATATATATGTATATGTATGTATATATATATATATATATATATATATATATATATATATATATATATTTAGCTATGTCAGATTGTCCGTCCGTATGATCTCGGAAACTACAAAAGATTAACTATTCGACTATAGATTCTCCTAATCCATACGCAGAACAAGCACATACACAAATAACATTTTTTTTCAATATCTTGCTCCGTTTCATTATTATCGATAAAAATCAATTTTAAGGCTTGGTTTTCTTGGCATATCTCGGAGACTATAACAGATAGCGTCCCCACATTTGGTTGCCACGTTCTCACTTGTTTGTTTTCTCATATAGATATTATAATCAATGGCCACAATCGATGGAAGACCGACGCAATATGGGATATCACTTAAGCAACTACGCGAGCTCATGGAGGTTCGTGGCAGGGAAGGTGTAGCGAAAATAAGTGAATTTGGTGGCATTCATGAGGTTTGCAAAAAGTTGTACACATCCCCAAATGAAGGTAAGTGCAGTTGCAGAATAAATTATCTTGAGATTCTTGCTAACTGGTATACCCTTTTCTGAATGTGGACTAAGGCCTTAGCGGGTCTAAAGCTGACGAGGAGCATAGACGTGAAACGTTTGGCTCAAATGTAATACCACCGAAACCCCCGAAAACATTTCTCACGCTAGTCTGGGAGGCGCTTCAAGATGTTACTCTTATTATCTTAGAGGTAGCTGCATTAGTATCACTTGGTCTATCATTTTATAAGCCTGCCGACGAAGATGCGCGTAAGTATATATTTGGTATGATAGGCTTTTCCATATACTTTACATTTGTTGCTTTATTTAATTGCAGCATTACTTCAAGAGGAAGATGAACATCACGGATGGATTGAGGGCTTGGCTATACTTATTTCGGTCATTGTGGTCGTGATAGTGACAGCGTTTAATGATTACTCAAAGGAGCGACAGTTTCGCGGTTTACAGAACCGTATAGAAGGCGAGCATAAATTTTCCGTTATCCGTGGCGGTGTGGTATGCCAAATTTCGGTTGGTGACATTCTTGTCGGTGATATTGCTCAGATCAAGTATGGCGACCTTTTACCTGCCGATGGCTGCCTTATTCAAAGCAATGACTTAAAGGTAAGCCTTCTATTTATGGCATTTATTTGAAAAGTCTAGAAAATTGCTTTGCAAAAGTCAATATTTTATGGGTTTTATATAATCATATTTTATCTCGCGATCTTTTTGCTGACATTTCTCAGCAGTTAAGTGACAGTTAGTTAACATACTATAGTTCATATGGGTTTGGTGAACAGTTAATAAATGTAGGTACAGTGGTCTGCAGGCCATTGTTCTGTTTATACAAATTATCTATAAATCCACTGTCACATTTTTCTAAAGTTGTACTTAATTTTCCGTATGTCTAGGTGGACGAGTCTTCACTGACTGGCGAATCAGATCATGTCAAAAAAGGCGCAGATGTCGATCCAATGGTTTTGTCCGGCACGCACGTTATGGAGGGCAGCGGAAAAATGGTGGTTACAGCCGTTGGTGTCAATTCACAGGCCGGCATTATTTTCACTTTGCTTGGCGCCGCTGTGGACGAGCAGGAAGCCGAAATTAAAAAGATGAAAAAGGGTACGTATTTGCATTTATTTTAAGTGGTTGTCAAAATATCATCATATACACTAAAACAAAAGTCATATAATATCCCATAATTACATTGTGAAAAAATGAAAATAATAAGCAAAGCCAATGCAAATGATTTATTTATAGGCACATTTATTGTATAAATATATAATTACACGTAGCCACGTATGCCTCTATGAAAGCCAAGGCAAATCTATAACATTTGTATATTAAAAGTTTAGTCTAAGGAAACTGCGCTGATTAGAACCATGATACCACTCAACTATATACCCTCACATATACAGACATACGTGTTTACTTAATAAGAATTCTACTGCCGATAATCTTTAATTATATCTTTTATGTTTTATTTTTATTTTTTCATATTCCAATTGTCATATGTGAATTGCATGGCGTGAATTGATTGACCCATCTTTGAACTCCTTCATCTACCTTAATAAAAAAAAAAACCAATCAATCAACCAACCAACCAACCAACCAACCAACCAACCAACCAACCAACCAATCAACCAATCAATCAACCAACCAAAAACCACCACCACCACCAACACCGAAACAATGAACAAAAATAACAAATCGAATAAAAAAATTAAATGCTTTAAAATAATTTAATGCTAATTTACCTTATATCAACGTAAATGGATCGAACCTTGATTGAAACAACGAATTAAATTTTCCATAATTCAGAAGCTAAAAAGGCGAACAAACAAAAGAGCAAGAGCCTGACAGGTGAATCACTTAATCAGTTTCAATACTTGTGTCTAGTTAGTTTCATTTAGTCTTTAATCAAAAAAAATGCTAAAAAATTGACAGATATTGTAAATACTTATAACAGAATACATAGTTCTACTTATTAAGGTTTATTCAGTTTTGACCAAGATAATTTGAAGCAGGAAAGAACAGTTCCCTTCCAGTTACCGAAGATTAAATACCCTTGCAGACATATAAAAGATATTTAATTTGTATTTACAATGTTTCCTGGCAAACTCGATAATTTAGTAGCAGAAGTTAATTGGAAAAAAATTTTTTTTTTACAAAAAAATTCTCTTGAGCTTTAGTACCTATTTCTATTTGATACAGTGGTCCGATTTGGCCGACTTAAACATATGTACTGTCTTCAGCGAACAGATGTAGTTATGCAAAGCTTGCATAGAAATATTCAAACGGTTGATGCTGATCAAGAATAAATATTCTTTGTAGGGTCGGTGATGTGTCCTGCTATGTATTTAGAATACATCCTACATGGGTATAAAAATACAGTTTCAAAATAATGGTAACCCAATTTTATACTTTAGCAACAATATTTTGAAACTTAATTTTTGTTAATATTTATTTTAATAAATTTATTGCAAAATTAATTTTTCCAAAAACTAAAAATTACCAGATTTAAAGAGGGATTATCACTCGTATATTTACACATTTACCACAGAATTAAAAATACATTTTTTAGACAATCCCCCTTCCGATGCCTTTCGTGGTCTTCCAATCCTATTGTCCAAAATGTATTGTGAAAACTTAAAAAAAATATCACCATGTGTAATTTTATCACGCTCACGTCCTATAATAGGCTAGATATTTATATTTTTAAATTATTGTGATAACTCTGGTATTCAGATAAAAACAATGCATTAGTACATTTTAGGCGGACAGTAAATGTATTTTGCTTTTTAAGTCCTGTACACAATATGTATGTATAACATATGATTTTTGAAGTGAAATGGAGCGTATTAAGTACATTCAATATACATATACTAAGGGGCATTTCTTAGATTTTAAAATTGCCAAAAATTGTTTTTGTCGTACAAAAATGAAATTTTCTGAACAACTATCGCAAACAATATACCGTTACAGATCAGTAAAAATAGGCATATGGCAGATATACAATATAAGTCATCTAAATATTAATAGAGTTTCGTTTACTGTGTAAATATTCGATTCAAAAAATATTATTGATAGACTTACAGCAGTAGGTTAATATACATAATTATATTTTATAGATATTTTTTATAAATAACTATATTTGTATAAAGTGTAATTTATATGGAATTTAGACTTAAAATATACTTTTACTAGAAGGTGTTTATTAGATTATTCATTTTCGAAGAGTAGTATATACTATATAAGGTTTTAATAACAAAGAAGTTCTCCTACAACAGTTTATGCTCGCACAATATTGTCTGCAAGGGTATTATTATAAAGTATAATTAAAATTATGTTCTAAATAAATCACAATTGCTTGCTAGTATTTAATATAATACTAATTTGCGGCTCATGCAGGTGAGAACGACGGCCGTACCCCGATGAAAGGAACAGCTCCGCCACCAGCACGAGGCGCTACCGAGGCTATCAAGTCGGAATCTGATGGAAATCACGTCCAGCAACCGTCAACATCAACCGCTGAAACAGGACACAAGAAGGAAAAGTCTGTGCTGCAGGCCAAGCTAACCAAGTTGGCTATACAAATTGGTTATGCTGGCTCGACCATAGCCGTTCTCACGGTTATAATTCTGATTATTCAATTCTGTATTAAGACGTTTGTGATTGATGAGAAACCCTGGAAGAACACCTATGCCAATAATTTGGTGAAGCACTTGATTATTGGTGTCACAGTATTAGTAGTGGCAGTGCCCGAGGGCCTTCCACTAGCCGTTACACTTTCTCTGGCCTATTCGGTGAAGGTTAGTGTATCCCATTTTGCGTGAATTTATTTTTATACCCTGAACCCATTGAAAATGGTTTAAAAGGGTATAATGGTTTTGTGCAAATGTATATAACAGGCAGAAGGAAGCACCTCGGACCCCATAAAGTATATATCTTCTAGATCAGGACGACGAGCTGAGTCGGTTTAGCCATGTCGGTGTGTCCGTCCGTCTGTATGAATGCAGCGATCTCGGAAACTATAAAAGCTAGAGACCTAAACTTTTCGACTTCAGTTTCTTCTAATCAATACGCAGTACAAGTTTTTATTTTTATTTATTTTTTTTGATAACTTGCTCCGCTTCATCGATTTTAAGACTTGGTTTTCTTGGCATATCTCGGAGACTATATGAGCTACAGCCATCAAATTTTGTTTATTATGTGCTCGTAAAGGATACGCAGATAAGGAAAATTTCGGATTTCCCCCATTCGCCCCCATATATTCGTCCCCACATGGTTAGATGCTCTTATTAAGCACTGAAAGTTTCATAGCGATCATACTCTTAGTTTAGAAGTTATTCAAGAATTAATTTTCCATAGTGGTGCCAAACGTAGCCGATATATTAAGTGCGTGCGTTTGTATGTGTGTGTATGTGTGACTTTGTGAATGTGTGTATGAATGCAAAGAGGTTTAAATGTATGTAACGACAGCTCGTCGCTGGGTTCAGGGTATCCCCTAGTCGAGGGCGCTCGACTAGAGCCATCTTACTTGTTGCTTTACCATTTTGCAAAATAATTAAACAAAAAACGCAAAATAGCTTTTTTTAAATGTGTATAAAACACTAAAATTATTTACAATTTATAAACTTTATTTCTTTCCTTATTTAATATGAATGAACGATCTTGTTTCATAAGGAATTCCATTAGGATATTTTTACCTAGTGTATGACTAGTTCAATTGAACAAATAGACCGTGGTAGTAGTAATTTAATTACCTCATGCTATTTTTCATCTACCTAACATATCTTCTGTTATGTTAATTTTCAAGAATTTTACTGAGATTAATTATGTTTTCAATATAAATATTTTTTTTAGATTTTTTTTAAAGTAGTAACCAAGTAAACACAAATAACCGTTCATACTTACTTATTTTCGTTTTTAAAATGCTCTCAAAGCGTTCCCTGATATAAATTTTGAAAAATGGTAAAGCAATGAAATTTATGGTATATAAAAGCAGGCTTTAACATCGGTGAGTTATATATGTTTTTATGTTTAATATCATCGATGAACAGAAAATGATGAAGGATAATAACTTGGTGCGTCATTTGGATGCTTGTGAAACTATGGGTAATGCAACGGCAATTTGCTCTGATAAGACTGGTACGCTTACTACCAATCGTATGACTGTCGTACAATCCTACATTTGCGAGAAATTGTGCAAGGTGCTGCCAACGCTTAATGACATACCACAGCAAGTGGGCAATTTAATCACCATGGGAATTTCAGTGAACTCAGCTTACACCTCCAACATAATGGTAATTTGTTCATTAGTAATTATTATTTATCTAACTGATATGATAATGTAAAATATGCGCAGGGTGGTCAAAGTCCTGGGGACTTAGCTATTCAAGTGGGCAACAAAACGGAGTGCGCTCTTCTTGGATTTGTACAGGCGTTGGGCGTGAAGTATCAGTCGATACGCGATGAAATTCCTGAGGATAGATTTACGCGCGTTTACACCTTTAACTCTGTGCGTAAAAGCATGGGCACAGTTATTCCTAGACCCAACGGCGGATTCCGATTGTACACGAAGGGCGCTTCGGAGATCATCATGAAAAAGTTCGTATTTAGTTTATGCACTTAACTTTTACTTATGGCTTACACATTTTTTCCAGATGTGCTTTTATCTATGGCCACGAAGGCACATTGGAGAAATTCACACGTGACATGCAGGAGCGTTTGATCCGTGAAGTTATTGAGCCCATGGCCTGCGATGGTCTGCGCACCATTTCTGTGGCCTATCGGGACTTTGTGCCCGGCAAGGCTGCCATTAATGAGGTGCATATCGATGGCGAACCCAATTGGGATGATGAAGAGAACATAATGTCAAATCTGACCTGCCTGTGCGTTGTGGGTATTGAGGATCCAGTGCGTCCCGAAGTACCCGACGCCATTCGCAAGTGTCAACGGGCCGGCATCACAGTTCGCATGGTCACTGGTGACAATATTAACACAGCACGCTCAATTGCCAGCAAATGCGGCATTTTGCGACCGAATGACGACTTTCTTATACTCGAGGGCAAAGAGTTTAATAGACGCATTCGGGACAGCAATGGTGATGTAAGTATTGGTTCAATACAAAAGCATACGGTTCCATAATTTGCAATATTTTGTGTTGTACAGATCCAACAGCATCTCATTGATAAAGTTTGGCCAAAATTGCGAGTACTTGCGCGTTCATCGCCCACCGATAAGTATACACTGGTTAAAGGTTTGTACACACACATACACACACATTATGCATCCATATAAATATTCTATTCTGTAGGAATGATCGACAGTACTGTGACTGATAATCGTGAAGTGGTTGCTGTAACAGGCGATGGCACCAACGATGGTCCGGCTCTGAAGAAGGCTGATGTTGGTTTTGCAATGGGAATTGCTGGCACTGATGTTGCCAAGGAAGCATCTGACATTATCCTAACCGATGACAACTTTAGCAGCATTGTCAAGGCTGTTATGTGGGGTCGCAATGTATATGATTCGATTGCAAAGTTCTTGCAGTTTCAGTTAACAGTGAATGTCGTCGCGGTCATTGTTGCATTTATTGGCGCTTGTGCGGTACAGGATTCGCCGCTTAAAGTAAGTCTAGATTTACCAAGATTTACCAGATTTGTAAGAGTAAAACTTATGAGAATTTAGCTATAGTATCCTTACTGTCACTGTTGTGTATTTTGAACAAAGATAGAAATACAAGCTATTTCATGATGGCGAAAACGCATGACAGATGTACGATACATTAAACTGATCTTAAACAGAGTGCTTAAAAATTAGATGTGTTTTCGTTAAGCAATTTTGAATTACCAACTACAAAGATGATAAAACTATTACTAATGCCCAATGCTATTATGTATTTCTATTGCAGGCTGTGCAAATGTTATGGGTCAACCTTATTATGGATACACTTGCTTCTCTTGCCTTAGCAACGGAAGTGCCGACGCCTGATCTACTGCTGCGTAAGCCATATGGACGCACAAAGCCTCTAATATCACGCACAATGATGAAAAATATATTAGGACAAGCGCTTTACCAGTTAGTAATTATATTTGGATTGCTTTTCGTGGGTTAGTAGTCGTGTTGCGGATCCAATAACATAAAGAGAAGTGTTTAAAATGTTGTATATTATTAGGCGACTTAATACTCGATATTGAATCTGGACGCGGACAAGATCTTAACGCAGGACCAACTCAACATTTCACAATAATTTTCAACACGTTCGTCATGATGACGCTCTTTAATGAGATTAATGCAAGGAAAATACATGGTCAACGGAATGTTATTGAGGGACTTTTTACCAATCCCATATTTTATACCATCTGGATATTCACAATGATTTCACAGGTCTGTTTTTTTTTTTTTTTAATTATTGCTTTTTTATTTATTATCTTTACTTTTCCATTTCTAATTTGACTTTAGGTTGTAATCATCCAATACGGTAAAATGGCTTTCTCAACAAAAGCCCTCTCCCTTGACCAATGGCTGTGGTGCGTATTCTTTGGAATTGGTACACTAGTCTGGGGACAATTAATCACTTCAGTGCCTACAAGAAAATTGCCTAAAATATTATCGTGAGTAAATTTGTTGTTAATGTGTTCGACCGTCAATCAAACCTCTTAAATATTAAACGCTAAACCCTCATCAAACTAATCAGTGGTGCCCGTCAACTAACAGATAATAACCAATAATAATTACACAATTATAGTTAAAATGATCATGTCCTCTATGCCTCCTCCCTAGCGATCCTGAGTAAAACGCTTGATTCCTTTGGCTTGCAGCTCACATGCACATATCCACACAACAGACACACACACACACACACACAATTGCAGATAATTACTACAAAATTATGAAAATGCTTCTAAGTTACATAAATAATTAGGTTGTTGTTTACAATATTTTTATTTTGTATGCAATAAAATTGTACTACGCATGTTATTAAATAAGTATGTATGTATGCCCTTTTTACTAATTTAAGTAGTTAAGTATATTAAAATCAAACTAATCGGCTTTATTTACTCGACACAAGGCTGGGCTAAAGGTCAAAACTGAAAGTTTAATCGGTGAATATTTCATATTACATGAACACATTTTAGCTCAGAAGTAAACTATTTTCTTAGTTATATAAATAATTTAGTACATAAACTGGTACGTATGTAAAATACCGAATATTTATAAAATATAACTTTAAAATTGTTGTGCAAAAGTATGTAACCCGCAGAAGGAAGCATATCCGACCTTATAAAGTATATATATTCTTGATCAGGATCAACAACCGAGTCCATCTAGCCGTGTCCGTCTGAATGTTGTTTCGTAGATTATGAGAGCCAGAGACACCAAATTTGGTTGACATAAATATTATATTATATATATATATATATTATATTATATATTATATTATTATTATTATATGTATATATATATATACTAAGAAAATCTGTTGTAAAACGTTTCAGCAAGATCGCTTAAGAAATACAGCAGTTAAAAAAACGTTTTGTAAAATTTGACAAATATGAGAAGCCTATTGACAGCAAGCACTGAATAAAAGCTACGCAGTTGAAAGTTAGTTTTTTAAGTTCGTGAATACCATACGCAGATCACGTTTATTTCAAACTATAGATAGCCCACCCCGTTTTCTAATGATCGATATTTTTAGACTTTTCGACCCGTTTTTTGAGCATATTTCAGAAACTATACGAGCTAGAGCCACCAAACTTGGCTTAATATGTTTTCGTAAATTATACGCTGATTTGGTATATTTCGGCTTTTAGATACCATCCCCAAGCCCGAAATACAGCCGACAGATCGCAGCAGGGCATCTCTTAGTTGGCGCTTCCGACTAGAGCAGTCTTGTTTTATTATATGCAAGCGGTTTTTTAGCGACCTTTCTTGTGGATACTGGTAAGCTTGGCAGGCTCGAGGTTAGTTGTGTTTTTATTGATCCAACAATATAGCACCAAAAAGTGAGCAGGTTGGATCGATATATCAAGAGCCTCCCGGTTCTATCCTCAGCACTCTTTGCTATCGACTTTTGATTTGCGTACGCCTTGCCACTCTTTCGAAGCTTGAACTTGATGTGAATTTTAAAAGTCAAACAACGAAAAAACAGCAGAAAAGTGGCCAAAACTAAAGGTGCTTCTTTTGTGTGCTTTATACTTTGGTTTTGGCATACAACTGTTTAGAGAAAGAGCTTCGCAAGATCAGGGGGCGGAAGGTATCCAAAATCCAAATAATAATCTGCGTTTGCTTTATGAGAATATAATAAACTAAATTTGTTGGCTCTAACATTTATAGTTTCCGAGATAGCTAAGAAAATCAAGGCTTAAAATCTTATAATTTTGATCGATAATAATGAAACGGAGCAAGATATCAATCACGCCCTAGAATGGGGTAAGTGAAGCAAAAAGGAGGTTTGGCACGGAAACAGAAGTTAAATCAATATACGACACTGAAAGAGACAGGTTACATTTATTTCGTTTGGCGATAACTTTAAAAAACTTGCTATAAATCAGTTCTGACTATAATGTTGGCGATAATCGTGTTAATACAATATTTTGAGTCGACCAAGTCAAGAATAATGCCAAAATCCAGTAGTAACAGCTTTTTGCATTGCGCAAAAACGCAGCAAAACACCAAAAGTTTAAAAGTTATATTGGAACTTACGTTAGAAGCACTAATAGCGTGTGAGATAGACGCGTTCTTACAGACAGACGTGGCTAGATCGCATATCGTAAAAAAAATGGGACAACTAAATGCAATTTTATTGGCCTTTGCTACGGTATCTAGTCAAATGTTTTTCTTTTTTGCTTATATTGTTATTTGTTATTCTGTAATAAAATGTAATTTTATCGTAGGATTCCAAAAAAGCGGCTATATTTGTACAATAAATACCAAGAAAATATTTAAAAATTACGTCTTTAAATAACATGAATAAGCTTGTGAGTTTAGTTTTTAACTTGATATTTACTAGCAAAAAGAAAAATATTTGTATATTTCTCCATTCCTTTTAAGTTAAAATTTCCTTGGTGTACATAAGTTTATACATATTTATGTGTACAGATTGTATAAACATATTTGGGTACAGTGCATTTAATATAATTTTATATAATTTTTCATATGTTATATAATTTTTCAGGTGGGGACGCGGACATCCTGAGGAGTATACAGATGCCATGAATTTAGGTGAGGAGCGTTTCGACTCTATTGACTCTGATAAAAAACCAAGAGCTGGACAAATTCTATGGATACGAGGCTTAACTCGTCTGCAAACTCAAGTAAGTGTTTTGTTGCTCCTTTGCAAGCCAAAGAGTGTCATTATTTTCTTTTTATTACGAAGATATGGTATATATATATTTAAGTATCTATATATATGCATATAAATCTTCATATATACATAAATGTATATATCTTTGTTTTATTATAATTATTAATATTATGAGTTATCATTTAGTTTGATTCTAAATTTTCAAATTTAAAATGTATTGGATACTTATGTAAACTCTATATGAATTAATGGGCATATACTTAGTATATGGTTATGTCATATTTGTGATCCATGAATAAGTGACAAAAGGATATAACTTATTTGATTTGAGTTTTAAACAACAACACCAACATATAATATATGTTAAATAAATAAATATATATATATATATATATATATATATATATATATATATATAATGTGTGTATTTGCATAATGCATATGCCATTTCGCCGTGATATGTTAACCATTGCGTCAAGTGGTCGCATGCGAACGACCAAATTTTAAATCCGAATTCAGTGAAACGAAAACTTTTATTACACTTTTAATAAATTTGTCTACTCGTATGAGCTTACCTATGAGAATGAGTGCAAATGAGTATTTACGGCTCCCTAAGGTTGGTTGTGCCGTTCGCATGCACCATTGAAAGAACATACATATCTATTATTTTCTTTGCATAATCTAATTTAGTTGTTTTTATCAATGTTTATTCATTATGTTGTCAATACATATTGTTAACATTTTATATTTTCTTTAAGATCGTTTTTTTTTTTTTGTTTTCGTTTGGTTTTGCGTTGTTATAATTTAACTCATTCCGTGTTCCATTTTTTGATAGATTCACTTTATAAATTACTCAGTGTTGACAAGCTGTGACATACATTTTGATCGGCTTCGTGGGCCCCTTCCCCTTTAAAATATTAGAAATAAGAACACATACTTAAGAGTATGTGTAACCAAAATAAGTTTAGGTGTGGGGATTTGGAAAGTATTTTTGGGATGTAATATTTTGGGATATATATATATATATATATATATATATATATATATACATATATAGTATGTACTATATATATATATATATATATATATATATATAGTAGCTAGAAATATTTACCGCTTGCAGTTAACAGTTTAAGGCTTAAGTTGTAGTAACAAACCACACATCTGCATTTTCTTCTATCTCTACATCTTTCTCTCTCTCTCTCTCTCTCTGTTTGCCTCTCTTTCAATTGCTCTGTTTTCTGCAAATCTTTAGTCCAATTCTAGGGCTTGTACTCGATTTCATTGTCTAAATTTTCCGCTTCTAGTTTATTAAAAGTATTTGTGTTTAGATTTAACGAAATTTCAAATATTTTCTGAATGCTTATACAATAAATCTAGAATTTGATGTATGTCGAGTGTGCGTGATCATGGAATGGTGCATATGCACATGACAATGGTTTTTACCAGGTGTAACAAAATCATTGACCTTTTTTTCTATACCTTTTGTAATATTATATAATCCGTGAACTCTCAGTAAATATAATGAACAACTAAAAACGTAGTAGTATAGAAATCCCTGACATCTAATTATGATTTTTCTTATGTTTTTTTTTACAATATTTTTTGAGGTACAATCTGCGGTATTGATGCTAATTACGTTGCTAATTGCAAATAATAATTTGCAAATTACAATTTGCAATTAGCAACGTAACAACAATCAATATCACAGATTGTACCTCGAAAAATATTGAAAAAAAACAAGAAACTAATATTAAAAAGAGATATCTCCTTTATATTTTGTTCAGTATATCTGTTGTCCGTAATTAAGAATTTAAAAACTTCGAGGTTAGCGAAGTAGGTATTGACATTTGCGAATACTTTATACCGGGAACATTGTCAATTCAAATATCTACTCACAATTGTGCACAAAACATACAATATTGAAACTGAATAGTCTTATATGGTTTATCTTTGAGTTACATATGGATTTTAAGTTTCTGTAGTCAGGTCACCGTCGAAATACCCTCACTGGCATAAACATAAGCAAAGTCACAGCTCTATCCGCACACATTCAAACACATTTGTAAAGACGCTAATTGCTCAGCATGGTGAACTTTACTTTTCCAGAACTCCCACGATTCCTCTTTTCCTTCTCCAAATCGTGAATTCCATGAAAGGCTAAATACCCCACTTAAAAAATTATATTTTTATGCCTTATTTCTTTTATTTTTAAGCCCATACAATTCACAATTCTATTCTTCGTTTAAGAAATATTTTCATTTCTTTTCTTTTTTAAGAGTATCTAACTATAAATAAAAATCCGTATTTTTTCCTGTAGCACTGCATGCGAATCGTAAACCATACAAAGCTTCTTTCTCAACGAAGTATAGTAATCTTTTAAAACACCCTCGAACTCTAGTATATATCATAAACATACATACGACTAAGTCTACACAAAATCATTCCCATATTCTTAAAGATGGTTTAAGCGTTTACTCTTCGGGTTTTCGAAGCTTTACATACTCTTTGGAATCTATTGAGACTTTGTACCTGTTTTCAGAATATTGGAAATATTTTCCATTGAAAGTTACTTACCCATTACATATTTATATATATATTTTAAATTTACATAAGTTGAGACTCGTATGTAAATATCTGCTATTATGCTATTATTATGCTGCGCGTTTAATATCATCTAAAATGATATATCACAAGTAAATTAGAACATAATTTTTCGACTTCTTGTTTCTAGAGCATAAAAAGTGGTTCCTAGAAAGCATCAATATTTAAATAACTTAAATATGGGCTACATAGCCCTTTTATAGTTTAATTAATTAAATGTGCGCGAAATATTCAGCTTCATATATCTTATTGATTTTAGATTTGTAGCCAACACTTGGGGGTGGTTAAAAACAAGCAATAATACATCAGCAACATATGAAATATTGGCAAACAATCATTCAAAAAATATAAATGAATAATTCGTTTTTGAAATTCATTTAATGTATCACCAACGGTCGTCGAAATACTTTTAAAAAGTTGTTTAGAGTATATCTATAGAAAATCGAAAGAAATGATTTAAAGCGTATTTAATATCGCCATAGTGGTGTCTCGGCCACACAAACGCAAAATTTCATATAATATCGTGTTATAAAGGCTTTAGCAAAAGCCCAAATAATGTTTATATATTTGCATATGTTAATCTAAATAATCTTTAGATAATCTAAAATGCATATAACCCACATATTTATGATCATAATAGCAATAGACAAAAGTCAGACCTACGTTAATTTTCCGATTGTGAATAATTAGAATTGGACATGTGTTTTTAAATCTTTTAATATTATGTATTCCATATTGCATAAGCCCTGACTATTTTTGCACTTTTCACATTTTTTCAATAACTTCAAATAAACAAAACGTACGAAAATTTTTTAAACAAATTGATTGTTAGTCTCTGTAACAACAGGTCACAATAGAGGTTGAAGAGTATGATAGAATACACAAATGTAGAACCCACAAAAGTTGATCGTAACAGATACAGATTCATTTCACACATGCAACTACTTTAAAAATATATAATAAAAATTTATAATACTCATTTCATATTTTTCGCTCTCCTTTTAAAATGCTTAAAACCAATCCCGAACGATTGATTGAATGAATAATTGACGTAAAACGCCACAACATTAATAAAAACAAATATTATAATTAAAAATTTAAATTAAACCAATCAAAAATGCAAAAACCCAATATATATATATTTCGCGTAAAATCTCAACTCACATCCAGATTTCAGTACCGGTAAGAAAAGTGTATATTTATTTATTTATTGGCAACTAGAAGAATGTTTTGTCATGTCTCCAGTTACATTCCAATTTCCGTCTCCAATTCCCCCTAACCCACTTAACCTTATTTAAAAAACACTTTTTTGTATTTTCATTTCCTTTGGGTAGTGCCTACCTACCTATATATATATATATATATATATATATATACGGGTAGGCATATATATATATATAAATAAATATTATATATATATATATATATATATATATATATGTATGTATGTATGTATGTTCAATATATTACATACTTATTCCTTATTACGCTTTCGTACAGACAAATAAAATATTTAAAGCTACATAACGAGAAAGACAAATATCTTCGGAGTGCCGAAGAACAAATACCCTATAGCAGAATGATATGCTTCAGTGTTTCACATAAAGTTTCGGCCAATTCTTTTTAAGGGCGGTGTAAGGTCCGATGCCGAGTTTGTCAAAAAGTCGAAAGCAACTTATAATTTGCTGCTTTGTTCAAGATATAGTTTTTCATGCAATAACTTTGCATTCTCGCGTTGTCATGGTCATGATATAGATATCTGAACCGGTCAATTCTAACATTATAAAGCCTACAGATCTATTAAGCGGTTAAACAGACAGACTTGGCTATATCGACTCATCTTATGAACAATTCTATCAAAAATATATATAATTTATGGGATCAGAGCTGGCTATTCCACAATTGCTTTCAATATCTCTGTAAGGGTATACAAATACAGATACACAAGGCGTTAATGGTGCATTGAATATTATAAAAAAAGAACCAATAAATTAAATTAAATCGGCTTATAAAAAACCCGTCTGAAATTATACGTACACGTATGTAAGTATGTATGGTACATAAATAAATAAATGTGTCAGAATTTGAATTATTGGTCATATTCAACAAATTAAAGTATGTAATATATATCCTCTATGTAATTTACGTACATATCTTTCATTTTAACTATTTTTTTCTTTCTTTTTTGTTTTTTTTTTTTAATTTTGTTTGTTGAATGTATGTATGTAGTGCTTTGTGTAATTGGTATTTGATCTTTTCATATACATATATACAAATGTACATAAAAAGTGCACCTTGTTATTTTGCAACATTCTTATTTGAGGCTGAAAGTGTTCCCATTCGATAACAGTACATAGCAGGCATGTACATATGAGTTTGTGTATGTATGTGTGTTTCTACATATAGGTATGTATGCATAATGAACATTTAGATTCGATAAAGTAAAAGCTATTTCTTAACTCCAAGTTGTACATAATTACTTGCATATAATCCAGAGTTCGATTTGATTTGATAATGCCTTTTTATGCAATCAATTTTCACAGTTTATTTTCAAAATCAGATCCTTTGACCGAATTTAATCAGCATCAATTGCCAAAAGAAATATAGTAGCATTTTCTTGAGGTACATGATAATGTATAAATGTTCTTAATCGATTATAAAGATGACCTTCGTCGATGTAGCAATGTCTGATCTGCGAGCCTTTAGGAGCTACAGAGTTTCAATTTGGAAAGACAGTTTTCGAACATCATACGCAGAACAAGTTTTTTGTCAATAACTTTCCCATCTTCCCATAATTCAGCCCTTCTTTTGTTAACATTGTCATATATATTATGTTTAACTTGTTAGATATCTCCCCATGTTTTGTTGGTACATTTAAATTACATGTTCAAGCTCTGAAAAAATTACTTATAGATAGTTTTTCATAATATATGCTGGTATATCATAAAGTTTGAATGTACAGGGTATATTCAAATTGGACATTCTTCACTAGATCACGCCTACTTGTTTTGTTTGACTATGATGAATGGTTTGACACTGACTAGTTTTGACAAATAAAATCATGTAGCGAAAGAGAGAGAAGAGGGATAGTATACACCTATTTTCGTTTATTTTTATTGAAAGAAAATTTTAATTAAAACTATTAATGCCAATCTATGTATGTTGCCATGGTTCTTTAAATTAAAATGTAAGCTCTTATCAAAAAAAAAGTATAATCTATTGCTTAATATGACGCAGATAAAACGGGGCGACTGTTAGCCATGGGGTTCTGTGTTCACATATTTTTTAATTGCTGTTTTTTTTTTATCACTATTCAAAACGTAAAATATACTAGAAGTGTCCATGTAACTAAAACTAAATCGTTTTCACCTGGTGATCCGTTCGGAAAAATAATTGATAAAGAGTTTAAATTGTTCGATTTCTGCAGAAGTTGCTTAAAATTTTTCTGATTTAATACCGTTTTATCTGATCTCTTTTATTATATGTTTATTTTCTTAATTATTTATGTTTTTATGCTAAAGCTTTTTATATTCCATAAGTCTACTATCTTGAACTAATTTTTTAATTATTTGGTATATTTTCAAATTCATCCTTGAAATGCAGAAAACATTGAAAATTCTATTATCTGCATATCATTTAAATTACATTTCAAGCTCAAATACTTGCGTGTAGGTCTTATATATAAATTTGTTGTGTACCCTTGCAGAGAGTATTCTAAGTTGTCCACATATGCATAAAGCATTTTACAAAGTATCTAATTATAAATTTTAGGATGTTTATATTTTTATATCCGCCTGTCTCTTTATCTCTCTTTTTTCTCTCGCTCCCTCTCTCTCTTTTTACCTCCCTAAGTCTCTCTCTCTATTTCTCTGTTCTCATACGACCAAGATTCGATAGGAATAAAGGGTCAAAATAAGTTCTCAGTAAATTAATTGACTTAGTGGTGTTTGGGCAACTCAATGACAAAGAACCGGAATAAAAGCACAGGCTTCTGATTAACATAGTAATTTCATAACTTAAGGCCATTGCAGATAGTTTTATTAAAAACAAATAATTCAAACAAAATACATAAAAAATAAGCATTCGTATAAAAATTCGTTTAGATTTATGCTTTTATAAATTAAGAGCATATAGTCAGTCTGATTTACATTGGGACCAAACATCAGACAGCATATATTTAATGGCTAAAACATAAGTAATAAATATTTTATGGTCAAAAGATAAATTTATTTAAAACTTCTGCAAGAGTATTTAACTTCGGTTTTCCCGAAGATACAAGTTCATACTCGTTTTATTTATATTAATTTATATATACATATATATATATTATATATATATATATATTTGTAAAAATACTTTTACACACACACATACATTTATACCTTTCAACTTATTTTACTTGTCTGATTTTTAATTATTTTACGTTGGTGGCATATTAATACATATTTAGCTTTCAACTTGATTTAATTATTACAAAAGTAATTATCCAGATATTTGTTGTTAATTTTTGTAATTTTTAAGCCGGCGGAACCAATACGAGAGACTGAAGTGTAATTGACATTTGCAATAATAAGCATCAAGAACTTATGTATATGTAAAGATGTAATACTCATACACACAGTCACATTCACTTCCATTAACCATATCACGAAAGTATTGAAAATGCATAAGATACATACATAACTACATACATATTGAATACTACTGAAATAATTAAAGAGAACTCATTGTAATAAAAATATATACAAAACACCACATGCATAAAATATACAAATCCTAGAACATTTAAAAAAAAAAAAATGGAAAAGTATTAAAACCAAAACTGAAATAAACTTATTCGGAAAAAGAGGAGCTTAGCAACCAGCCAGTACACAAATCAACTTATGCATATGTACATTTTATATATGTACATATGAACATATATTTCCAATATGGAATAACGTAGTTTTTAGATACTCATAACGTTAAGAATATTTGTAGTTAGGATGAGCCTTAGCAATAGATTCAACCGCTAAACCGATACTTACGTATGTGTGTAGATATGTATGTATGTATGTTATATTGTGAGTCAGACAAAAAACGAACGGACAAAAATTGAGTCAAATATATGTATCCCTAATTTTTTTTTATTAAATTGTAACAACTACTTTGGGTATTTACGTCTCAATAAAAGTGTAAAAAATGAAATTCTGGTGGCTTTTGAAAAATGTAAAAAAGAATTAAATTCTGCTGGCTTTGAATTAACACAAATAATATTACAAAATTTAAATATATGAAATTATACTAGATGTACACATATAAATATATAGTATATACATATACAAATGTATACATATATATATACTCTCGAGCAACTGAATATGTTCAACATTTAATAAAGTAAATGGACATATCTCTCAAACCGGTATGCCGATTTTAATTTAAATTTTTTTTTTTTTAGAGTAAATTTTTAATTCTTAAAAAACATTCGCATAATTTTTGATATACCAAACTATAGCTCACAAGGTCCATAATGTGACATTGCCCCCAAACACCATTATGCTACCTGCACAGGTGTGGCACCGAATTAAAAGACTTTCATCGTTTCGAAAGTAATGAAAATCTAGATCATCATCTATCACCATCTAGATTGAACTTATTTTAATCGGAAATCACAGCAGACTTCCACTCCCTTTTCCAAGTTATATGCCCTCGAGCAAACCAAAGGGGTGCAAATTGAACCGCATTATTAAGAGATGTTTTGTTATACTCGTTCACGAAATGAAACTAGTATATTGGGTTTGTGCAATGTCCGTCTTGCTATCCGTCCGTCTGCCTGTCCGTATGAAAGCAATATTTTTCGCCGCTATTGAAGCTAGACACTAAACTTGGAATATATACTCGTGCATACCCGCGACAGATATAGTCATATATAGTGTTAAGATCTTTCGGCTACGCGCACTGTGGGCGTGGCTGAACCCATTGAATATGGGTGAGAAAGGTATAATGGTTTTGTGCAAATGTATGTAACGGGCAGAGGGAGGCATCTCCGACCCCATAATGTGTATATATTCTTGATCAGGAGCAATAGCTGAGTTGATTTAGACATGTCTGTCCGTCCGTCCGTCTGTTTGTCCGTCATTATGAACGCTTCAATCTTCAATAATTTGAGCCGTTTTCTTATTATCAGTATTTACTGGATTTTTGAGCATATCTCAAAAACACTATTTGGTTTAATATGTTTGGATATCTCCGCCCATGCAAATTCACAAAATGCAATTCAAGTACTACAGGATAGCGATTTGATTTATCTATAGACTTTAATGCTCTTATTAAGTCTTTCTAATTTCATAACGCTCACACTCTTAGTTTAGAAGTTATTCAAGAATTAATTTTCCATAGTGGGTGTTTTGTGTGGGTTGTTTACATTAAATCTTGTGAAGTATATTAGATTTGTTTAGGTAATCGAAAATGAAGGTGTTTTATTTAGAATTAAACATTCTACCCACAGCATATTTTTTATTAAAATCGGCATACGGCATACATATATTAATTAAGAGATATGAGTTGAACCTATTCAGTTGTTAGGGAGTGTAAATATATGTATGTATACATTCATGGAAAAAATAATAGAAACGACATGCTCTTTTACACTTTGGACCATATTTTAGGCATGAAGCCAACTGAAAACAGTTTGTTGTTAAAAGTACTTTATTTTGTTTTCTGTTTTTTGTTTTATGCATATTTCGACAAAAATATTAGCTGTGTATGTCCACTTGTTAAGTGACCATGATTTAGGGTTGAACAAAAAATATAAACGCACTTTAATTTTGTCATATTTTATTGCTTTAAAGCACAACCAAATATCAAAATATTCCTTTCAATTCAAAGCTTTGACGACCTATATAAGTTTTTTAATTTTAGGTACTTTGTTTGATTGATTTTTTAAATCAATTTTCAAAACTACGTAAATTTTTTGACAGTCAGAACATAATTCAATAAACATCAAATAAAAATAATAAAATATAATATCACAATATCACAGACAACATTTTTTTAAAATAAAAAATGCTGTTTCTATTATTTTTTCCATAACTGTATATATAATTGATATTTATCTTTTAAATCTGACTCAGTTTATTATATCGATACGCCGTAAATACCCCAAGTTAAACCCAAAAATAACATATATAAAATAAAAAAATAAAAACAAATGTTTTGTATAGGTCTAAAAACTTATGTACGCTAAATACGGATTTAGGGTGCAGTGGATTGATTACACATGCATTTAGTTATCATGAACATACACACAAACACACACATAAATACAAACATAACTTATATATGGAAATTGTTAGAAAAGCGCCTTGAAAGGCAACAGGAACTACAATTGATGAATAGAATACTAATATACATGGCAAATTGCTAGTCAGAATGCCGATAAAAAATATAGACCGATAACTGCTGACATCAATCGTACATCGGCAAAAGCAACAACATCAAGATTAAGAAAAAATAAAAATATATAGGTATATAAATATTTTTATATATTTATGTATATATATATATATATATATACATGTATATATATATATATATATATATATAAATATATATATATTATACCAACTTCAACTATAACAATCGAACGACCGAACAACAACAACAATAAACAGCATCAACAAAACAAGGTCTTCTTCTTTCTACTACTACTATCTGCTATGTCTATGAACTACTTAAATTCTACAACTACTACTACTATCTACAACACTTCTAACGAGCATTGAAACGTATGTAATTTGAAATTTTGAATTCTTTTATAAATCCAAAACCACCCTTTCAAGGTAGAAAACAAATTCAGCATTCAGCATTCAGCACGTGAAAGAATATACAATTGTATGTACATACCAGTCTATTGCCTTCATGCTACACAGATTTAATTTTTACTTATTTTTTTAACTGAATTCAATTGACATATATATACGCACATACACTTAAAGAAAAGTAAAAGTGCAAGTCTATTTCTTTATATTTAGGGATTTAAATAACAATTTTCGCTAAGTGTTTACACATATAATTTAATATTTGTTTACCACTAGTTAACAGATGTTGCCTGCCAAATATTGCAAACCCAAACATCTCGTTAATAGTTGTACTATGTCATGTGAGACGTCAGTCTAATTTCTAAAAGGCAAATTAAAAACAAGTAAGAACGTTGCAGTCGGGCGTAACCGACTGCGCAATACTCGTTCACGGTCTTAATTATTATTGTTATTTTGAAAAAATGTAGATTTTTGTAATTTGTGGAGAAGGAAGTGGGCGTTGCCGAAATTTTTGGGCTCTATTATTTAGGAGGTCATCAGAAAACTGCTTACTCAATTTGGTGACTCCAGCTCTACAATTGTGGGAGATATAGATTTTCGCGGCTTATCCGCAATATATATGGATTTGATCGATTTACCACTCCCCCAGTTGATGTCCTACTGTAAAGATCGCTCCACAACAAATCCCACAATCGTCAATATTTATGTTTCCCAAAGTTATACCTTTAAGTAAATAATCAATAATTAAGACGATAATAATGCATTTTGAGCAGGGTATTGCGCAGTTAGTTATATTCAACTGTCACATTTTTGTTCATACCAAATTAATATTTTACTTATCTATCTGAAAGCAATTACCAGGAATTGACAGCAAAAAATATACTGGCTAAGCAGTGTCATTGTTTTTTTTTTCATGTCGATTGTAGCATTAAGACAGTAAGCTCTTGTACATACATATGTGTATTTGCTATGTATGTAGTAAAGCCCTTAACCCTTTCTTGCTGTCTTAGTAATCTCTGTTATGCATCGTGCGTAATACATCCCGGCCACAAAAAGTATAGAACTTTATTTTTTTCGGCACCACCATCACAATATGAATTCGTCTTCCACACTAAGATTTGCATTGAAATCGACAACTATCAACATCAAAACAATATGCTTTCCGGCAAAGACAAAACTTAACCGCATCTATGTAATTTTAGAATATTTAATTACGTTTATTCGCCAGCTATTTGCAAATATAATCAATATGAATATTGTTCATTAATTTTTTTTAAGGCTCACGGTGTATTTTTTGCCGATAATAGCATAATATTTTCAAATTAACTGATTTGACATTGTAAATTATCAGCACGAACTTAAACTAGATTGCAGAGGGGTTTCTTTGGGAATTTTGACAAGTTTACGGCATAACGATTAACAAAGATTTTCAACTTCAAATAAAAGTATTAAGATTAAATTGTTTTCATCTCATGCTCATGCCTTAATTTGGAAATTACGTAACAATGTGTCGATATACATAAATAGCAAATCGGGCGTAATATATATGCGAGCTTAGCTTAAGTAATATGTATATGATATCTATATGATATATGTGCTCATAAAATCCAGCCTATGTATTTTCTGCGTATGATTACTTAGGCCCTGTATAATTTAAAATAGCCAATGAATAGTGAGAAATGCCCACAGCTACGCGAGAATACAAATGTGTGTGTGAGTGTGCTTTGCGTATGTGTGCGAGTAGGATTTATGGAATATTTCAACAAAAAAAAAAAAAATCCACTTCGTTTTCTGGTAAGACAATAGTTACAGTCTTGTTATTAACGTGTTATTTTGATTAAAAATTTTGCTTGTACTGCTGCTTTGTTTATGTTGGTTATATATTGTTATTTTATTCTGTTCGTGATAGGTGCTAGCATATACATACATGTGTAAATTAGGCGGCACTTCGAAGTATTCGAAATTAAATGTGCATCTTATTGATGAATACACCAAACTACACTTGCTGAATACGACATTGGTGGTAAACTTAAATATTTGAATGGGTTTAATTTAGTATTCAATATGGATCTCTATCGTACATGTACATACAAAAAATACAATTTCTAAATAAAGTCTAGTCATATAGCATATCTATTAAAGATCACTTATCACTGCTCACTCACAGCGAAAACAATGCCTATTTGAAATTCGTTATATGTCGTGACACATCGACTTCAGCAAGTATAGTCATGAAAACAAGCCTAATATTCAAATGTGTGTTTCTATGTTGATACCGCTCCAGTTGTTAGATGCACAAAAAAGTATCTTCGAATTATAATTTTTTTGTTTTTTTATCGTACTCTACTCTAATAGTCCGACTCTGACTTTATACTATGTACGTACATATGTTTCTATGACCTTAAAATACATACTTATGGTTGTATGCACGCCTGTTTGTCCACATGTATGTATATATGTATCTGTACATTTGTATATACATGAATTAGAACTTCTCTTGCCTCCCTTGCCTACTAATACCTACAATCTACATAAGTGTTTTTTGTATATATATATATTATCTATTGGCTAAATGCTTGACTGCTTTGCTTTCCTCAAATCTGAATAATTTTCTGGTTTCCTAACTTATTATTTAATTCTTATATTTCGTTTGTGGTTATTGAAAAAATGCAATATATAAATATATTTAACGAAAGCCAAGCGTCAAAAATGTCCGTATTTTGAGTTGATATCCATCCCAAGATGGAATTACCCTAACATTTTAGAGGTGTCGCCCTAACTTGCATGCCATTAACAAGCAAGTTGTGTATACCCTTTTCGCGTCCTTGGGGGGCACTACTGACTGCATTGCAAGAAGTACTTGACCAGTTATTTACAAATTGTTAGTTTTGTAATTTTATTAGTGGGTCTAATTAAAAATGTTATTGATATTTGTTTTTAATTTATTATTTTTACATGCAAGTACTAAAAATATAGCCAAGAATATGCTTACATACATACATTTTTATGCATTGAGTATTTTTGTGCATACAAAATATTTAGTAAATAGTGAGTGTTCTTATGCTACTTTTTATGCTTATTGTTTGTTTATTATGTTTCTGTTTCTGTTCGTTTGTTGTCTAATTTCGTTTGTTTCAGTTGCGCGTGATTCGTGCATTCCGCTCGACCCTGGAAGACCTAAACGAACGCCGTTCAATGCACAGTTTGCATAGCTTGCGCAGTCCTCGGACGGGCATGCCCACAGGCAGTGGTATTCACCCGCTCTACAATTTAAATCTATTAAGCCCAAATTACAGCAGCAAACAGCAGCAGCCGCAGCAGCAGCACCATCAGCAGCAGCCGCCGCCGCCGCCGCATCAGCAGCATGCATCAAATGCAACGCTGCCTTCCGATATATCTTACATAGACGAAGATCCACAGCAGCAGCAGCAAAATCGCACTTTGCAAAACGGATGCACTGCATCTGCATCTGCATCAACAGCCACACCCACATCCACACCTGCATCCATCTCACACCCAACACAATCATCTGGTCGTTCAGCAGGTAGCGGCTTTTCAGACGTCGTCTACAGCTTGCAGCAGTTGAACGAGCACCAGAATCAGAACGGGCAGAACGAAACACGAATTTAAGTCAGTTTGGCTTCCTTAGCCAAAAGATCACAGGCACGCATGCATTGTATGTATGTACGTATGTATGTATGTACGGTGTATGTATGTACATGCGGCGTCTGTATGCGAATGTGCATGCAAAGGTACACACATACATTACGTCTAAAAGCCATCTGATTGCATATCAAAATGTACAAATACTTACCTCACTGTCCGTACATAACTTGCGTTTCTGTTTGTGAATTCAGATTTCGTTCAGATTCCAGTGCTGCCTCGTAAATAAAGTACAGGTGGTTTTAGTATTTTCTTGTCAACAGTTTATGTCAAAAATAAAGCAACGTCTCATTTCAAATTTGCCTTTGCAAATACTTAATCGTTTTTATTTAATTATTTTTTAATCAGCTTAGCTCTTTGTCACACAACAGAAAATAATAACAACGTTTATTTAGCAGACTTTAAATTAGCTATGTATTAAGCTACCAATAATGATGAATGACGATGCAATCAAAATACATACAATTATGAATACGTACATATTTACATTGCATAACATTGTCATTATGAAATTCACACATATACTATACTAGATGTATACATATATGTACATACTACAACGAACACCATTGCGCAGCATTCCTGGGCATATCTGAGTCCAAACGCAATACACAAAATACATAGACATACATACATACATGCATACATACATATATTCATATACATATATATATATATACATATATATATGTAAATACATACCGTGTTTGCCGTATTCCGATAATTATGTACTCTAATAAGATACCTAATGATTAACGCTTAGCAAATGTTATTTAAATGCATGATTTTGTATACTTTTAATCTTTTAATTTTTGTATAAAATTAATATTACTCTTGTGGTACTCGTATTACTAACTATATGAAAAAAACAAAAACAAAAACAAAAAGATGCATCTTTATTTGCCTCGTGCGTGCGTGCGTGTGTTGTGCGTATGAATGAGCTAATGGATCAGAACGATGCTTGAATGCATAACGTAAGAGCACAGTATTCTTGTGTGGATGTGGAATCCGAAGCAATGGCAAGTACCTACCTACCTACCCACACGATTAATATATGTACGTATCAAAAATATCCTAAGAGAAGAGCTTAAAGCTTGGCAGGTTGAATCAATTACAATATGCGCAATGCTTGGGTACGAAGTTATTCCACGACATCTTTTTCGCAAGTGGAAAAAATCTTTGAAGAGAATAAGATGTACTATTTATGTCACTTATCATCGATATGATAATCATTAAGCCGTGTTAATTGTCAACATTTTCATAAACAATAATTACATAGTACATACACTTGTTTTCATAAACAAAAACAACAAAATATTATAATCATAAATATCAATCGAGTTGTTTAGATTTAGATGACCGTTAGATTTTCGTCGCAAAAAGTTTTGTTTATATTATCAATATTGCAAACATGAGAAATAACATTGATTATTGATATTCTATGGTTCGATCCAACTCCGACATATGACACAAAAGACGGACCAAAGCAAAGTTCAATAAAGATAACTTTTAAACAAAGAGATTAGTAGAGATAGAATAGAATAGGAACATCTATACTTTTTGGGGTTTCTTTTATGCAATACACATTCCGTGACAACATTATATTACCCTCTTTGACAGACTTAAGCTGTGACGATTGATGATAATAAATATTGAGTGCTAATCACGCAAATATTGTAAGTGCACAACTTTCTGGTACTTGGAATATTTGCTCAAATTGTCGTAATTACATAGTTAATTTAAATTCACTTTCACCCTTGCCATAGCCATAATGCCAGCGATTGCAATGAAAATGACAATATCATGTCGCTTGTAAAGTTTAGTTTTTGTATTTGCACAGAAAGACTCGCCATGAACTCATGTGCATTCACACATATGTATGTATATTCATCATGTCAAAATGCTTTTTATGCAATGGACCAAGGGGCAGCCATCTAACCTGGTATACATATGTACGTACATACATATGTATGCATGCTAAATGTTGAGATATCGTACATTCACCGATACCCCCAATTTCAACACATACTTACATACCTCAACATGCATTTGAAAGCTAAAAAAAAAAGGGCGAATAGGGGCCCCAGTTTCGAGCTTCGGTTATTTTTTATTTAAATGTATGTACATGTGTATGTTTAAACATCGACATAAATATGTATATAACTACTCATGCTCATCCCTTCTGACATCACATTTCGCTGTACATACATATGTACTTACATACGTGTATTCGTGCATAAGCGTATGTTTTTAATATATGCAAATGCTTATGTTAAAACATATATACCTAAGTATGCACATATGTGTGTACATATAGTCATTGGCATCCGATAATTATTATAATTACGTATTGGACATATATTTGTAAGCACATAAATTATCTACGTATGATATATGTATGTATAAACATGCAACATACATCTGTTTGTATGTCAAACTGATATAGTAAATGCCTATCAATCTGAACGTGCTAAAATACATAAGTTTATTATTTAACATACACTCACAAATAAACAAACATACATACATACTTACATATGTACATATTTCACAATGGTGCAATTTTTTATTTTTAAAATTTTATATATTAGGTATTTATTATCATTTTTTCAAACCAGCCAGTTCTTGGCTTATTACGTACACTTCTGCCTTTTAACCTATTATACCCTTTCCCAAACACCTACATCTTCCATAGCTATGCTATGTACATATATATAAATATATATATATATATATATATATATATATATATATATATATACATAAATGTAAGTAAGTAATAAATAGTAAGAATGCATTTTGAGTAGTGATGCTATAATATTGTGGCTGGAAGTATAAATTTGTTGCTCAGTCTTGCATATTTGAAAAGCGGGCAAATAATTAAACTTGATCGAGCATATGTGAATTTTAATCAAAATTCAGCATCACTGATAGCTCCGTGCTCACTATGCTCTTCATGCTCTTCATACTTAAAAAACAAAGTGCGGTTTTCCGATATACATTTATATACATACATACATACATACTATTCTATACTATACTATACTTTACTATTATTCTAATGTAATTTACTTAAAATAATTATTTTCAAAACTATTAGCATGCATACATATTTATAAATCTGCACAATATGTATGCATGGTGGTATACATATATATAAATATATACAAATATATTAATATATATTGAATCGTTGTACTGACTTCAACCTGTATTTCTCTTCCCACTTATTGTTTTCCATTTTACTTTCTCTCTTCAATTTTAAAGGTAATAGGCGGCGAGTTGCAAGAACGCTTGATACCGGTTCCATATAGCAAGAGCAACACTGATCAAGCTGTAAGCCTTTCATCATTTTACCTAAATTTATGTACACAATGCCAGGGCAATGTTAAGACTAAACACCCAGTTCCCTGAAATGAGAGCACAGTCGAAAATTAGTTGAAATCACGTCCGATTATGAAACATTCTTTGGGAGCGTTACTTACCTCAGCTGGAAGGGATGTCCTAATGTCTGCAAAGTAATATAATCGCTAAATAAGCTAGGGGCAAACTAAACACCTGCGATCCGAGTTTGATAGCCTAAGGCCTTAGTAGCTACTGCTATTTGAAAGTTACGTTGACAACCTAAACTTAAATCGTACACAATAATTAATAAAATAATACATCAAATTTTACTAAAACTTTTTGATAACATAAATACAAGTCTTTGTAACATATACACATATTAATCAATTGATTGGGGAAAGCAAGAATTCGTTAGTTTCTATATTATTTTCAAACAAAATAAGGGTTAGTGTGTTAAATATTGGTTAGTGGTGTGTTTCAGAAATCTTCTTGGACTTATTTTCTTAAAAGTACTTTTTTAAAACCACTCTGAATGTTGAATGTTTTTAAATAGGTAGAAGCTTTAAATTGAAATTGAAGGGATAGCCCAACTAAGGAATTGCTTTATATGTGTAGCAATAAAAAACAAAAAGTTTGGTTATATTAGCCTTATTAGCTATGCAAAATGTTTAAGATATAAATTATATATCATTTTTTAAACATAGCATGGCTGGATTGAAAATTCTCGATTTGTTGTGTTACAGCTTAGGGTCTTCGCTTTGCATGCTATTTGGTTGACTAAATATTGTTTATGATATACACACAAATGTATTATATACTAATTCACATGGATCCTCGAGTAACGGCCTCACAGATTCGATATTCGACCCCACAAAATTACAAAAATTATTTTGTATTTTGCCAAACGAACAGGTCTTAATATTTTACAAAAATGTTTGCAAAAATTTAAGTTCTTAATTAAATTCGGAAAATAAAAAACTAAAACTATAGTACTCGATCCGGTTCTTTTGGAGGCTGTTAACCCAGAGAGAACTGTATTCGTAATATTTAATATTTAATTTAATAAGTACATAAATAAGTTCATACGTACGTGTATGTATGTACATAGATATGTATGTGTTTCCCGCGCTAAAGCTGAGTTTGAATTTTGATAACCGTTGGCCGATCAAACGTATTCGAGTTTGAACTGTGACATTTTTGAATAAACTGTTTACTAAGCGTGTGAATTGAGTTGATTTCTAATTTGTTAGCTGATTACTGTTAATAAATAATTTATTTTTGTATTCTTGGCATTATTTTTGAATATATATTTGCACGTTATTCAATCCACAAATATCGCTTGTAATTTGCATGAACTTGCGTCTGTAGCTTTTTTTTATGTCCGTCCGTTTCTCGCTTGTTTTCTTACCTTTCGCATTTTATAATTAATAATAAGAGCGTTCTGTGTACATAAGTGTATTCACATGCATAAATATACATGTACGTGATGTACACTTGTACATATGTATTTGTCTGGGAAAACTATCGATGAAGTGCATTCGGCGATAATTGTTGCCCTCTGTCCGCTATCGATAGTTTCTCAGCTGAAATACACACACACACACACACTTACATACTGCATATTGCATTCATCGCTGTGTTTATGTTCTATTTATTTTGATTTATATTATGATTTGATTCTTCTTAATATATATACAAACATACGTATGTATATGTATTGTGTTTGCATTTGATTTTTTAGTTGACTGATAAAAACTGTATTTCCTTATACTGTTGTTTCTGTCTATCTTGTCACTGTTCTCGGTGTTGTTCTTTTCTTTCTACTTGACTTGCGCATAGATTCGTGTGGTGAACGCCTTCCGGCAAGGCCTCGACGCCCGCTACGGTGAGCACACAAATACTTCGCTGGCCGAGGTGCTGCGCAAGCAGACCTCGCTGAGCAAACGCCTTTCGGAGACATCTTCCATCGACTATGCCGATAATATACCCGACGAGCTGACCATACCCGAAATCGATGTTGAGCGGTTATCATCCCACAGTCACACCGAAACAGCTGTTTAGAAGCCAAGCAAACAGTTAGTCACAGTTCACCCCCCTCCCCCCTACAACATGAACATCCATGAACATACCTACCTACCTATATATACTTGCATACATACATATACATACTCGTAAATACACGGATGCATTCATCTCAAAAACAACAACAACAACAAAAACAAGAGTAATAAAAAACAAACAGATATAATGGAAATTCTTACAACTACAAATAATAAGTACAACTTGTGCACACAATATGGCTTAATACACAAACTAGACTATCAAGAGACAAATGTTTAAAGAGAAACTAACAACAGAATTTGGCCAGGCTTGCGTTCAATTGTAAATTGGCCTAATTATCGTATGTAGGCCATAGCCACGATTGAGAGATCTAAAGGTTGCGCAAAGCACAGCTCCCTTATTCGGCGATGAAACAAAAGAGCGCGATTCAAAATCGGTTTGTGCTTTGTTCGATTTTCAGCTTGTATAGAGTCCATAGGACGCTAAAGTCCGACGACTTAAAGCATTGGATAACAACAAGTTGAGTTTTCATCCGATTATTCTTATGCGAGCCAAGTTTCATTAAGATAGCTAGCCGACTTTAGTCGTTATACGACTTTAAGACCGAAATTGTTATGTTGAGGCGTTACAATTATATAAGAGCTCAGAAGTCTTTGCATAAGCTGTGGCTCTTTCAATCATGGCCAAGCCAACAAGTTTCAATACAATTCTCCAAAGTACAATATACTTGGTGTATGTAAGAATCGCATATTATATTCAAGTGTATATTTATGCGTGAGTATCCATGTTTCAAAATGATGCTACATCCGCACTATCTTGTTTACAATAATGAAATCAAATCGGATACACACACATACATGCGTTAGGAAACAAACTAAATTCGAGTGGCCTAAAGATACTGCAAGTTGATATAACTATAATACTTACATATGTGCATAGTGTACTTACATGATGTAACATCGCCATGACATCTCCACAAGCACCCGAGCACACGACAGACGATTACAAACCAAGTGCGTTAAAGCCAAGTCGCCTATACTTAAGTCATTAATATTATTATTACATACATACAAATAACGAATAAATGATCAAAAACAAATCTGTTCTATTATTTCACAATGGAGGGTGGGATCAAGCAAAGATTTTCTTTTATTACATTGGACTTTGATGTACAAACAACAGTAAAACATTAGCTCCAAAATGGGTTATGGACAGGTTAGTTAGTATTACAGAATTGAGGAGAAAGAGGTGCAAAATTCATAGTACTTCTGCTCGGGACTGCAAAACTAATTTTGCTGATTAATTCGGAACAAGATTACACCATGGTCATGGTCCTGGGATCAGAAAATGTGGGAAGACTTATTAATAAAGTTAGATATATTAGGATTCCAGTTATAGTTTTTGTACAGATTCATTTCTTTCCCGATGATCCTTGTATTGGGGACACTATATACAAGATCCATATTCAAGAATTGGACAAACAAGTGCAGTATATAGAGTTTCAGTAACTTAGGGATCGTCAAATTCTTAACCCTAGTTTTTAATAAAAACCTTTCCATATACTTACAATTAACCCTAGATCTTATTTACAAATTATGAACGAGTGATAGGAATGCTACTTATAAATACATTTTAAGTTTGCCTAGCTAATGCTGATGCCCGAATGTGATGACCAGTGGCAGAAGAGCCCCACATATCATGATGATGAGCTCGCTGTATCGCAGGCCTTGCACATTGTGGGACTGGGCTGAGCTATTGGCACTTGGATCGCTTGTGGCCGTTTCCCGCGACTCCTCAAGGATGTGGTAGTCATATTGGGCTGGTCCGCCCTTGCGATGGTGTCCACCGCTGTGCCCGCCCTGGGTCAGCTCGGGCAGCACGTGAACGGTTGCCACGTACAGGAAGGTGCCAGCGGAGAACAACATGGCAATGCCAGTTGCATTCACCGAATTAAGGGTCTCCTTTTGCTCCTGCCCTATGCCAAAATAGGTGAGTAGCGTCAACAGCGGTGCGGACAGAGAGAATATGCCAAGGTGCCGCCGTATCTGTTGTCGCTCAACTTTCTCGTGTAGCAAGAAGCTAACTAAGCCAAATGCAGCCGGCGCCTTGTGCAGCATAATTGCCAGAAATACAATTATTTCGACATCCTGATGACTGGTTGTGGCCGCTGCGCCCAAGGCGACTCCATCAGCTAAAAATGGTAACAAGGTAAAAGTGTAATGAGTTGGTGGTACATCAAATAAAAAGACCTCTGCACGAGGTAACAATCTAATGGCGAAAGCATATTGTGGCGGAGGATATTCAATTAAATATATGAACAATTTCAAATCATAAAAATAGTTGGGGATCCTCACGCAAAAAGGTGCAGCTTCTTTGCAGCTAAAAATAACTTTTCGCGATGTACCGAATGCCCAACTATTTTTATAATTGACAATTGTTCAAGGCTAAGGCCGTTTTCTTTTAAATTATCAAAATGTGCAATTTACAACTTTTTTCACCTGTAACTTTTTACAAAAGGTAAGCCTAAAAGCAACTGAAAGTACCTCTCAAACAATTTTGATTGAGAACATCTTCTGTGATTTAAGTTTAACTGACTTTAGCGTTTTCCCTAAAGTTGTAGAGCAAAGGTTTCTTGGTTCATGATAGGGAATAAGTCCACAAAGTTTCAGAAAGCTACCTCAAACAAATAAGATTTTCATCTCATTTTCGGAGATACAAAAATTGAAATTTAATAATTAATTTTTGATCGAGCTATCGACACCCATAATTATTTGCCTGAACGAATTCCTGAAACCCTCCAACGGCCCATCAGCTCCAATAATTAAAATTATTTCCTAATCACTTACAGCTCCTCCATATCTTAACGATAAACGATACCTTCGATCGGCATATTACTCGATCTGATCGGACTTTTGCAGTAAAACTATTGTAGCCGTGTCTTTCACCCTTAGTGAAGTAGTCACGAGGTCAGCCCACCTGCCGCATGCACCACCAAACCGAGTGTGGCCGTGATGTTCTTGTCGTTTTCCAGTCCGTTGTTGGTCTTTCGCTGGGACACCTGATCCACGAGCATCATGAAAACGAAGCCCAGCACAAGGGACAGCCCAATTGTTCGCGAATAATCGTGCTGTTCCAGGCCGGCTGCCAACTTGGATGTATCTGCATCTGCATCTGTTTGTGCCCGCCTGCTGTCCATATATAGAGAACGGATGCCCTCTGGTATAATCACGGTCAAGGCCGTGCCCACCAACAATCCAGCGCCGAGGACTGTCACAAATTTCAGTTTTTCCTAAATGAGTTTGATTTATGGAGTTGAACATTTGTAAGTAGGTGGATTGGGCATACCTCACTCAACTTCATGACCAAGGGTATGCTGCCTGATAGATAGGAGCCAACTAGCATCACAACCACCAATAAAATAAGGATAATCGTTTCCTCAGCCATGTTCAGCTACAGTTTGTTTTTATATGTTTGCCAACTCAACTATTTGTTTTTTCTTCTCTCTCTTTTGTGTTTTGGCTTAGTATTTTTATACTACACATTTGGTGTTTTATAGCTTGCAGTTTGTGGTCACACTAAATCAACAATTGACCAAAAGTCAGTCACAAAAGAAATGTACTCATCAATTATGCTTTTAAAGGTGTTTCTAGACATTTTAAAAAACGAAATTAAACATAGATTTGTTTTTAATTGGAATTTAATTACAAATGAGCGAACCTGATCATCTAAAATGCATTCAGTTTTGTTAAGTGCGTTCACGAAGGTGACAGGTGACTGGTGACTCCTCACCAAGTCATTATGCCATCTCTATTATGAATACTACGCAAAGTAATTTACATCGATGGCAAAATATAAAATGAATTGTACTTTCGATGATGCTATCGATATTTTGCAGCTTTTTTGACATTAAACAAATTAAGCAAAGTACGAAGTATATGTTAAAACGCAATATTTACTCCAATCAATAGCAAAACGCTCCAAACAGTGTGTATTTGCAAATGTGAATAATTCCAAATATATGTTACTTAGCGTAAATGTGTACTAAAAAATATAAATAGATATGCGTGCATATGTGCATATGTATTTATTTACCTTTTGTGTTGTTGTTCCCCATTGCATTAAGAAACGAAAGCAAAGGAGATTTTACAATTAGTTGATCTTGTAGATGTCACAAAAGTGCAAAATCATATGTGCAGACGTACATATCTGTATGTACGCACATACACATCCATACATATGTGCAGTGCGTGTGTATGTATGTGCATGTATGTATGTACGCACTGCATTTCCTTCTCAATATGATTGCTGGCCGAGAATTGGCTAAAGAAGGATTTACTCTTTGAACGAAGATATTAATTCGACATTACTTTCCAGCTATTTTTATATCTTTTAATGCAATGTGTCTTGTAAACATTACGTGCGTCTGATTTATACTTATAAAAGGTATACAATGGGTAACTGTCTGAAAATTAACAGTTCCGATGACATTTCACTCCTGCGAGGCAGCGACAGTATTAACGGTCAGGACAGTGCGCCGATGCCAATTTACCAGGTAAGTTCCCGATTAAAAATATGGGAGAACGTTCCAGTCGGGTGTAACCGACTGCGCAATACTCGTTTACAGTATACTAAGAGCTTAAAACAGTCGAAGACGGTCCTAACTATTATTGTTATTTTGGGAAATATTGGTTTTTGTAATTTGTGGGGGGCGGGAGTGGGCGGGGCTGAAATTTGTCGGCTCGATTGAAGAGGTGTCAAATTGGGAGATATATCAATTTTCTCTATTGCGTGCTCGCAGTGGACGTTAGTGATCTGTCTCAATAAATGATATACATCTAGCTTTAAAGCTGACGGAGAGAAATAGATTTTATCGAATCGAAAACCTCAACACTATCTGACGCGGGTATACACGAGAACTATATATTCCGAATTTCAAGTCTCTAAAAACAAGTGCGTTCATACGGACAGACGAACGGACAACAAGACGGAGATTGCACAAACCCAGCATACTCTTTTCACTTCGTGAACGAGAATAAAAAAAGAAATTACGAAGTGTGCATTTTTTCTAAAATTCTGTATTCAGCATGAACCGTTGCCGCAGGTCTTCTACCCAAGTTCGTCGGTCGGCAATTCGGCCACTGCCCCGCACTTGTCCGAGGAGGAACAGATAAAAATAGCAAAGCGCATTGGACTGGTGCAGCACTTGCCCATTGGAACCTACGACGGCAGCTCGAAGAAGGCTCGCGAGTGCGTCATCTGCATGGTCGAGTTCTGTGTGGACGAGGCGGTGCGGTATCTGCCGTGCATGCACATCTACCACGTACACTGCATCGACGACTGGCTGATGCGGAGTCTCACTTGTCCCAGCTGCTTGGAGCCCGTCGACGCCGCGCTGCTCACGAGCTATGAAACTACATAGCGCACTGTAACTGTTGCTGAGCGTTTTTAAAACTTAAATTTAATCAAATTGGCATGGGTCGTCTTCACCACTTTTATTTGTCATTATTTGTCACACACAACTGTGGCTCTTCGAAGGAAGCGGAGCTGGTCAAGCTGAGGTCTGGACAAATGCTTTTTGGGGGATTATTATAATATTGTTATACACGGTGAAACATTACCCAGTAATTTGTTTCTAGTTGTTTAATTTGATTTCCATTGATTTAACGAATAAATAATATCAATGCAAGATTCGGTGTACATAAATACATTCATAAAATTCAATAAAAGTGTAAAACTTATTTAAAATATAGAAGTAATATATATATATATATATATACACATACGTATGTAGCATATTGTTAATCATTAAAATATCTAATGCAGCCTTGAAAGCTTTAATATTTATTTCATTTCAAGCTCCTGCTTTTAGCAGATTTAATTTATTATAATAAACTGAATTAATTTTTCATTTAGAAATTTGTAGAAATATCGTATTGCGAACGGATCTTGTTAAAAACCAGCGACGTCTAACTTTCGATGCTATATCTCCCCTTGTCGATCGGCCCGTCTGAGCCTAAGGTCTTGTCCTTTCGAGTATTTATGCTTTGGCTAAATTGTACTGCGACTGTCAAACTTTGATAAATGACCATATGCAAATAGGGCGCATATTACATTTTTGAATTTATTGCAAATATACGTGGAAAAGCTCGAAGCCTTCACAACCCACCTCACCCTAAGAGATGCGCGACCGAGCGGCGCAGACGCGTTTGCCAAACGTAGTTATAAAATAAAAATAAAGACAGGCACCAGTATTGAGTAACTAGCTGTGGAAAGCACATCGAGGACCTTTTCGCCTAGCGGTTTTTTAACCACATCAATTGTCAAATTAAAATATAGCATCGAAATTAACTTCAAAATGTGCTTGGCTTCGAAGAGACGCCGATCAATGCCTGAATCTTTAGTCATTTTGGCAATTTTAACAATTTCGTTGCAACAAGTGGTTGTTGTGGGCGTTGAAGTGCACAGTGGAACAAGAAACGTTGAGAGTGAACCCCTATATGGTGAACATATGGAAAATGGTAATAGGATATGGAGTGCATAATTATAGAGGGTAGAGAGTATTAGGATATCTTAGGCATATAATTCAGACGATGTTTAAAAGTTTCTATAAAATCTTAAAATATCCCAGTATTTCAACCCGTCACCGAAATTGTTTTTGAATTGAATTGAAATTGAATTTTTTTCCATTAGAATATTTTTCGAGCATAGTAAGAAAAGCTTTAATACTCTTTCAGATAATAATTATAACATATCGAGGGGAACAATCGGATATATACTAGCCAAATTCAGTCGTTGTTATACATATAATGTTTTGAATATTTGTCTTTATTATCAACTGTTAGATTATTTTTAAGAGCAGATCAGATTTCTATGGAAGGGAATTAATTAATATGCTCATGTTTAATAATTTTTAAATAATAATATTAATTAATCCTGTGTACATTTTATATATTCCATTTTGTTTTAATTATAATATCGCTCTAGGAAATTATTACCGCTTAAAATATCCTGGCATTTTTGAAAGGACATATTCTCCCACCGGTTTCGTTTCAAGTGTTGAGTAAGTTCTTTTATCCTCAGGCCGGATTATTGCAATAACGCAGTACATGCTTTCAGCCGTCGTTCGTCATCGAACACCTATGTGTACAGAAAAGGATGTATTCGTCGCAACGGTGCATGCGACAATCGGCCGAGCGACTGCTGTTTCAGTAGTTCGTGCAGGTGCAATTTGTGGGGCAGCAACTGTCGCTGCCAGCGCATGGGACTCTTTCAAAAGTGGGGCTAAAGCGGTCGGACGAAATTGGAGTCTGTAATTTATGAGCAAATGCATATGCGCAGATAAATACATACATACACCCAATATATATATATATATATATATATATATATTTTATGTAGAATTTTAACCAATCATATTCGTGTATACATACAGCCAAATATTTAGCAGCTGCTTGTCAATTAAATAAAGGTACTTCCCAAATCGCACTTTAGCTATTTTGTACAGGACACAATTTCTTTGCTATGAATGTTAAATACAAGCCGGAAGACATTATGAAATGATGTCTTCTTGCAATTTAATTCATATATAAAGTTAAATATAATTTAAACGCATTCTTGTTTAGGTATGGTTTTTCAGTAACCTCTAATTTTATTGTAACGACTTTTGTATAAGGTATACATATGTGCAACATGTCAGCAATCGGCTGGTTTAGTCATCGAAACTAGATGAAAGCAAGAAATTTGCAGCTAATTCTTCATCTTTTTCACATGCAAAATATGCTTGCAGAACAAGGGCTTCCGGAAATCCTAGCGCCTTCAGCTACAAAATATAAAATAAAACGAAAATAGATCAGTTAAAAAGTTACGAGAGACATTTAAAAACAAATTAATTAATTAATACCCTACACTCATCACAAAAAGGTTAAAATGGTATAATAAAGTTGGGAAATAACTCGATTTTATCGATTTACCATGCCCCCAGTGGGCATAACCAAAACATTTTTTGTGCGATCTTTAGAGGAAGTCATTATTATTCTGCCTGTATGATATAGGCTTTCGCGATTCGTGGGGGTGGGGTAGTGGCTCAAATTCGGTGGCCGTAGTACAATTGTAGAAAGCATATGTGTTACCGATTTTGTGAGGGTTTAGAGTATCTCCTAGTCGGGCACACCCGCCTAGAGTCATTTTACTTGTTATTATTTATATTGTTTCTATCACTTTTCCGGAATATTTTGTATATAATTTAAATTAAATTTACATTTAAGATTATATTTCAACCACTACCACCTTTCTAGTTATCTGTAGGTTCTAATATTTATATATATATATAGAAACAGATAAACAGACTCGGCTGTTAATATGGAATAAGAATATATGTGTGTGCTAGTGTGAAAAAACACTTTGTGACCAACTTATAAGGGTATCCAAATGGGCGGATGCAATGGAAAAGTATTGCCTACTACTTAACATAATGGTTAAAACTAAACGAAATCGGCCTGCTACAGATGTTCGCCCAAAGGAGCTGACCGTCAGTGGAACGATCAGTGTATGGGAAGCACTGAATCTAAATAAAGGACGTAAGCTATTATATTTCAAAGTCTACTTCACGATTTTTACGTTAAAGACAATTAGACGTATCTGCAGTATATTCTTTCCAAATACTATAACACAGAACTTGGTTAAGGTCACGCAGAAAGCAATTTCTACAAGCAATTTTACATAAGCTGGAACACTTTCGGACTGGAAACACGGCATCTCCTAGTCGAATATTTTTCAAAAAAAATATGTAACGTATTCCAAGTCGCGCCGACAAACATTTCATGTTTCTCGATCCTTTTAAAACTACGTCTTATCTTCATTATCATTGGAGTTGCCTCACAATCAAATCATATCAAGAGTATTTAAAGTTTTGCCCAAGGTAGTCGTTTTTAAAACTTTTGCTTTACGTACCCGCTCTATGGCTTCTTGATCTTGCGGCGTCAGACGGATAGTGGCCAAGCTTTCTGTTTGAATATTCCTTTCCGTGGCAACTGTACTGCCACCATCTCCCTCTGAGGCAACGGCAATTGGGCGATTTTCTGACCCAGCAGCAGAACGTTGTCCCTCCGCAACTACTTCCTGAATTGTAGATGACGCTAAAGTTTCCGTACGCCGTGGAGTAGCCTGAGTTCGTCGTTGAGTGTTATCCTCATCGTCGAGGGGTTGGTTCAACATGTTTAGAAAAGCATCTTGATTCTCAGAAATCAATTGTAGCAGAGCTGGGTTTGTTTGTCCAATCTAAGATGGAAATTATAAAAACAAGTAAGATGGCTCTAGTCGGGTGTGCCCAACCAGGAGATACCCTGAACCCAGCGGCGAGCTGTCGTTACATATGTTTAAAACTCTGCATTTATACACACATTTACAAAGCCACCCATCGCACACACACAAACGCACACAGCAATCTGCAAAATCCGAAATATTCTTGGTCTGCGTCTACTTTACGAGCAAATATTAAACTATTCGGTGGTTCTTGCTTTTATAGTCTCCGAGATATGCTAAGAAAATCCAGTTTTATAATAGATTTTTATCGATAATAATGAAAAAATTATAAACTTGTTCTGCGTATGGTTTATCTATAGTTGAAAAATTGAGGTCTCTAGCTATTGTAGTCTCCGAGATCGTTGCTTTCACACAGACGGACGGACAAACTGACATGGCTAAATCGACTTAGCTCTTTGTCCTGATCAAGAATATATATACTTTATTAATCAATATACCCTTTTCAACCATTTTCAATGGGTTCAGGGTATGATGACGTTAATCCGAACTGAACATGAAATTAACGAAAAATTTGAGAAAACCGCTAAAGTTAACATCCAAACATCGATGCTTCGATTTTTCAACATCATTAGTTCAGGGTATAAAAAATTTGAGCTTCGATTGTCTTACCTGTTGCAGAACAGCGTGTAAAAGATGCGGATTTTGATATATCAGAGAGCGCATCTGTAGGAATTGTGGTTGACTCCTTAAAAATTCGAATGGGTCTAAAAAATGACAATATGTAAATAAGCGAGTCGATATAACGATTAGTCAAATGCGTTTACCTGCGGCCGATTCAGCTGGCAAATCGCTTGCAGCTCCCTGTCGTAAATTAGATGGTCTTGAGGGTTCGTCGTCCTCTCCTGGAGTAAATAGATTGTCCTCCTGCGGAATGCCGGTAATCAAATATTCCACAGCGCGCTCCGGATTATTAAAGCTGGCAGCCATTGCGCGCTCAACCTGCTCCCGAGCATAGCCCATCTCAACCATGGAGGCAACAGTGCGATTGTACTCCTCGCCCATCAGCAAATTGGATTCGGCACGCGTTTGCAACGAGGCGTTGGCCAGCTCGCCCACCAAATCGATGCTTGAATAGTCAGCGGTTGAGCCTGTGGCTGGTGCTGGCGCTGCAGATGCAGCAGCTTCGACTGCAGCCTCACTTGTTCTTGTGTTAGTCTTTGTTCCCTTTTCCGATGAAGATTCAGTCGCTTTAACCGCCGGCTTGCCCTCTGTCCGCGGCTCATCTTTTGACGTGGTTTCTGTCGACTCCTTATTCGGTTTCCGCGGCTGCTGCGAGGCAACTGCGTCTGTGTTTGTGTTGCTGCTGCTGCTAGTTCCACTAACATCCCGCGTCAGCATCACCACGATGAATTTCTTCTCATCGACTTTGTACGAACTAATCGTTCGGTCGTCTGTTAGTATGACGCCTTAAGAGGAAATCATAATTTAGATATGTATGTGTGAGAAAGAAGATTATCGTTTCAGAAATGTTTACCAGCGTAAATCAATTTTTGTTTCTCCACAAGGTATTCGGCACCACGTTCATTGAAAATTTGTTTTTTCAGTTCCAAAACCTACAGAAGAGTTATTAGTATAATTGTATACATAAGCACATGTGTGTGTACATACATTCATATATACTAGATTTGTGTCTAATCGTTCTGAATAAGTTCGATTGAACTAGGCTTATATTGAACCAGGTAACAGTTAATCGTTAGTTTGAGTCCATTTATTGTTCGTTTTTTGCGTACTTCTTTATATTTATATTTTTGTTTGAAAATGTATTTAATATGGTTTAAAGACGAAATACAGCCTTACAATATTAAATAACAAATGGAAACCAACATTTTATTTGTACAGAACGATGATCCTTTTGAATGCATTAATTGTCAAATATCAATTTACGTTATATCTGTAACTTAACCATATTGTACGATATTATAATATATTGAGCGACTGAACTCCCACTTTAAATTGAACTGCGATGTACAACACTGATTTATACATACATATGTATGTACGGTAGACGTTAGAATATATGTGTGCAGAGCACATGCATCTTACCGTTTTTTCCGGATCAAAGTCAATTGTGAAAGTTTGTTGCTGAAGGTTCTTTACGGTGATAATCATTTTATAAATTATTTTTTAAGAATTAATCGTTATTTTTATTTTTTGCCTCGCTCTCGTTTTTTTTTCTCACAAAAATGTTTGTCATCGACACTAGGGGTGGCCTAAAATATATAAATATCGAAAACAAAAATTATGCGATATTAACGTGAATGCGACATTTGTATTTCTTATCGATTTATTAATACTGCGGTGATAGAAATGGGGTGGCTAACTGATAATAGTCCTTGGAGTGTTAAATAAAACCGAAAGGTGAAGCAGGCTAAGTAGTAGGTCCAAAATTACAGCTAAAATATCGATTAGGCGCTAAGATGTTTGTTTTGATAGCTGTCTGGCAACGCCAAACAACTGTCAATTGCAAATCTGGTTAACTTTCGAAGTGAGTTTTTGCTGCGCATGGTCCGTGTTTCACACTCACACAATCAGAATTATACAATACAAAATAAGTTTTTTCATCCGTTCCGAACAAGTGAAGCACAAACCTGATTTAGAATTGTTTCAATTGCAAATAACAGACAAAATAGTGTATCAAATGCATTTCGGCCCCCTCCCCCACAGCAATTCAATGAAACAAACAATAATAGTTGCCCGTAAATGTTTTTGGCAACGATACGGTAACTCTCACGACTAACTGCATTTTAACAATACAGAGCAGTAAGTTCGCCAAACTATCAAATCAATTTGTAAAGCACATAGTCGATAAAATAAGTGACCAAAGTAAAAGTGATAAAAATATGGTTATCTTAAAGTGACGAATGAAAACGTTTATATATATGTACATGCATTACATATATGTATATATATATGTATATATAAGGTCGTATTATATATATATATATATATATATATATATATAAATATATAATATATATATGAATATATATATGTATATGTATATAAATATAATATACATATGCATATAATTATTTTCGAGAGGCTTAGGAGTATAAATATATATATATATATATCCATTTAGAACTTTAAGTTGGACAATATTCATTTTGTAATAACACTTCAGAGTGAAATAGAATGTATGTTTAATAAGAATGTTGTTTTTGGGAAATATTTATTTTTATAATTTAATTTAATTTACATGTTTGCCAGCTAAAATAATCATCAGTTAAATTGTATTGGGCCAAGGCCTTTTGATATATTTTCACACAATTTTAAAGGGTATTCTATTCGGTCGAAATTGGATTTATGATATGCACAACTTTTTTTTGTTGCTTAAAATAACAAAACTGAACAGTAACCTGATTTATAATGCTCCTAATATATGAGATAAATAAAATAATAATAATAAATATAAATCCATCGGAGTCATATATCATATATCTCTAAGGAACAACCGGAAAATCGTAGTGTCGAAATAAAGCGTACATTTGTAATGGTTTTTAACTTTCGGCATTTTTGTGTGGTGTTTAGATATTGTATCTTTTTAAATGTCGACAACGTGAAAAGCGTGGGTTGTGCATCTATAAAACGCTAATACATGTCTTATTGTATTATATTTTGTGTTAACAATAAATTTGTGAAAAATAATATGTTATAGAAACATTATATACATTATAAACAACAAATTTCCGTTGCCTTCCGGATGCTTTCGCAAACAAATTAATTCTTTTACCGATTTACGCTTTATACGACATGGCGCTTTATAATAACCGATATAAATGTAGTTTTTATGTGTTAAAAGGTTTATTAACTTTGTAAAAAAGATATTTTGAAAAACAAGTTTTTTCACAGCCTGCAAGCATATAATAAGTTAGAACATCTTCTTCATGCAGACATATTGCAGATACACATACGATGCGATGAAGTTTTCTGATCTAAGTCAACGTCTAGTCACACCTCATGATTAATTTTTGTTCCTAAGAAAATCATATTAACAAAAGTATACAAATCAGCCAGTCATTAAGGCAAGTGAACCGTCGTTGTTCCGAGCTGAAACCTCACTCTAACATCTAGGGTTCTAGGCTGCAAACCTGCCCACCATAATTTTGAAACCATAATTTTGTTTGGTTCACAAACTGTTATTATTAACAATTTTTTTTAAATATATTTTTATTGTAATATTTTATAACAATTAAAAACGAAAATTAAAAACAATGTCACAGCTTATTTTATGTTAGCTTAATTTGTTTGTGATGATAAAAGATAAAAAGGATGCCGAATGTGAAAAACAGGTTCATGAACCGAAGCTAAACGCAAAACACAGGTTCGAACAGTGAAGCGAACAAACCACATTTATTTTTTGGTGATTGTTATGATAAATAATAATACTAAAAAAAACTACATTTATAAATATTGCGTAATGTTTTTTCATCCAAGTTAATGTCAACCCTATTTTTGTACACAGAAAGTTTTCTGATGTCGAGGAGGCGATAAGATGCCATACACTCTTCCTGATTTCAGTCCAAAAAATAGTCTAAAAGCGAAACAGAAATTCTTGCTTGCTTTCAATGCGAGCACAGATCCAAACAGTAACTGGCTGAGCCTTAGTGTTTCAATACTGGTGCAAGTACTGCATAAAACATGACGGTAAGTTTAAGTTTATTGTTTATAATCACATTATTATCGTTAATTGAGGACATCTATTTGTTACAGCATTATGCACGTGACGAATGCTTTCATAATAATAAAAACGATGCCTTATCCACTAACAGCCGACCAATTAATAACAGCACCATTTATAATTTTGATGAGGAGAAATCGGGTGCATATGCGTACGATGAGTATGGCGTAACAGAAGAGTATGCTTCTGAAGTGGATTGGCCCCGAGGTGACGTTCATATTTATGGGGATCGAAGTTTTAACCAGAACTATGCGTATTATGCAGATGACTACGGTTCAGAAGAGCGGCCTGAGCCTGTGGTAGCATCTGGTGAATACTGGGACGAGAATAGGTGCGCACTAACTCAGTATGGAGGCGGAGGTTATGGGTATGGCTCAACAGATCCGGTGACGGAAAACGGATGTAGTTCGTCTGCGAAGAATGCAGATGATGTGCCAGTTGAAGGTACGTACGGGCGAAGAGGCAATCGCTTTGGTGTCCGCTTGCCTGCCGCACCTGCGATGGATAACTCGAAATATAGGATGTTACCGCATACGGTTGCCTACCAGAATGTTCACGCGAATGTTCACAACAATCTGAATGGACATTCCGGCTATGCACCGAATGCTGGTTTGTTAGACGAGAGGATTGGCAGTTTTATTAGCTTGCCGGCGGCGCCAATGCGGATGTTACCCGAACCTCAGCAACGACCACGCTCCTCCTCACATCAATTATTTGAAGATGACAACCTAAAGTCAGACGCCTCCGGGAACCAAAATGTGCGCGATGGCGACTTTCTAAACAGCAGTTTCAGCACTCCCGGAACAGCCAGAGGGACCAGCACCTATGACGTCTTCTGCCAAATGGCTCGACCCTATACATCAATGCTGCCGCTTGACTACACCGACTACGCCGAGTACGGCTGCAATTCGGACAATTTGTCGGCGTACAGCGACACACCGCCGATGAGCAATGCCCAGCACAAGCTGCAGCAGCAGCGAAAAATCTCACTCATGATGGCAATGACAACAGCATCTGTGATAGCATCTGGCGAGACAAGAGTGCCGGTGCAGCAGACCCAGACAAATAGGCGCACTGATAATTATACAGGCTCGACTGCAGCCGAAACGAATATCAGCATTTATGCATCCTCCTCCTCCTCCTTCTCCTCAGTTGCCTTTACCAACGCTACTACGATAGCTTCAGAACGGTGGTCGAAACCAGACGCTACGACAATGATGACGACGACGATGACGACGACGGCTACGATGACTACAGCTAGAAAATTGCCAAAACGTCTACCGTCACCTGCAGTACACTACAAATCGTCATTACCGCATACAAATCCCGCATCAGTTCCCGAAGTTTATTCCGATCTTTCATTACAATCCCAACCGCAGCCCGAGAAAAACCATCGTGTCAAGCAGTTGCCAAAGTTGCCCATGCCAAAAGCAAAAGCCAGTGCGAACGCGAAGTCAGTTCCTATTAGTTCAGACAGCAATGTTAATCGGAATCGATCGGCATCGATCATACCATCAGCTATTTCAGCTAGCTCATCGCCGGATCGATTGTCTGCAGTTACAGAACCCGATCGTCTGACAACCTTCATGGCTTCAAGCTCCCCTATTTCATCAGCGTCAATGATGGGTTATGTTGATGGTGCCAATAATTTTTCTCACTTGGAGGAGGATGAGATGCAATTGAAAAAACCATATAGTGCAATTCAATTTCACAGCCGTCAGAGCGATGCGCCCAGATCTGTCGACTCATTTAGATCTTGGTCACCATCTGCAACACTTCCCGAATCGCCTCCATTGTTTCCAAGTGAACTTTCTGGCGACAAAAAGTTTGTAGCACCCGCCTCACCTATCAAAAATATATCAAGTGAATTGGATCCAGTAGAGCTAGATTCATCTTCAGTCCAAGCGTTGCCAATATCAAACCATTACCACTCGACCACAACAACAACAACAGCAGCATTAAGTGAAGCCAAAACATCATCATTTGACATATCTGAATATCTAAAACCTTATACATTCGATTCACTTAAATTTTCGACCGATAATCAAAATGATCATATCATGATCAGCACTACCACAAATAACAGCATCGACTCATACGCAAGAGATAGGAAGGAATCATTGGAATTATTTAAATTAACATCATTGGAACCTCAAATGCCAAATTCAATTACCACATGGACGATGAGCCCCACCAATATTGGTGGTGCTGTTGCCGCCGTATCGATGGCATCGAAAGATGAAATGGTCGTAACGCCGTTAAGTGAATCTTCCTCCACTTTGTCGTATTTATTAGGCAAACCGAACTTGCCACTCACGTTAACTATGGAGGGTATCAAGTCTGACCAATGTGCGGCGTCAAGTGTTTCTCACGATACAGTCACAACTGTTGGCCACTTGGGTAATGTTTTCACAACAACTGTTATTGCGTCTAGTCCTTCGACAATGGGCATCACTAGCCCTAGCACTAGCCCAGCTGCCGCTTCGATGTCAGCGTCAATTATAGTTAATTCACCCACGCTATCCTACGTTGATTACATGAAGAAGTTCGAACTACCGGAACTGCCGCCCATTCTTGATATTTGTAGCAGCGATAGTGTAACAGCCGTAATTCCAAAAGCAAGAACGTCAGATGACGTTACTACTACAGCCAGTGCGATTCGGAAATTGAGTACGAGTTCAATTACGGAAACGGACACAATGACAATTACAAGTACAATGGGAATGCCTGCCCATACTCAAACCACGGAATCAAACACACAACAAGAGCGCAAATATTCACAGGAATTTCAGCTTAATCAATATGAAACACCTACCTGGCTGTCATCCCAAGCGCCGATAAATAATGTTTCCACTTTTGCTGATATTAGCAAATACCCTGAAGTAACCTCAGCAGACACAAAACTAGACTGTGGTATCTCTTTACAGCTCGAGTTGCAGTCGGAGGCCTTACCTGAATTTTCAACAAGTCAGATTGACGAGCCATTGGGGTACACGGCTTCAGCTTTTGATGACAGCTTCTACGATAGCTTTAATGTCGATCTGTCTGCGCTGACAGCAACAATAGCGCATATTGAAAGCGATACGTCCTTAACTCCAGCTGTGAAGGCGAACGGTAACGAGTATCTGAATAACCTGTCCCCGGATACCTCAAGTCAAGCGTACATGGATGCTACGGAAACGGGCAGCTATTTTGAGGAGTCGAACGAGACGTCGGCCTTTGGCCAAGGCGGATATTACAAACCACCTCAGAAACAGATAGTTGAACCTCCACTGACACCGCAGAAAGCCAAGGTTGCCTCGGCGGCTACCAGTGTCCTCGGAGGTCTATCCAAAGGAATCAAGGGCGGCTTGGATGGCGTGCTTAGCGGTGTTAGTTCGACAATGGAAGCAACCAAACAATACCCAGTAAGCAATAACAACAAGAAGGGTTTTGGTTTTGGTTTGGCCTCCAAGCTGGTACCGAGTGTTGGGGGATTACTTTCTAGCTCCAGCAAGCAGGAGCAGCAACAGGATGCTGTGCCAATAACTTCTGCAGAAAGTATGCTCAACTCCAAGAGCACACCATTAGGAAATGATTACTTATATGAATACGACCAATTTCCAGAGAATGCAAACACGAAAACGAACATGAATGTGAGCGCCCCGCTAAGTCCAACTTATGAGTACCTCGGCGAACCAGGCAGCATCCAAAACAATGGTACTGTGGACTACCTCGGAAATGTTGACACTGATAGCTCGAGAATGGAAGTTTTGGGTTTCGATGACGAGTATAGCTACAGTGAATACCCGGCAAATTACGAAATGACCGGCGAGGCTCATGAAAACATTTACGGTTACATAGATCCATATAAGGTAACTGCAAGTAATGAGTTGGAACTAGGATCAAATACTATTGCTTGCAACCAATATAGCACTTCATTGCCAGTGTCTAATTTAACTGCCGTACAAAAGCCTTTTCCTCCTGAAACTGAATCCGGAGCCGAGACAAATAAATCTCAAGGATTAGCTTCAAAGATGGGCATCAAAAAGGGTGGATCTAGCGGCGCCAGCAGCACTGGCGGTATGCTAGGCTCCATTTTTGGTAAAGCTGCAGCGGCCGTACAGTCAGCCACGCAGGCAGTCAATCAGGGCGCCTCTTCGGTTGCCTCAGCTGTGGCTCAAAAGGCATCGGCACCAACAGCCGTTGGCACAACAGTTGGTCAAACCAAGCCCAGAGACTCGCCGGCCATGTCCTCATCTAGTCAAATAGCAACTCCCGCTTCGGGATTTCACATGATCATGGACACTGATTATAGCGAGATGGTGACCAAACAGGACTCGTTGTCCAGTCAGTATTCAACAGCTGGCGATGATTACGAGAATAGCAATACTCATATGCTTGCCGGCGAGGTCCCCATTGTCGATAATGAAGCATACTCTATGTACTATTCGGATGGTAATCAGAGCCAGCCAACTGATGTCAAAGTGATAGCTGGGCAAAAACTGCTACCGACGGTGCCGTCAGCAGGATCCACCGGCAAAAAACTGCCCACCATTAATGGTAAATCGGGGCTGCTGATTAAGCAACAGCCAACTGAGATCTTTGATGACGAATCAGATGATGATGAGATCATTGACGATTTTATCGGCCACCCCGATAAGGCAGTTGACCATGAACCGATTTATGGCATCGATAGTGAGCAGGATGATTACTACATGGATCATCAGCAGACGACACCGTCAAGTCGGGTTGCAAATGATTATTATGAACACGTTAGCACAGGTTATGATTATCGAGAGGATTTCTTTAACGAAGAGGATGAATACAAGTATCTTGAACAACAGACGCAACAGCAGCAGCAGCAGCAGCACCATCAACAGTATCCGCATCAAATGCATAAAATGATGCTAAGTCAAAAGCAATCCTCATTAGACTATGCAGACGATAGACAAAACGATGACTTTCTGAACGAGACCTATCCAAGTGATGAAGACTGTGGCAATTATCTAGATGAAAGCTCGAGTGGTAGTGTTGGTATTGCCGAATCCCGGAAGGCACGAACGGAGGCCAACGGCTTTTTTACGGTTACAACCACCAATACCAATACAACGCCAGCTAACGTCTCTGGCGATCGACCCACTCTGGCTGCAAATATGTCCCTGCATCTGGCAGAAGGTCACCAGCCCATCAAAAAACAGGACAGCATTATTATAGAAGAAGACGAATCTGCTCTGCTTGATTCAGACAACGATCTTCGAGTAGCGGCACAAAGGTCACCCGAATTAGACCCCGATGACGACGACGATGATAAACTGGCCGATCTAGTACCCACAAGAAGCAAGTCCCAAAAGAAGATCTTGATGCGAGGCGAGACTGAAGAGGTCGTTAGTGGTCATATGCAAATATTACGAAAACCAGAGATAACTGCTAAGCAACGATGGCACTGGGCCTATAACAAAATCATAATGCAGCTTAATGTGAGTACTACGTTTATGATTCTTTTTTATTACTACGTATAATACACAGTATATATAAATATGAGAGTATGTATTTAAAGTCTGTTTGCGATACAGCTTTCAGTACAAACGGGTAATAATACATAAATAATCAACATATTTATGTTTCCCTTTACCTCTAAATGTAGAACGCTACATAACACATGCATGTCCGCGACCAAAGTCGGACTAATTGTTTTCCGTGAAATTTTAGCTTTCAGTTTTCTATCCATTTTCCGCCAGTGGGAAATTTTCATTTTTTTATGAAAATAAAATCGAAGTTGAAAAGAAAAAAAGGTAGCTCTTGTCAAAAACGCAGCTCGCTAGTTCTAACTTGAGTTCTTGAGTTTGAGCTTTGATCACCACTGAGTCGTTGTATGTGTAGATAAAGAGGTGCCTGATTTACCTCTTATACTCGGTCACGTAGTGAAAAGAGTATATTGGGTTTGTTTCTCCGTCCGTCAGTCTGTCCGATATTGAAGCTAGAGATTTGAAATTTGGAATGGTTAAACAGCGAAAATCCACATCACCCACAATTTCAGAGCCAGATTCATCAAATTTGTCAGACAGTTTTCGGATGATCTCTAAAGATAGAGACGAAAAATATCGGCGACACCCACTCCCGGACCACAACTTACAAAAATGTATATTTTTCGTAAGTAATAATAATAATTAAAACCGTTTTCTACTCTTTTAAGTTGATACTATGCCATGAGCGAGTATTGCGCAGTCGGCTACGCCCGATGGCAACGTTCTCACTCATTTTGTATGTTAATTACTGCGATTAATAGGCTTGACGGTCTGAGTGAAGGGTACACGCATAATATTGATAAGCAAGCTCATATACATAGTCGTTAATTAGGTGGTGTGTGGTACTTACATATGTATGTATGTCAAATTCTGCAAACATATGTGTTTATATATATATGCTAACGAACAAATAGCTAAATACATGTAGGTTCAACCAATTGTCATTGCTTTGAAATCGAATTGTTGTGCGAGCCACGCGTTACGCGCAAAAACTACTATTCGAAACCTCACAATGAACTTGATATATGGATTATTTGGCGACCGAATTTGGCATCGATCCATTAACAACGGTAAATCCCAAGACGAACCGCCTAGAGGCCATCAACGGCTGATGGCTCCTTCCGTGGCAGAACGCACCCGCAAGCTCAGTTGCCTTCTAAAGCATCAACGCGAGAGTGTTGTTTCTTACGTAAGTGGGTACTACTTGGACTGGTCCGAACCACGTATGACTATCTATCAAAGTTTCATCGATCTCTTAGCCATATTTAATTTCGAATTATTTAATATAAACGCAAGTATTTCGTAGATGGTTTGAAAAGTTGGATCACTAACCATCCAGAACAAACAAGTTAGAGTGCTTTAATTGGGAACGCCCGACTACGAGATACCCTGAATCCAGTTCACATTGCACAAGTTGCACACAAATCCGCATTCTCGCTCGGTCTTCACACAGCACTGGGCACGCTTACTCTCTTGCTCTCTGAGATTGTGATTGGCTTAACACATGGCTTTTATCAGTGAATTTGAAAATGCGACTTAAGGAGCGTTTGCTGAAATAGTAATATCGCATCCATCCATCTCTCCATTGATTTCAATGATTAATAACGACGCCGAATTAATCCCACTACTTTTACTACGACTTTTTCCATAATTTTAAAGTAACAAAATCGTACAATTTAAATTCAAAAGTGTGTATAACTGATTAATAGAATAATGATCCAAAATGCAAGCCCACCTCAGAAAATATGTACTAAGAAATACCAAATTTTAAAAAATTAAATGTTTTACCATATGTGTCAGAAAAAGTAGGTTTGGTAAACCATACAAATTGGCTGTTACCTAGTGTTATTGCCAGTGGCGTTATTGGAACGAACAGGTAAATTGGAAGACGTTAGTAGTAGAAATATAATTTTAAATGTAAATTTAATTTAAATTATTTACAAAATATACAGGAAAAGTGAAAGAATACAATAAAAAAAGAATTAAGGAAAGCGACACAGGCAGAGAAAATCACTGACCCTATGCCCTTGATCACGGCTGAGGGTGGTCAGTGATTTTCCTAAGGTATCCTGAAAGTAAAGATTTTATTAGTTGTAGCGAGAGTTCTGAGGAGAACAATTGAGTAGAATTGTGCAAGTAATCATTTATAGTAGGTCTAAAGACCTTCAACTATATAACAAAGCTTTCATATGAAAATGCATTCTAATGCTACAATTTTCAGTATCTTAAAACGTAGATGGTTATATTCAACTTAAATTTTGGCCACCATAAGGTCTATATACATTTTAAAAGAATTGAAACACTTATTTTTTAGTCGTTTCATTTAACGACACATAAAATAGTTGTATACATTATAGTTCTATTTTTCTATGACAGAAGGCACATTAAAACTAACCTCTTAAAGTATTAGGTTTATTTATTTATTTATTATTAACTGCTTTGCTGTGCACTTGTAATACATTTTTTTTTTTTATCAGAAAAGCAGTTCAAATTCCCCATAGTGCACTACTTCAGTTAAGTATTTGAATGCTCTTTGCGACTACACGAAAGGCTCTCTGTCTCCCTCTCAATGGTTTTGAAAAGCTTCTCAAAGCTTCAACAGTAACTGCAAGCAACTCCCGCGCAACAATTGCTAGCTGTTTGGTTAGACGCATGCGCTGTAGTCAACGGACTTCCAGCTGGGCTCTCTCATGCTCAGTTGCTCTCACTTACGCTCTCAATTTCAAGCACGTCATGTGTGTATTCCGTTGACTTTCTTGCACTCCTCTTCTCCTTGTTGTTGGCCTAGCAGCAGAGTTTACCAAGATGTAGTATACTTTTCAGCGTGTTTCAATTCACACCAATTCAGCGGCAGCATTGTTCATAAGTGAAGACTTGGCGTAGTACTCTTGAAATAAAATTTTGAATAGCATTCGGAAGTGATTGTAGATTAAAAAACAGCATCAATAGTAACAAATGACTCAAGCATATTCAAACTGCGTATTACACAAAAAACAGTTTAGAATTACTATTTAGGGAACACAGACAGGAATCAATGAAAACCGAAATGAAACAGAATGCGTATACACAATATTATACATACATACATACGTATGTATATAGTACATACATACATAAAATAAAGAATTGTGTCACATGATAGACTTCGCAAACAGGCGAGCGAATGTGTCCAAAATGTGACTATGGCAAGCATTTTTTGCATGCCTATGTACATACATACATATGTATGTATGTACTTATATATTTGTATGTACGCACAATTTGGAATAATATTAAAATGCAGACGGCTTGAAATGTTTCATGCTTTTGCTTTTTTTTATACAAATCGGCTGTTGCTTTTGCCTGGCAAAGACAAATGCTCATGTGTGTATTCGGTGCTTATAGCTGTTCTCAATTCGAGTTTGTTTTATCTGAAGACTCCAACATGTCGGCTATGAGAGATATTTGAGTCGGCGAAAGCACAATTTATCCAGCTCTCAATATATAATATTAAACAAAGTTTTTTCCTTAACTCTCTGCTAACCAAACAGGTAGCCGACTAGTTAGATTAATGCCACAAACTAACCGAAAGTAAACAAAAACAAAACACATATGTCTCCGATAAATAGACGGCCCTTTGCTAAATTTAAATTTAATTAGAAAAGCTTCGAAAACTGAGATACTAGATTGCTATCAAGCGCACAATTGTGACAAACTTATAACAGCTTAGTCTTTCACTTAGGGCTTTGTGAAAAATAGTTAACCGTTTAAGCTTTCGATTGGAAGAGGTATCTATATGGTTAGGATTGGTTTTGAGTTGAAACAATTCATCAAACTCAAGTTGACGTAAATACGAGGAAATTCTTTGAACGTATGTATGCAACATGATGCTTTAAGTATGACACTTGAATGTATAAATATATCTTGCTGGCAGCAGCAGTTTGTTAAGAGCAATGTCTATTGTTCCATCACCATCAACGTCTCCCGCGCCAGCAGCTAACCTCAAGCCGGTCTACGGAGAATCCATGTCTACTGCCCTATTTTCCACGGCAGTGCCATTTTCGGATACCCAGAGCCATTCAAATTTCGCGTTACCCTCCAGCACAGCTATGTTCTCGGCCACTTCGTCTTTGAATCCAAGTGGAGGCGAAGCCAAAACGGATTTACAGGGACATCAGCAGTCGTACAGCGTGGCCGCAAATGCACTGCACAGCCAATTCAAGATTAAACAGCAGCTGAAGCAGTCAGCACAGGCACAAGCACAAGCACAGGCACAGGCACAGCTCCAGGCTCAGCTCCAGGCTCAAGTACAGGCTCAACTCCAGGCTCAAACACAGGCTCAGGTACAAGCACAGGCACAGGCTCAGGCTCAGGCACAGGCGGAAAGTTCGCCTCAGATGCAGAGCCGACATCATCACCAGCACCAGAAGCATCAGCAACAGCAACAGCAACAGCAGGCCAAGTGCTTTGTCAACAAGTCGCAGTTGAGCTTGGTCAGCGACAGTATGTCGATGTCCATGTCCAGATCTCATCTAAACAACGGCAGCATGGCGTCCATTAGGAGCGAGCAGCAGCTGTGCCAGCTGTACAACGCGCAGCAGCACTCGGACTACATCATATCCGATTACATGGATAAGATAGCGACGCGCATCAGTTTGCTTGAGACGGAGCTGAAGTTTGCATGGCGGGCACTCGACTTGCTCTCCAATGAGTATGGTAAAATTTGGACCAGGCTAGAGAAACTGGAGAACATATCCGTCGAACAGCAGTCGGTCGTTGGCAATTTAATGGGCCTAATCGCTGCGGCCAAGCAACAACAACAGCAGCACGTCGACTTGGAAACAAAAACTCCGTTCGCCGCATTTTTGGCAGAAAACCAACTTCTGCCCATGCAACTGGAATTGGATGCCAATATTGACCTAGATATATTGGAAGCAAAGCCGCAAAAGCAGGACTTTCGTCATATACTGGAGGAATTGAAACACTGCCAGGAGGCGGAAAATAAATTAAGCAGCTTGGAGTTAGTGCTGGATGGCCATGAACATGCCTTTCCCGGTGATTTATACGGCATAGAAGAAGCAGCTTACGCCCTGGACGGAGATAATAACAGCGATGAACTCTTTCTGCATTACGATAACGGATTGAAAGATAATGGCACCGAGCCGACTCGCGACGATAAGCAGCTCGACATCGAAGGACTTGAGTGCTCCTGGCTGACGAATTCGTGTGCAGTGGACGATGCCGATGCTGTTGGCGCACATCAAAAGAGAATCCGAGCCAAGCTTTACTCCGACTCGGACCTGCTGATGTACGAGCAGCAGCAGATAATGGCGAACAATGCGCGGGCTGAATTGTTGCAGGAGTTCTTGAATGGGCAGCGAGTGCTCGAACAGGTGGCATCGGCATCGGCTGCTGCCTCGATTTCTGCGTCCAAACGGGGACAGGAGTTGGCACAAAAGGCTGCCGATACGAATACTTCCAGCGAACTCGACGAACTCACCGAAGAGGTGAAGTTTTTTCGGTTAGCCGCCGTTAAAACCGGCCAAGGAGGCAACAAAATAGTTCCAATAGAAGACACGGGAGGGACAGCAATAATTGCCCAAACGTTGGCGACAGACGATTGTGAAATTAATGAGAATTTCTACAAGAATCTTAACGAAGCATATCGAGAGAACAATTTGACTTCGGAAATATCCAATATGGAGCGTCTTTTGCAACAGTCGGAAATTACTCACGAGCATATCGCGACCATCAAACCCCTTAGTGCTGGCCATTCAGCATCCTCTCTGATGATGATTCTCAAGGGAAATGAGGAGATGACCAACTTGGATTCAAGTCGGGCTACAGAACCTAATCAAAAGGCTGATATATCGAACGTAGCAATACAAAGACCAACAACCACAACAGACAGCATTCATAAGGGCAAAGAGTCTTCTCGCAAACATCGAAAAAAGAAGCACTATAAAAATGAAATGGATATGATAAACAACTTGAAAACCATACTTGCTCAGGCATCGAGCACATCGAGTACAATGGACTCAATTAATCTAAATGTTGATTATACCCAGCATAACAGGCCAATGGTACAGAACGAGGAAACTAATTTTACTGACGATCAAGACACCAATCGCTTGTTACAAGCGCCCGCCGATAGAGACAATCGACGTTCAACAACTTCCTCATCTTCGGAAGATGCCGGCAGTCTGAATGACCAAAACATTGCTATCTTAGATTGCATGACTGACGTTATAATAAGAGAAATAAATAAAATAAGCGATCTACAATCATTATCGGCTTCTCAAATTTTGAAGCTCCGCCAAACCATCCGAGCCGAGCAGACATTTTTTGAGAAGCTCAATCAGGTTGACAAGAATCTAACACTTCTGTTACTCAATCCTGTCACAATGGCAGAAGAGCTGCGACGGCTTCGCGTCATGGAAGTGGATGAGAAATTCGATCTTGTCATGAAGAAGTTCGATAAAAATATAGATACTTTAAAAAAGTTGGTGGGCAATTCGTTTGAGGAATACAAAATAACAAACACAAACAGAATAGCGAATACAATTAAAGGTTCAACTAATAGTATGAGTATGAGTATGAGTACAAGTGCGAGTACGAGTACGAGTACGAGTACTAGTATGAGTACAAGTACAAGCACGAGTATAAGTATGAGTACAAAGTCAAAACTTTCAGGCCACCGCAACGATAGCCAAATAAACTTGACGGACTCTTCGAACCGAAATGAATATAGTGCCCACCTGCTGCGCAATAATTCTGATCTGGATGAGCAGCTGAAACTGCTGGAGACTCAAGAGATTGAAATCAATCGCAAGAAGAATATAGAGAAAATAACTAAAAGCCATGGCCTGGAAGCTGATCATTTTGTGGGCGAGTATCTGCACACTCCGATCAGTCCACAAAGACAAAGTCTGAACATGGTTGAGCGTGTGTCGAGCTCAAGTAATATTTACAATCAAGACGAGTACATAAGATCCTTAAAGAAAAGCCTCGAACGTCACAACAGCATGTTGTTTCTATTACATCTACAAAATCCCGAAAAACACAAACCCTCTGCCGATTTGGATGAGATTCTAATGGGAACCAGTGGACCAAGCAGTCCACCACCACCGGCACCCAACGATAATATTTTTGAGGACATATTAGACATATCAATTAATACCCATGCTCAACAAATTTTACACCAACAACAACAGCAGCAGCAGCAGCAGCCTGTAAATTCCTCACCCCGACAGGCCAAGTCAGACTCTGGTCTGTCCTCAATGAGTGGCTGGTCACCAAATTCGCCGGGGTCCGTGCCTCTTAATATACAGAATGAGAACGCCTCCTTTGACAAATACAAGGATATTACAATGGAAATGATGCAAATGATGATGGACCTGCAGGCGGGCACCGAGCCAAACTCAACTTTCACCCATCCAGTCGCTGATGAAGTCAGCAATATCGATGACGAGTCAAATATCAATATATTTCAGGAGCAACAACAGCAACTAAAGCAACATTCTGAAATGGGCAGTGGCTATATATTTTCGGAAGAAAACCTTAATTATATCCATGAGCTGTCAAAAAATATACCAATTTGCTCAGCATATGAAAACAAATCTATGTTTAATGTGCTGCCTTCCGAAGCGAATCCAAATGATAATGAGACAATTTGCACAATCGATGAAATGCTCGAATGGGACCAACACCATCAGCGACCCGAAACATCAACGCGGCGACTGCAAAGAGTGCATCGAAACTTAGACAATATGAACATGAATTCGCCAAAGGCAATTGGCATTCCCGATATTTTGAAGAACGAATTCCAAACCTCCAGAGTTCCAAATCCGACAAAAGATTTGACGGCAGCTGGCCGTATGTCGAGGTTGTCGGGTTATCTGGAAACAGATATTGATCAAGCTCGTAGGCCCTACCTTACAGATCGACTTGTCTATTATCCAACAGCCAATGGCATTACCGATTACAACAGCAGCAATAATTTGGACTATCTAGGATTTGAAGAGTATGAACGCGGCCCACGCAATCCCCAGGCCATGAGTGCTCATCCATCCAAGAATAAATTTCCAACTCCCTCGCCAGGCGGTCTCCCCAGTGCAGCCTCAGTGCAGCCGCACATCGGTAGATCAATTATCAATGGTAATCAGCAAATGCAGGAAAAGACGACATCGCAGTTAGTCCAATCGAAATCGCCCAAGGTGTGGAACAAGCTGACCAATTTGCTGCCGGACAACTTGAAGCTGAAGCGTTCGATAAGGTACAACCGCTCCCAATCCTTGCCCGGCGGTGATGTGCAGCGACAGGGCGCCCAGATGCAAGTGCGTGGCCAGGCAGGCTCGTATCCGTTTGTAAACGCGACTCCTTCAACCCATATACGCTCCCAAAGCAGCGTTCATAGTAATTTGGAGCTGTCGAAGCGTATTCAAAAGTTACCCATCCGCATCATACAACGAGCTACATCCATCCATTCCGAAAGGAGTTCGCCTGATCGCTCAGATTCAGTGCGAGCTCATAAGCATAAGAAACGCTCGTTTTCGACCAAAATGAATAGTCTAATGCAGAAGGCCAAATCGTATAAACGGCACAGCTTTGGCCTGCGCCACGGATCTAGCATCTCCGATACCGAAATCAATATGCCCCACTTTGCCGCATCTGATAACGACGATTCGGCGACCAGCGAATTCGAGGTGAATCAGCATTTGAACCACTCTGACAACGATGACAACGAAGACAACGATGACAGCGTTAAGCACAATGTTAATGGTTGGCACAGGACCTTGGACGCTACGGACGCAACGTACGCTACTGCTGATTGTCTCGAAAATGGCTATTACGAGGATGCTGCCAATCAGGAGAATAATTTATTCGCCGTTGTCGGCGACTTGAAGCGAACCCAGGCACACGAGACCACACCTAAGTCGACCGGAATGCCTCCAAAGCTTATGTCAACGGTTCCCGAACTTCAATTAGAGCAGGAATTTGACCCAGTGCCAGAAATCTTTGTGGAGAGCAATGAAATTGCCTGCTCGCAGGCAATAGATATGAATAGAACGACTCAGACCGCATTTTCAGGCATCGAGGACTGCACTCAGCCGTTGGTTGTTCCCCAGCCCGGCATGGAATCAGGTCCAACGGGCGATGCCCAAGTATGCAGCATGCCAACAGCAATTCCAATTCCATCCTTGCTGGTGGCCATGACGTCTATAGAGCGAAGCCCAACGACTACTTGTAGCACGAGTCCCACGGCTGCGACCCATTTCAATGGGGTGCAGCAGTACCGCGGCGCCGTTTGGACCGCCCAACAGTCGTTAGACATTCCAAGCGGCCTCGGCTTTGGTTCGAGGGAGGACGACGACAATCGCAGTCAACATTCTGCCCGCACGTTCTCGTCGTCACGTCGCCAGAGCACCGAGGACAGCATCGATACAGATGACGAATACTTTTGCTACGAACTGCGTCAGCTTGAGGAGCTCGAGCAGCTGGCAGAGGCACAGGCGGCGGCAGCGGCATCGGCAGCGGCAGAGGCCGAGGCAGACCCGGTTCACTTCGTGCACCGTACTGACAACGAAGTGTTGTTCACGCAGATTGGTCAGTTGGCTCTGAGCGGCGCTGACGGCGAAAGCATTTACTGTCCGGAGGCAAATGCTCAGATCGACCTTATACCCGATAAGAGCGTTAAGCACAAAATGTCCCAGGTACTGAACGAGCTGAGGTGCGTGGTTAAGGTGGAGCCGGATATTAACTATCGGGCAACTGAAGTCGTGACCGAGGGCACCGATGCCACCGGTGAGGCAACTGAGCACGAGTTTCTGAGCAAGCAAAAACATTCACGAGTTGGTGACAAATTGGTCAAAGTTTCGGATATGCATAGCGCATGGCAGGATGTTAATAACGAGTTTCTAGTGCCAAGTTCCGATCTGGAGACCAACGAAGAGGCCGAAGCACAGCAACATGCAGATACATCCGTCTCGGAAAAACAGCTCAAACGCTTGAAAAAGAAAAGAGAGAGGGGTAAGGGCAACGAGCTAGCATCAAGTTCTTCATACTCGTCTGAAGATGAATACGAATACAAGCAACGGCAGAGATCATCCAGCGGTAACGTAACGAAAAACCCCCTGGATCAACGCGTTCAGCCTGTTGCCGTCCTGGCTGATCAACCAGTGGAATTGGACATGATGCACGAGTCTTCATCAAGTGCCACATCGGGCCCAGATACGCCAGCGGCACTGAGCGATGATATGGACTTGGATGAGGACGGCAACGCAGACCATCCGATCATGGATAATATGCAACGTGCATTTTCCGAGCATCACGAAAGTATTGTGCATAGTGCCGAGCAATTTACAGGCGAGACAACCGAATCCCACAAACTTCGTACCGCCGCCATGCTGGAGCACGAACCTTCTCCCGATGCGAGTACGCCAGAGAGCACCCCGGCAGCTGCTAAGAATACCCCGCCGCCACCGGCTAAATTAATAAGCCTCGATTCGAGTGTCGAGGGTTCGCAAACCGGTTCGGGTACCACAAATGGCACAGCCGTTAATTTGGGCAGCAGCAAGTGGAAATTGCTGAAAACATTGAAAGAGCGTAAGATTGAGGAGAAAAACAATCAGGATAAAATGAAGGAAGAAGAGTTGGCTAAAGACAAAGAGAAGGTAATATTATTTCATTGTGTTCAGTTAAACAGCCACGGTTACTTTAGCTCAAAATTAACCCTACAATTTCTTACTTCATTTGTGGAAAATGAGGTTGACTAAGATTATTTGCTTAAATGCAGTAAAATACATTATATAAATGAACTAAATGATTATCAAACACTGATCGCTCAAGAATTATTTTGGGTCAAGCTATCGAAAATTCGAATTACTTAACGTGTTATTAACTTACTCTTTTATCAAACCACAGTAGTCATAAAGTAGACACCTAATTTGTCTAATTTTTTCAATACGAAATTTTTGGTGTTAAACTAATGAATTGTAATATGATATTTTACACTTGTACATATAAGAAGAGCAATCTGTTGAATTTTTTCCCATACAAATTGTCGAAAATATAAAATTGATTTAATCCATTTTACAATAACAGGCACATTGTACGTAAAAAAAAAAATGCGCGTTCCACTATCAAGCATTCACTATCACTCGTTCTTTTTCACTTTCGAAAAGAACGTTTGTTCATAATAAATATTATTATAATTATATAATTGAAAATATAATCAGCCGAGAGTTAAAAAGTTAAAAATATTCATGACAAAAAAATAACGAAATAACTTTTTAATGAAATTTGCAGTTCATAGTAAAATAAAACAGATTTTAATAATTAGTGGAAATAAATATAGTGATATATTTGTATACGTATATAATTATGTGTATTGAGGTTAATGAATAAGTTCAAATCCTACTTATTTACAGAATGGTACCGGTACAGGTGACGTTGGCTTGCGATCCAATGGTCATCCGGGCGATAATCCGTTTTACAGCAATATTGACAGCATGCCGGACATTCGACCAAGGCGCAAATCTATTCCCCTTGTCTCTGAACTGGTAAGTTTTGCTTATTTCTTGTTACTTTCTCCTGTTATGTGCCCAAATCCCTGTCAATCTTAATTTCCGATTCCCATCCTCGTGCACACATCGCACACGTGTATTCATATACATGTATGTATGATGTACATATGTATGTGCATACAATACACTCAACATTAAAAACTGTTTTATACGATGTTAAACGTTTGTTTTCTTTTGTACAACGAAAATGATTTAATGGATCGCAGGTGCTCAAGGTATAGAACGATTATCGAATTCTCACATTTTTCAATATCAATTTTTTAAATTCACCTTAGTCTCACACACTTCTATGTAAAATTGTTGACAACTTTTTAAGAACTTTACTTAGTATTTGCAATGTGCAATGTTTTGCGTTTGTTTTCCAAATTGTAGTCTGCACACAATTGACTATTCAGTACGAAGCGTTTACAAATATACACACAATGCAAATTATTACAAAATTACAAATATTTATTAACTTTTAGGCCCGTTTTCACATCTTGCCGACATCGTTTTACTATAGTATTCTCTCCGGCTTAATAACCACTTACATCTTATTATGAACATATTAAAAGCGAAAGATCGAATAATTAAATATAGATTTCAACAATGTTTAGTCATGTTAACGAAGGGCAACAATTGGGTCTAATAGTCCATTACTAACACAAAAAACAAAAACAAAATTAAAACATGGGATTGATTTAGCGGTTTGAAAATTCGTTCGAATAATTAAATTCTTAATGACAATATAAAAATATTTAAGAAATATTCCACAGCCAAAAAAAGGTCATATTCTTCATACTGACTAAAAGTGGTTACAAAAAAACCAAAGTTTTTTTTAAGCCATACAAAATTGTTTTAGATTTCTAATATATAGGACGGTGCATGCTAAATTCATTTAAATAATTTACATATGTTATTAATGTAGCTCTTAAACACCAAACTAAGTGCGTTTTATATACAAGCATTTATTATTAATAGGATTTTTCTCACATTAAATGCTTCATGATTTTTCAAGTTAACTTATCCGCAAACATTTCGATATACTCTGCAATGTTAAATTATTATGCTTTACATACATAAATAAGTGTTAGTTTATGACGATTTGTTTATATACCAATTTAAAAAATTTACAAAAAATCGATATATACATATATATATATATATATATATATATATATATATATATATATATATATATATATATATATATATATATATATATATAACAGGCAAAAGGGGCATCTCCGACCCCATAAAGTATATATATTCTTGTTCAGGACGACGAGCTGAGGCGAAGTCCGCCTTTCTGTCCGTCTGTATGATCGGAAACTACAAAAACCTCTCTCCTCTCTCCTATACCATAGGCAGATCTAGTTATCATCATCATCAATCATTTTATTTATCTTGCTCGATTTCCTTAATTTCCATTTTCTTTATCTTACTCCATTTTCCCCATGGTTTTATTTAGCATATTTCGGAATTTATAAGAGCGAATACTATCAAATTTTTTTAAGTTCAGAATTTATTCAAGAATTTAGTTTCTTTGGTGGTATATAAGGACAGCTCGCAGCTGGGTTCAGGGTATAAATTAGTCGGGCCCTCCCGACTAGAGCGCTCTTGTTTTGTTTTAGTAAAATATATATACATTCTTTTGTTTTTTTTTTTTTATTTATATGAACAAATTTAGTTGCTATATTAACTTGGGCTCAAAATGTTTTTCTACCGAACTTTATATACTCGAAACCAATCTTAACTAGAGTTATATAAAATTTCAATAAGGTATTTCTTGAGATCTTAATTAATCCAGATCCAGTTGAAATAATAAAGATGCTGAAATGTATGTCAGAGCTAGAGGGAGACATATCTGACCTTATACGATATGTCTATATATGTTTAACAGTCTAGTTGATATAGCCATATTCCCGTACACTTTACGCGAATAAGGTTAAAATTTGCAAGCCTTTTAAATACCCCAGCTCATAAAAGTGTCATGTCCAATTAAAAAGAGTTGACTTCGGATTTCCGGAGACTATATGAATACCCTTGAATAATATAGCAGATCGGCGGCTTATTTCTATACTTCACGAAATTTTATTGATGACATGTTTAGGTTTTGTAAAAATAATTATTCAAAGAGATTGATCGATAACCACTACCTTACTTAAAGATAAATTTGTTGTCTAACATACTCAGAGTGCAGGTCAATTATCATAGCCCAATAGGCCCTCGTCATCCGTGCTATTCTAAAAGTTGATTTGGTTTATAACTATGTTCTATAGTTATGTTAATAATATTACATATGCATACATTGGTTTTCTTACAGTTACAGTATATTAGCTTGAAATTTGATTAGTGAGTAATGAATTGTTTGCATTTGTCTAGCTTGTTTTGCACTGCTGCATTATTATTATTTTATTTTTATTTTTTTGCCACGATTAGCATTTATGTAAAAGCAATAACAATAATGCTGCCTTAGTAGATTACTTTGTTTGGATTGTCATTAAGTGCCAACAATCTGATGTACGACCGATCGATTACATTTAAATAAATGTCTTTTGTATTTCGAATTTTAATTTGCTCTATTTGTTAACCAATAGACAATGGCAGCCACGAAACGTAATGCCGGGTTGACGTCGGCAGTGCCTCGAGCAACGCTCAATGATGAAGAACTGGTGAGAGAGAGTTGCTTTTTAATATAAATATACTTATAATTTAAGACAGTTCAGTGGCTTGAAAATTAAACTTGTCAGTTATTCGGTTATTTACGAGCAAAGCAGAAATTTGTATTTGCTACATATTATACACTCAAGTAAAGAAAATTTGTATAGTGACATATCGTTTTTTGCTTAAAAAGAAGTTAATATATTAAAGTTCAAAAATGCTTTATTAAACTACCTTATTTAGTATTAAAACAAAATTACTTATTCATATATAACATTAATATTATATTATTATGTGCTGAATAACTGAATAAGTGAAGAAAGAGTCTAAAAAAACAAGTTGACCAAGAATATTGAACTCTAACTTATATACATTCAAATAGGGTGCTCTATCAGACCGTATAAGAATGGATTTATCTTTTTTGTGTGTTTTAACTGATCTTTTTGGATAAATTTAGAAAATGCATGTCTATAAGAAGGCACTGCAGGCACTGATCTATCCAATATCTTCGACAACCCCCCATAACTTTGTGCTCTGGACGGCCACCTCCCCAACCTATTGCTATGAGTGCGAGGGCCTGCTTTGGGGCATTGCTCGCCAGGGAGTGCGATGTACTGAGTGCGGTGTTAAGTGTCATGAGAAGTGCAAGGATTTACTTAATGCCGACTGCCTACAGCGTAAGTAACGAGTATTCATGGTATTCACCAGTTTGCCTGTGCTTCTGTTTATATTCCTGATTCATTTACTCTCTTGTTGGCTTATATATTTGTTTTCGTGTTGCGCAGGTGCCGCTGAGAAGAGCTCAAAGCATGGTGCCGAAGATAAGGCTAATTCAATAATTACCGCCATGAAGGATCGCATGAAGCAACGGGAGCGCGAGAAGCCAGAAATATTTGAATTGATCAGGTAATGTTTTGTACCCAAACAGCCCCTTTGGCTGGTGCGGATATTCACACTCTCCTATGTATGTATCTAAATAGAGATTTTGTAAGTCTTTAGCTTTTCATAATATCTGAATATCTCTTACCCGATATAATGTATCCCCAGGCAGAAATATCTTTACTAAGCGAATATATCGTTTGTTTCAATCCCATTGTCGTTTATTGAATACATTTGAGTTCCATCGATTATCGTTCAGTTGCAAAAAATTAACAACAAAATCAAGTGATCGATGCGTTCATACAGACGGACGGACAGGCAGACAGACAGACAGACTGCTCCTGACCATTTCCAATGGGTTCAGGGTATAAAAACCGAACAATGATAGTACCCGTAAACTACTGAAATATGATGGGACTTTAATGAACTACGGAGCAATGTTGGAACTTGATCGAAAAACTGAATGATGTCAGGGTTAATAAACTACTAAGCGATGCTGGGACATTAATAACTGAACGATCTGGGACGTAAATGATTTCAATGTACGTTACTCTGGGACGTAGTTTACTCGTTCAATGTGTAGATTAGTTCAATCGAGCTATGTTTGAATGATTCGCTACAATCATACTTAAAGCAGTGCCCTTTACTTAACGTCTAACTGTACTATGCCCATACTACTATATGTATTTAGAGCCGTATTCAGCATTGAGGAGAAAAGCCATACCGGCCACATGAAGGCTGTGAAGCAAAGCGTTCTGGACGGAACCAGTAAATGGTCGGCGAAAATAGCAATCACAGGTTTGCAACATAATACGTATGCGCTAAACTGAATATATATCGTGCTTTAACCATTTGAACTATACCTTACTACTAATCATGTATGTATATTATGAATGTATGTATTTGCAATTTCAATTTCGATCGCATAATGAACGTAATATAATTTATAAATCTATGTATGTATATATGTATATGTTTATATATATATATATAGATATGCATAAATATATATATATATAAATATATATAAGTGTGTGAATGTAAAATTAATGATATGTATGCATGTATGAATGTTTGTAAACTTGTTCGTACACATACATACAAAATGCAACACACATATACAAAAACTAAAAAAAAAACAAATAACTAAAATTATAATTGCATACAAAAAAAATAAAAAAATTACAAAATCGCACTAGTAATGTTAATTAGATAAGAAGAGTATATACTGAAAATAGTTTAGTCGACTATGTACATATGTTTTTATGCCTATATTTCGTCCAGTCCAGTGTGACATATGTATGTAGTACATATATGTACTTATAAACATACAAGTGTGCAGTAAGCTTTTACGAAAATACTTGTTATATTATTATTATTTGAATTCTACTTGACAATGATAGTCTAAGCACGCATATATGCGTAGTACTGCCTACATCAAGATGTAAACGATATATAGATTCAGCACAGTTTAAGGACAACAACAAGAGGACTACTTGGTACACCGCACTTGCCCCCATAGCAAGTTCTACAGCAGTTTGTGACATTAACTCCTTGGCCCGGATTTCCTTAAAAATGTAGAGAATCTCAGAAACCTTTACCTTTGCTTATTAATTTCGTGCTGATAATCTTTGGTTATTTCAATGGAATCTATTTAGAATTTGTGTAATGCATTCAAGATGTCAGGCATTTGGCCTGCTGATATTTACAGCGAGTTTTGAGAGCTATCTATTCCCCATACCTATAGACTACTTCTAAGTTGACCATGGATGACTCTTAGCGCACCAGCCTAACTTCAAAAAACAAAAAAAAAAATAAAAAAAAAATACAAATTTAGTGTTAAGTTATTGAATGGTTGCAATATTCATACATAGTTCTTATCATACATATCTGCAAATCAATTCAATTCAAGGATGACATTCGGTGTGGATCCAGATACACACATAGATTCATTAGAACAGGCTGAGCACGCAACTGTTGAGGGAACATCTAAATGGTCATGCAAACTAACAATTACAGGTACACGGGCAATGCCATTTGGTATTAGCGATTTAATCTTATGATTTGTATACCGTTTAATATACTCTGTACTCAAAAAATAAATAACAAATAAAAGCAGGGATATAAACAAGTTTTTAAAATGAACTAATGTTAATGTGAAGGGATTTAGTTCGAACCTATCTAGTTTTAATTTTCATGATTATCTCTGCAGTCAAATTGAGCTATTTTGGTCTGTTAACGTCTGTCAGAAGGCACCTGGAAATACATTTTCTAAGATTACAAGCTTTAAATTTAAACTTTTTTATTCGTATTTTAGTGATTTTGCCCGCACCCTTGAGTCTAAACTCTTGACACACCTGTATTTTTGAATACCAACTATTAATGCGTTATTATTATATTAAACGCCCAATATTCAGTAAATAAGTATTTAATCTTATCAAGAAACAAGAGTTCGTGTGAATTATTGACCTGGGTACAGAGTAACTTCGAGTCGTACGCTTCGACTAGAATATTTTTCCTTGTTTATATTTGATTTTTAGTACTTTTTTTTAACGGTTCCATACCCCATTACTGCTCCACTTTAATGATACCTTAAATATACTTACACCATCGCAAAATTAACATGTTACAATTATAATGTTTTACCTGTTACATAACATTTTACCATTCCTAGAATTATATTATAAACATATCAATTGGCGAGTTTTCGCCTTTCAGCATGAGTCCCCAACATCTTTAATAACATTGCCATATAAAGTTGAATAAAATTCAATAAAATGAAATAAATAAAAATTTCACCAATAAAGGTGACAAAATAAACTTTTAAGTTGATTTGAGCTAAAATTAGTTTTAGTTCGAATAGCGCAGTCCATGGTAGATGAGATAAAAAAGAAAGGTCACAGTGACTAGTAATAGCCTACACTAATAATGTAATAATAACATTTATAATTAAAAAATAATTTTAAAGAATAGGCCCATCTAATGAAGTTAGAATTTAAAGTTGAAATCATTGCAAAATTAAATCAATAGATTGGCAAAGCAGCTATCTGAAATAGTAATGTTAGGATTTTAGTTTTTTATCGTTGCATTTAAGGAAGCTCTAATTCCTATATCTACAGTAAGCTTTATCAAATTATATCATATTTTTAGTGTACATAATTCAAATACATATATTTATGCAAATCATAAGTACAATAAGTGTTTTATTTGCTTTTTCAATTTTATATTTCGTTTTAATGAACACCCAATTTATATTATATACAATATACAAAGAAATCCATCACAATCTTCTGCGAATCTGACTACAACACCCTAAACTCATTAAACTCCAAATGGTTTATATGCATCCCTTTCAGATGTTTCTTTCATAGTTACGTATAATTATTAGATAGTTAACAAGTGCGAGCACTTAACTGCCACAGATCAGAAATATATATATATATATATATATATGTATATATATATATTAATGTACATACATATAAGCAAACCCATTCTGTGTATGCATTCTTATCAGGACGAAGTGTTTGTCTGTTATATTTAATATCATATTTATTTTACCAGATCAGAGATCTTCCAAAGGCTAGGATCGCTAAATGTAACATCAGTAATCTTGCTGCTGATCTCCTAAAAATATTGACCTGACTTCTATATGTAGTTGCTTCGATATTGAAATTAAATATTTAACATCTACTATAGACAATTTTTTGAATTCAGTTTTCTACTTGAACTGTTTTTGGTCTAAAAATTATCTACATATAAATATGCTATATGGTGGGAACCGATTACAATATATACATACATAAATGTTATGGCTCGAATCCTCGGCACCACTCTATATGGGATTATAGTCGTGCAGCTCCGACTATAGCGCTCTCACTTGTTAAACGCTAACCAACTTATTTGGTATCCGTATGTACATAAATAATTTCGCAAAACTGTTTAACTTTAACTAGACCAGGTCCAAAGTTTGCATTACTTAAGTATATGCATGCCAGTCATTCAAATATATTTTATGTGTGTCGCTCTCAGGATCAAGGATTAAGCGACTGCTCTTGGCATCTGTGGTGCAGTGGAGCAGGCTATCTTAATTTAAACTTAACTTAATGAAGTGAAGCAAAGAACCAAATAATTTAAAACAGTGTCATATAACATCCTGTCATCCTTAATTACACTTTTCTACTATGTTACTTCTCTGCTCTCAACTATGTATATCTCCCTATTCTCTTATAGCTTTACTACACGTCTACTTCTGTCTCTCTCACACCCTCTATTTCCAACTTTACAGCAAATTTAATAAAAAGGAAACAAACTAGAGTTGTCACCCTATCACTGTCAATATATATTTCAGCTGCCGTGTTTTTTTGTTTTGGTTTTTGTTTATATGTTTATCCAAGCAATAACTCTAAAAGGCCACCCCTTTGTATCTACAATATCTGTCTACTGTATCTCACAACAATGTCAGACGCATTCTATGTATAAGTCCTATCGTATTGTTTTACAATGTTGATATACACATATTTAACCAATATATATCTTCATTAATGTCTTTAATGTATGCATGTATACGTTTGTGAGACTTGTTCTTTATTCAAAAGCATCGATGAGCGTCACTTTCACTGACTGTCTTGTTGAAGCAGGGCTTCTGAATTCAGCTAGAACGGATAATATCTTCTAGGACTAACAGAATGTTCCACTTTGTAATGAAATATTGTGAACGCAGTATAAAACGGTGTTTATACCTGCTTGATTTTCTAAAACGTTTCCAACTACATTAGGTAACAGCCAAATTGTATTGATCACCAAACCTACTTTTTCAGTCATATGGGGGCCCACTTTAAAAATTGTTCTATGGTGAGACTTTTTTTTTTTTAATTTTTAATATTAAAATTGAAAACTTGGTATTTTTAGTACATTTTTAGGAGGTGACCTTGCATTGTTTTACTCGAGAATGTCACAACCGATTAAATATCTTTACGTTTTCTGAAAGCTAATGAATATACCTAATAATCAGTCATACACACTTCTGGATTTAAATCAGTGTATGCAAAACAAGTCAAAAAAATTTTAAAATGAGAGCCCGATATATATCAGAAAAGTCGGTTTGGTAAGCAATACAAATTCAAAATTTTATTTTGTTATTTAGTGTTATGATACTTCACATATATATTCAGCAAAAACAAGAATTTTGTGCTAAAATCAAGGTCAAATTTTGTCAAAATTCAGCTAAGGTCACAATATTCTAGCCTAAACTAAAATCCTATGTCAAAAACTTATTTGTTTTTCAAAGCTGTAAATCTTTATAGATTTGGCAGAAGGTCTGAATAAATTTTGAAATTTAAACATGATGACATAATATCAGAAAATTGTCTCTAGCGATGGAGCTGCTTAAACAATTATGTACATAGTCTCTATCTGTTTGCATATGCCATCGTCAATTTACACTGTGAAACATAAAGTGCACAAAAACAACCAAAGCCTGCTCGATTCTTCCTATAGCTTACCTTTCGAAACACCTTAAGCAATATGTACTCGATTTATAAGTATAAGTTTTCTGTCAATTGGTCATATTTTGGTCAATTAACAGCTAAGTATACAGGACGTATACATAATATACTGCACGTTTCGAATACTGTTCAAATCTCTTGATATCAGTTGATTTGAGATAGATTTTATTTTATTTTTTTTGTTTTTTAGCAGACGCTGTATTCTTTGTGGAGCTCCGAGGGTCAGATTTTTAAGTTTAAATCACGAACATACTTAAGTACATTTTTTTATCAGATTGTTTCTGTGCACAGTGCACTCGGATCTCCTATTTGTACGTACATACCATTATATGTACAGCCAGTGTACCAATAATATCTTAGAACAGCAGCTAAGTTCAACTTTTGTAACGAACAAACAACTAACATACTAAAGGTCAACAAGAAAAGTTTTATTAAAGTTTTGTTTATCCATTGTCCGTTTAATTATTAAAAAAGTTTTAATCAAAAGAAACACAAATTTTGTTTATTTTTGGCTTGTATAAAACATAAAAATGGTTAAGAACTAAACCAAATTACAATTACTTTTGTTTTATATTCCCTACTTTTAATAAGTTAGGCATCGGGTCTACTCAATTAGCATAGCATATTCTGTTGGTCAGCTTGACATGTCTTGATACTTTTTTTAAGCCTTAAGATTGTAAAAAATAACTTTTTTATTTTAGTTTCGTAACCAAAGCCAAATATTGTGCCCGACGAAGAAATTATTGGTGCACTGTATGTATGTACATAGTATGTGCCAAGTAACAGCTTCTCTGACAATCTGTTTAATTTTGTGTTTTGTGCTATTATTTGTTTGTTGACCACATTATTGTTAATGCGTAAATGTGTTTGTATATAATTCAAAACAATTTTCACACGTTATTTGTGCCGTTGCAATTTTTAGCTTACACGTAGTAAAAGTGTTATTAGGCAGTGTCAGTCGAATATGCCAGGCTGCCTGACTCCACTTTTATTTCGAGCTGTTTAAACAAGGTCATTTAATAAAAAAAAACTTCCGTTTTTTCTCTTCTTCTTTCTTCCTTGATTAACAAAACTGAACAACAACAAATTCAATCAAATCAAAACAAAAAAAAACAATTGGAAACGAATATGAAAATGCACAAACAAATCTCATAACGGTTATCTTCGTTTCGAACCTCAACAAAAACCCACGAAAACACACCCACACACACGCACACACACACTATTCAAATGAAAACTTTAACATAAACAATTCATTAAAAACTGCACCACAACATTCCAACAACAACAACAACTACAACTATAAATAATACTCTCAAAAAAAATGTTTTCAAAAATCACCGATCGAACCAATTACTACCACAACATGTGAAATATTTTTTTATTGGGGTTCTGGTTATGAAACGAATGAATGCCATATAAATATATATGATGTATATCAACCGATCCGATGAACTGTGCAGTGATTTGTGCTCAAGGCCTGATAGCGAAGGATAAAAGCGGTACGAGTGATCCATATGTGACGGTGCAAGTTAGCAAGGTGAAAAAACGAACCCGCACAATGCCCCAGGAGCTAAACCCTGTGTGGAACGAGAAGTTTCACTTGTGAGTATTTTTTGAAGTATTTTCTTTCGCTTTCTTTGTGTTCTATCTGTATGTGTATATCTGTATGTATGTAACTCGTATACGTACATCTACACTATCCCCACAATTGACTATTGTATGTACACCCACACGAATAGTACTTACTTATAACGCACTCTCTCTCTCTCTATTCCTTACTAATTTTCTCTATACTACTAAATATATGTATGTACTAATGTAATGTATGTATAATTTCTTTAATTTTCCCTCTGTCCTTGACCCATCGATTTCTTAATATTTCTATTTGTGCGAGTGTGCGGGTGTGTGTGCGAGTTTATGTATATATGTGCATGTTGATGTCTTTCAAAAAATGCGTGCTTCTTCTCTTTTAGTTGCCAGGCTTTTCCGAGAGCCATCAGCTCTTCTTGCGCTTACTGTTCAATTCTAAAAGTTCCAAAAGTAGAACATTCCTGAATATGAATACATACATATGTATATGCGCACATAAATACATACATCACAACCTTAAAGCGAGTGGAAATCTGTGCTGAGACCTTAGCTTATGCTAGTTTAAAGAGAGTTGCCGACTAGGAAATATTCTTTGTCAAGCTTACAAATAAATACGTAAAATTACATACGTTTCGGTAGAAAAGTTGGCAAACTTTTAAACACACGAACATAAAACAAGTAACATGGCTCTAGTCGGGAGTTCCCGACTAGGAGATACCCTGAACCCAGCAGCGAGCTTTTAAATACATTTAAACCTCTTTCCATTCACTAAGACACACATACACACACACACTATCGCCCCACTATGGAAAATGAATTCTTGAATAACTTTTATATCGAAAAAAATAATAAACTTGTACAGTCGTTTAGTTTAGGTTTCTAGCTTTTGTAGTTTCCGAGATCGCTGCGTTCATACAGACGGACAAACGGACGGACGGACAGACAGACGGACATGGCTAATTCAGCTCAGTTCGTCGTGCCGATCAAGATTATGTATACTTTATGGCGTCGGAGATGCTTCCTTCTGCTTGTTACATACATTTGCACAAAACCATTATACGCTTTTTACCCATTTTCAATGGGTTCAGGGTATAAAAAAATATTTTGTTTATGCTTCTCCTTATTCTTGAATAACTTTTGCGCTTATCTGCGATCATTTTATGGTTTAAAGATGGTATTCAAATGTATGCTATATTTAAAATCAAGCCTGGAGTGAAATAATCCTGAGATGTGTATATTATACAAGAACCCAGATTTAAAATTCTCCTAAATATACGTGGAAAATCATGACTTGAGCTCGATATTCATAGATTTTGGTTTACAACCAAAAATAAATAAAATAAGATAAATATTTTCGCATATGCTATACAGAGCCTGTGAAGAGCATACATTACTAATTTAAAGCTGAATGTCTTTGATATCGGTGCATTTATACAGACGTACATTATTTAGACGTCCTGGCCATTTGGTCGACGATGCTGCCTTCTACCTTTTACATGCAATTGCAAGACTTCAATTTACAACTATTCTCTGGCTGGAGTGTAGCTTGGATTTGTTGGCTCTTTACTCCCAGCCAGTTTCTGCTCCGCTTAAGTTTATGCTGTGTACTCATGTATGTGTGTTCGATTTAATATTTCACTATCACTTCTAGTACCGGTTCTGTGCTATATCCATATACGTGTATATCCACGTATGACATATATTTCGTGTGATACATACGTATTTTCAATGTGATGTGCACATTTGCACATGTATATATACCATGTGGCTGTTTAATATGCTTCAGATCCAATGAGCTGAGGAGATTTTTTCCAAATTAACTCGTAAGTATTTTCGCCCAAGTGATGGAAACACATTAAGTAATTGAACAAAGGCACTCTGATGATATCGTTCGTGTCTAAAGCTATGTATTTAACCCAAAATAATTTGCTTCATCATCTTTCTTCTGTGTACAAACATGCTTTTCAAAAAACAAATAGATATATTTTTAAGCGGGTTGTACAATTTTGTTAAATTGTTTGTAATCCAATAAATATGTCCGTCCGTTCATCTATCTGACCGTTGAAGCAACATATCGATATCTAAAAATTTGGGCTTCCGTATTGTGAATAATTGAATTCGATCCCAATATTTGCGTTAAAGCACATAGACTTAAAAGATTATTTAAAGATTTGAAGACACATTGTTGAAAAGTTGAATTTGGTTTATTTCTCCAACGTTTTACTTAAGCGCCCGACGCTCAAAAGACTGAACAACGTTGGCCCTCACATCAGCTCATATATTAGTTGAATGCTTTCAGTTCCTAAGCTTCAGCATTCTTGGCTTACCATCTGCAGTGGTCCTTGATCATCAGTTACTAGTTACCTATTTTATATATAGAAATTTATATGCAAATGTGATCGAAAATTGCAAAGTTTTGACTTTGTAAGAATTCAAATTTTTTGAAGTTCAATTTAGCTACACAAAAAACTAAAAGTAAATGATTGTTATAAAATATAAGTTATGGATTTTTTGAAATCTTTATACACAAGTGTTTAAAAACGGAAAACAGGCATTCTAGTTTCCAAACAGTTTTTGTATCTGAAAGTTTTAAATGGTTGGGAATTTATTTTATTATAAGCAATCTATATATGGACCCCAGAAATGTACCTGAAATTGAGACATACGATACAGTTAAATAAACAGTCTCTAAAAAATTAGATTTTGTAATTTTCCAATTTGATTTGTGTTTCTGTTACTTTTTCCAAAGACTTATTATGCACACATTTTGCTAATAGACTTCACAGCTATACAGCACCGGTCTACTTATTTGGTTTGGGTGTTAATCTATGCATGCAAAGATCTGTTCGCATTTCCATATATGTATTTTGGTTATCCTAGATGCATATACATATGCATTTGACGTTGTAAACAAATTTATAAAGCATACTCTTATATACTTATACATATATATATATATATACGTATATATATACGTATACAAATAATTGATGGGATGTGCAGCGAATGCCACAACTCTTCAGATCGTATCAAAGTTCGTGTGTGGGATGAAGATAACGATCTCAAGTCAAAACTGCGACAAAAGCTGACACGCGAATCGGATGATTTCCTGGGACAGACCATTATTGAGGTGCGAACGTTGTCCGGGGAAATGGATGTTTGGTACAATTTGGAGAAACGCACCGACAAGTCAGCTGTGTCAGGGGCTATACGACTGCATATTTCCGTTGAGATAAAGGGCGAAGAGAAGGTAGCACCCTACCATGTCCAGTACACCTGCTTGCACGAGAACCTCTTTCACTATTTATGTGAAGAGAATACCGGCATGGTAAGCGATTGCCCTTTGCGGCCGGCTTATAATAGCGTCTTATACACATTTCTACAATACGTACATATTGCTGCATTATATATATTATATACATATATGTATATAAATATATGAATATAAATATATAGGTAAAGCTGCCCACACAAAAAGGCGATGATGCGTGGAAGCTGTACTTTGACGAAATTCCCGAAGAAATTGTGGATGAGTTCTCGATGCGCTATGGCATTGAGAACATATATCAAGCAATGACACATTTTCATTGCCTCTCCGCCAAGTATCTGTGCCCCGGAGTTCCGGCCGTGATGAGCACCCTACTGGCGAATATAAATGCATATTATGCCCACACAACCGCATCATCGGCTGTTTCGGCCAGCGATCGCTTTGCGGCGAGCAACTTTGGGGTAAGTATTACCATTACCATTGGTTTATTCAGCTGATGATCTTAAATATATCAAATCGGTCCAAAATTTAATTTTTGCAGAAGGAGAAATTTGTCAAGTTGCTGGATCAGCTACACAACTCGCTAAGAATCGATCTCTCAATGTATAGAAATAACTTTCCCGCTTCTAGTCAAGAAAAACTTATGGATCTCAAATCAACAGTTGATCTTTTGACCAGTATTACATTTTTCCGCATGAAGGTGAGTACAGAAATTAGAAGAACTGAAAAGGAACACAATTATTGGTTACCCTGAGAGATGGTTTCTCCTTTGTAATCGTCCAATGGAACCTTGTTTAGGGTACTTAACCATCATAATCATCATATAAAGAACATTTCTTTGGTGTTTTCAGAGTCTAAAACCCATTGGAAATGAGTAAAAAGAGTATAATGGCTTTGTAATAATGTATGTAACAGGCAAATGGTGGCATCTTTGACACCACCCGAGTCTAGCCACGTTCGTCTGTCTGAAATCGATAAAAATGTACATCCAATTTTTTAAGCTCATTCCGTAGATTATGAGAGTTAGAGATAAACGATTTAGTTAAAATGAATACTTTATCGCCCTTAAAAAATCGGTTAAGAAACACAGAAGTTATTTAAGGAAACGTGTGGTACAATTTGACAAATTTTACAAGTTAATTGGCAGCAAGCGCAGGAAATCCTTGTGTTCTATTTATAGATTGTGTTGTCGACTTTTTCTCAGATTTGAAGAGCTGAACTTGGATTCTTTAAGTTCGTGTATACCATAGGCCAAGCGCAGTCGATGAGTAATGTGCGTAAAGTGGTTCAGGGTATCCCCTAGTCGCGCCGTCCAGACTAGAGCACATCTCCTGAACGCTGCTACTTTTTATGTCCTGGTGCAAATTCATACCGCTCTAGAATATTCAATAGGGGCTTTTTAAGAGAGTTTAGGAAATCTCCTAGTCGACTAGTGCAATCATGCCTGTTTATTTTACCTTATTTATTATTTAATAGGTACAAGAGCTGTCCAGTCCACCAAGAGCAAGTACCGTTGTCAAGGATTGCGTAAAAGCTTGTCTTAGATCCACCTATCAATTCCTTTTTGAAAACTGTTACGAGCTCTACAACAGGGAGTTTCAGGTAAGTGCATTAGCATAGCTCTTTTTATTATTTTACCCCGGTACCTATTTGAAAAGCGTACAATTGTTTTGTTTAAATTCATGTAACAAGCAAAAAAATCCCATTGTCTAAGTCGATTGCTTTTTTTTCAATATCCACATAAAATCTACCTTCTTACCTTCCACGACCCTCATTTGTTTAAAACAAAATGAGGTGCAAATTTGCATCTTGCGCCAATATATCATAACGATCGAGAAATAAACACAAAAGTTACGCAAGAGTATTTCTTTATATTTTGGAGCTTGGGGGGAACAAAATACGTACATCTGCTGGGTACAGGATGTCTTCTAGTCGGGCACTCTCGACTAGACAACTCTTTTGTCTCTTTGTTTAGGTGGATCCAAACGAGGCAAAACGTGATACTGACGACCATGGGCCAAAACTAGACAGTGTGGACTTCTGGCATAAACTAATTGCACTGATAGTTTCTGTTATCGATGAAGACAAAAATAGCTATGGGACTGTGCTCAATCAGTTTCCCCAGGAACTGAATATTGGACAGGTACATTATGCTTATCATTGCCTATTGTAAGAGAAGGAGCTTCTTCCCTTTAAGTGACACCATTTAGCCGCATGATTGGTCGTGGTAATACTCAATTTACAACTGGACTTAAACTATCCATTCTGCCCTAGCTATCGGCTGCTACTATGTGGGGCCTATTCGCCGTAGACATGAAGTACGCGCTCGAGGAGCATGAGCAGCACAGACTTTGCAAGTCCTCGGCCTATATGAATTTGCATTTTCGTGTCAAGTGGCTATACAGTAACTATGTGAAGGAGGTGCCACCTTATAAAGGAGCTGTGCCAGAGTATCCAGCCTGGTTTGAGCCATTCGTAATGCAATGGCTGAATGAGAACGATGATGTCTCGTTAGAGTACCTTCATGGTGCATTTAACCGGGACAAAAAGGATGGGGTAAGCTCAGCTGAACTATAAGAAATGTATTAAAACAAAACATTGCAACTACATTCAAAAGCAAGTGAGAACGTTGCAGTCGGGTGTAGTCGGTAGCGGAATACTCGTTCACAGTGTAATATCTAATATCGAAAATTGACTTAAGTTATGCATCAGGAATTATAGGCAATCGTAAATAAATAAAATAAATGCGTCGCGTTTGAAATATTTGTAACGTCCACTTGGGGACGAAAATCCATATCACTCACAATTTTAGAGAGAGTTACCAAATCTGGCCGAACATTTTCTGAAAACCTCTAAAGATTGAGCCGAAAAACAAAAATCGATATTTTTCTACAATAACAATAATATTGAAGACCGTTTTCGATTGTTTTAAGCTGTTAGCACACTGTGAACGAGAATTGCGCAGTCGGTTACACCCGACTACATCGACTTTACTTATTATATCCTGAACCAATTGATAATTAGTTAAGAGGGTATAATGGGGTGGTGCAAATGTATGTCACAAGCAGAAGCATCTCCGACTATATAAAGTATATATATTCTTAAGCAGGAAGACGCGCTGAAACAATTTAGCATTGTCCATTCGTCCGTCCGTCTGTATGAACTCAGCGATCTCAGAAACTACAAAAGCTAGAGACCTAAAATTCGACTATAGATTCTTTTGAACCATGCGCAGATCAAGCTTTTCATTTTTTTCGATATCTTGCTCCTTTTCATTATTATCAAAAAAAAATCGATTTAGAGACTTGGTTTTCTTAGCATATCTCGCAGATTATAAGAGCTAGAGGCACCAAATTTAGTTTATTATGATCTCGTTTCGATGTTTGGATACAAAGGGGTTTTTAATGTATGAAAAGACATCTCGCCACTGGGTTCAGGATATCTTCAAGTCGGCCACCCCCGACTAGAGCCATATTACTTGTTGAATAATCCTTCGTGAGTTACGATGTGGACGAACCAAAATGCTCTCTCATGAGTCTCCCATTCCATTTTCATTCTATCCAATCAGTTCCAAAAAAGCAGTGAACATGCTTTATTCTCGAATTCTGTAGTCGACGTTTTCACACAACTGACGCAATGTTTCGATGTTGTTAGCAAGCTCGAGTGTCCAGATCCAGAAATTTGGAAACGTTACATGAGGCGTTTTGCTAAAACAATCGTAAAAGTGCTAATTGCCTATGCTGATATTGTGAAAATGGAGTTTCCAGAGCATATGAGGGATGAACGAATTGTAAGTACAATACCTCCGATCGGATGGTCTTCCAGGACAGCCTACTCTTCAGCTAAGCAATTTGCCTAACAATTATATGATCATCAACTTAAATATGTATATTTATAAGACTTAATCGATTCATGTCTTTGAATTAACCCTACTTCAACATAGGCCTGCATTCTAATGAACAACATACAGCAGCTTAGAGTTCAATTGGAAAAAATGTTCGAGTCGATGGGTGGGGATAAGCTGGAGGAGGATGCAGCCAACATTCTTAAGGAACTTCAGCAGAACCTTAACTCAGCACTGGACGATTTGGCCTCGCAGTTTGCTATAAGGTAGACTGCGCTTTTTACCCCTGTTAAGGATATTATACAAATTTCGTCGGCCGTCGGTCTGCCTACTTGTTTCAAAGAAAATTTCTGTCAGTCCTTATGACCACTATATCATCTAGCTCCCTTCCCATATAGTTAAACTTTCTAAAATATCGAAACTTCTAAGCAAACTTATATGAACTGCTAGAGTATATTGTTTGTTCCGCTAAATGTGGCCAAGTATTGAAACATGTATGTTATATGTTTGTAAGAGATTTGCGGCACCCGAGAACAAGTGTTCCTTCTTTCATTAATTGGGATTGGTTCGTTTTAGTTTGGAGCCACGCATAACACAGTCGGTGCGAGAGCTTGGTGACATGTTACTATCGATTAAGGGCGGTGGCGGACCCCTAACTGCCGGGAATCAGGCGGTCCAACGGAATGCCGTTGCCGTCGAAGCCGACGATGTGCTCAGGCCCCTAATGGACCTGCTTGACGGGTCGTTAACGTTGTACGCACAGTCATGCGAGAAGACCGTGTTGAAGCGTTTGCTCAAAGAACTTTGGAAAATAGTCATGCGGATTTTGGAGAAAACTATTGTGCTGCCACCAATGACTGACAAAACTGTGAGTTGAGAATTCTGTAACAATGACAAAGTGAATTTTAGATAACTTCTATTGCACTCCGTATATTCATTTAGATGATGTTCAAACACCTCACTGATAATGCAAAGAATTTGGCTTCAAATGCAAAAATAGAAGATATGGGCCGTTTGTTCAAATCGCATATGGCTGGAAAGCAGGACGTCAAAAGTGCTCTTAGCGGTGTTATGGACATATCAAAAGAGGTTGAAAAGAACCTATCCCCCAAACAATGTGCCGTTCTCGATGTTGCCTTAGATACAATAAAACAATACTTCCATGCTGGTGGCAATGGACTGAAGAAAACATTTCTTGAAAAGTCTTCGGAGCTGCAGAGTTTGCGCTACGCACTTAGCTTGTATACACAAATGACAGACACACTGATAAAAACCTTCATTTCAAGTCAAGTGCACGAAGGTAAGTCAAGTCGCATACCATATAAAGGTCGGTTCAATGTGCCCCATTAATATTGCATCTTAAATTTTGTTTGCATACTTAGTTGATCCCGAAAACGCCGAAGAAAGTGTTGGTGAAATCTCAGTGCAAATAGACCTGTTTTCGCATCCTGGCACGGGAGAGCATAAAGTTAACGTTAAAGGTAAGTCCAATTTGAACTAATAGTTAAATTTTTAAACAAAACAAGGAAGAATGCTCTAGTCGGGAGTGCCCGACTGGGAGGTACCTTGAACCCAGATTCGAGCTGTCGCTACACAAGCCTGCAGTACGCGAATTGTACTATGAATATTTTCATATTTCGGCCAGTGGTATCAAAAATCCAAAGTATTCTTTATTCCTTTAACCAAATTTGGTGGCTCTAGCTCCTATAGTTTCTGAGGTATGTTAAAAAAACCTGGTCAAAAAAATCGATAAATATCGATAATATGAAAACTGGACGGGCTATCGAATATTCGAAGTAAACTTGGTCTGTGTATGATATATACGAACTGAAACTCTCTAGCTCTTATTCAGTACCTGTTGTCAATACGCTTCAGATTTGTCAAATTTGACCACACGTTTTCTTAACCGATCTTGTTGACACTTTTGCATCAGATTCTTTAAGTGGTATAGGATATACAAATATTCACGTTTCTCTCGCTCTCAAAGTACACGAAATAAGCTTAAAAAATTAAAGGTTGTTGTAGATTTTTATTGATTTTAGGAAAACAGTTTGGGCTATAGGTAATTTAAATAAACTTGATCTGTGCGTGCAATGGACGAGTCAATATTTGAAAAGTTGAAGTCTGAAGCTCTCATAGTTTCCGAGACAGACAGACGGATATGGCTAGATCGACTCGGCTGTTGATCCTCATTAAGAATATTGATTCTTTATGGTGTCGGAAATGCTTCCTTCTGCCTGTTTCATAAATTTTACCCTTTTCACTCATTGGGTAGTATCGAAATATTTCAGTTAGTATTTTAATACAGTATTTACCTGTTTCAACCTCCATCTACTATCTTTATTTTCATTTGTCTTAGTCGTGGCAGCCAATGATCTGAAATGGCAAATACCGTCTGGCATGTTCAGACCATTTGTGGAAATAAATCTTATCGGACCGCACCTTCAGGACAAGAAGAGAAAATTCGCGACCAAATCCAAGTCAAACAACTGGTCCCCCAAGTACAACGAATCATTCAGCTTGTAAGTAGATTGACTTTTCTAAGACCTCTCAGTAATAATTATTGTATATAATCACAAATAATTTCGTTTATTATAGCGCCATTGGTAATGAAGAGCAACTAGATTTCTTTGAACTTCACATCTGCGTTAAGGATTATTGTTTTGCACGAGATGATCGCCTCGTCGGTGTTGCAGTTATACCATTAAAGGATATATCCGAAAAGGTTAAACACGATCTAAAGTACTGTTACATCATTTCAATATCGACAATGCGTTCGTTTTTTTGTTTTTCTTTAGGGATCTGTTGCGTGTTGGTTGCCTTTGCAGCGGCGCATCGAAATGGATGAGACTGGTTGGACCATTTTAAGAATACTATCACAGCGGAATAACGATGAAGTAGCCAAGGAATTTGTTAAGCTTAAGTCAGAAATACGACAGGAACCGACAATGGGTACTTAATGCTTAAATGCTGGGACCTCCGCAAACTCTCACATATAAGCCACACATACATATGTACTATTTAAACATACAAACATAATGTACACGAACACACCTAAACAAGGAGACATGCGTTTACCCGATTACTCATAAGACGTTATACGTTTTAGTAGCATTATCCCTTCCTAACAAATACATATATTATAATACATATACAGTACAACAAAAACAACAAGAACATATAAATATTAATCTAAGTTCTATGATATTATTTGTGACCTCTATTTATGTGGTAAACGCCAGTGGTGTAAAAAGTTGAGCACATGAACATGAGCACATACATACATGTATATGTATGTACATGTAAAAACAACATTTTGCTTCTCAAAAGAACCAAAGGATTGACTCCATTATCATCCGATCATCTCAATTGTAATTTGTCATTTACGCACATTCCTACTTTTGTAAATAAGTACCTGTATAAATTTGATTTATGTTAACATAAATTTGTTAAAAATGATTCATGTGCATATTAAGAGAAATACATATAAAACAAATTAATATAAATACAAATAAATATATAAAGATAAATTCAATAAATAAATTTCAAAAAGAACACAAGTCCTTTAATTTATTCAGTAGAAATGTTTCGGCTAAATTTTTGTGAAGCTGGTTTGCAAAATGTTCTTTAAAATCCCAAATGAAGTACCAGGCGAACAGAATCGTTAGGGGGTCGACACAAAGAGTACAATTCTATTGCATACTTGAAAGTTAGCAATTTTGGGCTGCCGATGAGTGAGATTTCTAGTGCAAATCCAAATCCAGCTGAAATACCAGGCGAACAGAACCTTCAGAACATCACCAAAAAGTAAAAATTCAATTGATTTCAAGGGCGGGAATTGTCAGTACTGCAAGCTTTTTCGCCAATCTTACAGACTCAACTTCTAACGCTAAATTCGGCGCAACTGCCTATGGTGAGATGGCGTTGGAAGGGTATAGCTGAAAAGAAGCATACATATTTCTATTGTTATTAAACAACTCTTGAGACTCTTCCTTTAATATATTCGCAGGGATATTTAAAATTTGGCACTCTAACAATACTTCTTCATTCTTGGCTTCATATTTGAATGCATCGAATTGCTATATTACAGTAAATAAGAAGTTCAATATATTTTGGATAGTAATAATATCAATGTATATGCATAGTGTATACATACAATTATATATTTAAAATTTTATTGCACTTTATGTAAAAACTAATTTTAATGCACATTCAAGTATATGTGTGTATGTGTTTCTCTTCTCATTTCCCTCTTGCGAACAATCTAACTTTGCTTATACCCGAATCTAATGTCAATAAACATCTAAGGTAACATATTTATAATTATCGCGTTCCAATAACATAATACACTTTTAGAGACGACTAGGAGATTCTCTGTACTTTAGCAGAAGGCCGTGGCTGTTATTCTTATTAAAATTCATAATTAACTTTTTTGTTTTAAATTTTAGAAGTTAGCCTTGATTTTGCATATATTCTTATTTGAACAAATGAATACGAATATGAGCTTTTGGGTGTAAGCGAAGACAATATAAATACTATTTATTTGTATTTATTTATAGTATTTATATTGTCTAAGTATATGGTAAGTATATGTGTAAGTATGTGTATCTGTAATTAACGACCGTTCAGAACTGGTTGCAGGGTATCTCCTAGTCAGACACTCTCGAATAGAGCTGAATGGCTTTAGGATACCAACGAGTTGAGGCGTTTTCGCTGGTGCCGCTTTTGCCCGTGTTTTAACCTTATAGACTCGGCGACATTGGTCTCTCTATACGTTGCAAGGAGTTGAAATCAATGCGTTATTTTGCTGCAACGAACCGCAATATAATATATCTGTTTCAAAATCAAAATATGTGTGTACATACGTAGCCTGTTGTTTTTCATTTGTTTAAAACTGTAATAAATAAGTAATAAGTTTACTCCAACTTCCATTCATTTTTTAAAATTAATGACAAACTATAAAATCAAAATAAAATATCGTAAAGCAAAATTCGTTTTTCATATTTAAAAATATTATGGCAACATATTTTAGTTACTCACTTCGATAAATTAAAATTTGTAATTAAAGAAAAGTGGGATTTTTAAAATTAAAATTAAAGTCAGTTAAAATCCCCAATCTAAAGGCAAGGCGACGGTTTGAACTGTAAACCAAATCTCCGAAGTTTAGAAGAAAAAAGAAAGAAATGTTCTTAGCTTGGCCATGTACTATGTATGTATTTGCTGTATATGACACTGTATTGTTTTGGTAGAGTTTGGAATACAGTGGGAGCCGAAAGTCAATTAATTAATCACAACCTCATTTTATATTGTATTGTATTTATCCTTAGTCATTGAAGCAATAATAATAAAAGTGTATCTACATGTACATATGTATTAAGATAGATATTAAGTACTTTTAAAGTACATACACACTCATATTTATTTATTTACATAATAAGATTAATTTCAATAAAACATATAATTATATGAATGTATGCATATGTGTATGTATAAATGTACGTAAGTATGTATGTATATAATCAAATCAAACGGTTTAATATATTTATGTGTATGTATTCAAACAATACAGTGTCATAATTCCACCACTAGATACTGTACACACTCGTCTGATATCTATTCTTAACCGTGTAAAATTGTCTGGTAAGTAATCTGCCTAATAACTTAGATGATTTAGGGCCAGCATAAGCATTAGCATTAGCATTAGCATACGTATCAAAGGATAGATGAGAGCTTTCGTTATGTGACTAATTAGATCTTGAACTAAAACACCGTTTTGAAAGGTGCCGATTAAACTCTTATATAACATGATGAGAGACTTCCATTGTGCGACCAGGATTCGGATAATTAGCACGTGTCTAAAACTACATACATGCATATGTATGCATATTTATATATATCATATACGTACAGTGAAAGCTCTCTTGAGCGGACATCTATGTTATCATTTTTCTTTGTCTTGTCAGAAAAATGAAAATAATCACAGACTCATTCATACTTTTCCAAATTTAGACAGGTTTCTATGCTACTATGTTGATGTTAACTAAAAATTGGTATCTAAAAGTTTTTCTATTTCAATTAAAAAACCAACGGTAATTGTCGATTTCTTTAAGAGTATATTGGGTTTGTGCAGTGTCCGTCCGTTTGTCCGTATGAACGTATATAAATTCGTGTTTATAAAGTGTGAAACAACCACACAAACCACAAACCTTTGTTTTAATTGAATTTGATTGGAATTTTGAGTTGATTTGTATTGGATAGGTTAGGTTATTAGATAAATTAACGTGGGCCTCGTCAAAAACTAAATGGCTGGTGTTGATGATGTCTAACACACACAGTGCTAGGGCTCATATATTAGTTGTTATTACACTTTGAACGAGTATTGCGCTGTCGGTTAGACCCGACTGCAACGTTCTCACTTGTTTATTTTTAGTCAAGGGTTCGATGTCCATTGGAGAACTTTCACTGTGTGTATTCAAACGTTCACACATATGTGTGTTTGTGTATGCATAATTATGTTTTTCTTTTCTTTTAAATTTTTCATTTTATATGATCGATTTTCAGTTGATTTCGAATCGTGCATATAATATAAGAATATAAATATGTATGTATCGATACAGATACGCATTCGAATGTACATACATACGTAAATGTATGTATATCTATATATGTATCCAAGTTACTAACTATCTACTAGTAATTGAATATTTTGCTATGGCATTGGTGCATAAATGGCACAAAAATTGGAGCTTTCGCGTGAACCGATTTCAGCGAACAATTCTCGTCGACTACGAAACACTATCAAATAAATGTAAGTGTGTGTGTTTATGTGTATGTGTATGTGTATGTGTATGTGTATGTGTATGTGTATGTGTATGTGTATGTAATGGCACTTGAACTGAAACTTAATGGACTATACACAGATTCTATCCTATGTTGTTGTTGTTGATGTTGTGTCGTGTATTTACAAGCCAAAAATCGAAAACAAAGCTAAAGAGAGTTGCATTCGTCTAATTCTCAGCCGAATTGAGGTCCTTTCATCCTTACTTCAATCATTGTTATGGTGCAACTTTCTAAGCCTCTATAGTCAATGTATGTATGCATATAAGTATATATACGCAGATAAGGGCATGGGAGTTCTGAGGCTTGGGGATCGTCATCATCATCATCATCATCATCATCTTCGTCGTCATCGGCATCATTATCATCATCATCATGATTATCACCAACAGTGTTTAGTCGTCGACATCGCGCAGCGATGACATTTCCATATCCTCAGACGAGAAACCCGATGGCGACAAGCTTTCCGGCGGATAGTAGTAGCTGCCGCTGGCGACGGGCCCATCCAGGATTAAGGCCGGAGGCGGTGTCTCACAGTCGTCCGCATGAGACCCGACAACAGCCTGGCTCATCTCCTGCAGATGGTAGGCGGCAGCAGCGGCGGCTGCCGCTGCTTGCACGGATCCCTCCGGGCCATCGGCACTCGGGCCCGACGAACCTGGCCCATTGTTCCCGCGACACCAAAGCTGACGCATTTCCGCTCGTCGGTTTCGCATCAAGACTTTGTACTCGGAGATGCGCATCTTCTTGCCATCCACTATGCAGGTGCGCTTGGGACGCGGACGGTAGCGATAGTCCGGATGCTGTTCCATATGTAATTTGGAAAGACGCGATTGCTCCTCGTAGTAGGGCTGCTTGTCCGCGTTGGACATCGCCTTCCAGCGTGCCCCCAAAATTTTCGAAATATTCGAGTTGTGCATGTCTGGACAGGCCTTCAGTATTTTCCTGCGCTCATCCTTGGCCCAAACCATGAAAGCGTTCATCGGTCTCTTGATATGCGGCTTGCTGTGTCCATGTCCATGCCTTTGCGGCTGCGAACCCAATTGGGCATGGGCGTGGCATTCCGGATCCAAGACAGCTGATCTCTCCGAGCTGGTGCCGCAGCTGTTTGCAGAGTCCCGACTCGTCCGGGCCACTCGGGCACTGCCGACCCTCGTGCCGCTGCTGCTGGACACATTTGGATTCGGCTCACTGGCGCTGCCACTGATTGCGTTCCACACGCGGCCCTGCAATAGCACCAGGGAAACTATATTATTAGCTGTAGCAGTAGCAGGAGCGAGCAGGTCAGAGTGAGGAACTCTTCTCTCCCTCTGCCCAAGACATTAGTAAACTCATATTCGACTATCTTTTTTGTTGGTTTTCCTATCGCTACAAAGTTTTCCAGACTTGAAGGTCATGTATGTGACTAAAATTGTTGAAGGTATCCAAGAACTGAACAATACTTAATAACTGTATGCTATACGATCTCCCATATAATAGCTTAAACAGTTGGAGCTTAGCTCTGTAGGGTAAACAAGTAAGAGTGCTCTAGTCGGAAGTACAAAAAAATGATGGAAAATTAATTGATAAATAACTTTTAAACTAACTGCATTCTATTTAATCGCAAACGCCCGTTTAACCACCTTTAAATTTTGTATGTATATAAACAAATAAAAGCAAGTAAGTTCACGGTCTTAATTATTATTGTTATTTTGATTTTTGTTATATATATAAGTACAAATATATATAAGTACAAATCTCCATAAAAGAGCCACAAGACCCGCGTAAAAGAGTTTAAACACTGATTGATAATTCATTTAAATATTGGACGAAAGCCCCCAATAATTACTACTGGATCCCAAATGGCCAGAATGGGCGGGACTGGGACCAAAACAAAATTACTAAAGGGAAGCTGGCGATGGGAACTGACTGTTTAGTGACGCGCCCAGCCCAGTCCCTCTGAGATCAGCTTGCGGAACAGTCAGACGCAGTGTCTGATACTTCTTGGGATGTACTTACGCGGGACTGCAAGTAGCTGGCCTCAACATCGGCGAACAATGGCGACGACTGATGCTGGTGGGGGGCAACTGGGACTGCTTGGCCCATTTGCTGCCAGTTTAACGGTGGGCTGGGCACAAGAGGGGTCAGGCGCTCGCGCTGATCCCTCAGGCAGGAGCTTATCGGGGACGAGCCAGGGGAGCCCTTGGGCTTGGAAAGGTTAAGAGGAGCATCCATTTCAGAGCTCAAGGATTCCGACTTGTTGGCCACACATTGACGCTCCGCCGGCGAAGACGGGAAGTTTATTGAGATTGAACCCTCCTCTGTGCTGTGGCTCAGACTCAGCGCCGGCAGCCCTGAGCGGCCCTGCGGAGAGTCCGGCGGTGTGTTGTGGCTGTACGTGAGTACGGCTGCGCTGCTGCTATTGCCGTGCATGGGCGATTCCGGTCTTGATGCTCCCCCCTCGGCACCGCTTTCCGTCCCTATCTCCAGTGGCTCTGTAGAGGCGTCTATCGCTTCGGCATTCGGGAATTTGCTGTTGCTATTGCTGATATTGTTGTTATTGTTACTATTGTTATTATTATTGTTATTGTTATTATTATTTATATTACTATTATTATTATTATTATTGTTATTATTACTATTATTATTATTACTATTATTGTTGTTACTGCTGCTTGTGGCGGCCACCGCAGCTGCAGCCAGGGCCGCTTGGATGTGGGCCGCTGCCACCGCCGCAGTCGGCCACATGGGCTGCATTGCCAGCTTGTGGGCGTGTGCTTGGGCGTGGGCGTGTGCATGGCTGTTGTGGCTGTGAGTTTGACTATAATGCGATTGGCCGCTCACATGGCCGGGCATTATGTGCGTCAGCTGCTGAGCGCCGGCGGGCACTGGAGGACGCAGGAATGGAAGAAAGGGCACCAGATTACTGGGCATCGCAGGCACAGCCTGCTGATGCTGATGCTGGTGCTGGTGTTGATGCTGATGGTGCGTCGCCGCGAACCGGCCTGCTCCAAATTGGGCACTCAACTGCTGGTGCAACTCCTGCAGGCAGCTCTCCTGGTGCATGCGTTGCACGTTCTGCAGTTGCTGCTGCTGCTGCTGAATATTTGCCTCAATATCGGTCATGCTTTCAAATTGGGCCTGTAACGAAAATCAAATCAAAGAGGTCAGTAGCGAAACAACAACTAATCCACATAAATAAGGTATAGTAACAAGAGATTTGCAGATCCCAGTATATATTTCTGATGTCTAACAAAACCAAGAAGAAAGACAACAAAATGCTCTAGTCGGGACGGCCCGACTATGGGATACCTGAAACCCCTTTGCATTCATACATACAAACACAAAAGCAAACATATTGGGAACTCTAGCTATTCAAGTTGTTGAGAAATGCTCGAAAAACCCGAGTAACAAATCGATAAAAAAAAATTATATGAAAACGGGGCGAGTTATCGATCATTTGAAATAAACTTGAGCTCTCTAGCTCTTGTGGTGTCTGAGATCGACGTGTTTATACAGACGGACGGATGGACAGGCGGACAGACATGGCTAGATCGACTCGGCTATTGCTCCTGACCAAGAATATATATACCCTATTGGGTCGGACAAGCCTCCTTCTGTCTTTAACATACATTTCCACAAAAGCATTTCCCGTTTTCTTAGCATGTTTTGAAGCTATTAGAGATCCACCAAATTTAGCCTGCCGCACAATCACACGTAAGCCTCGCGTTAGACGCCAACGCCACCAAACATTTAATCTCGAGAGTGACAAAATTCCAGCTAAAGTATTTAACAAGAATTATCCAAAAATTCTAACATTAAGCAAAAACAAAAAAAATGTTAAGAAATTTTAAGGACTGGGAATTTTTTAGAAGAATTACGACCAGCCTTTGCATCAGAAGCGGGAATGGAACCCGAGCCCATCGATCACCTGTTTTTGGTGTGACGAAATTCAATATAAATACTAAGAAACTAGTATTTTTCTAAAATTTCTTATTTCATGATTTGTTTGATAAAAATAAAAGAATTGAATTTTATTCCTATAATCATCTGTCATATTACTTTGTCCAATTAATTAGAAATAATAATTACTACCAGTTGATCAAGTTGTGACAAAACCTAACTCATATTATATGACAAGAGCACAATTGCAAACAGCTGCACACAAATTATAAGAATACGAAAAACGTCTGGCCAGTCAGTGCCATCTATCAACCAGTGGTCACTGACCACTTAATTTTCCATGTGACCAAATCGAACAGTTATCCAACACTATTCTAATGAAACCAAATAATTAATACCAAAGTGTGCAATATATGGCGCCAGCCACGTTTTATTGGCATCATTGATGTTGTGCACATATCGAGTTTTGGACATAGTGGGCGCGGTAGTGAGCGTATCCAAAAAATTCGATCTTTATAGGAGTCATCAGCATCTAGCATTAAAAGTGAGGGATATATAGATTTAATCGATTTGCCACGCCCCCAGTGGGCGCACCCCGAAACCCTTAAGACGTTATCTGACGCGAGTCTACACGAGTATATATTCCAAATTTCAGGTCTCTAGCAACAGCGGCGAAAATAACTGCGTTCATCTAAACAGACGGACGGACTACAAGACGGATATTGCACAAACCCAATATACTAGTTTCACTTCGTGAACGAGTATAAAAATGCGGTTAATTTGGTTTGTACATAGATTTGAAAGCTCTTAAGTCCCAAAAATTTCGCAGCTGCTGAGATTTTGTATACATGTGTGTATTTTGTATGTATGTATGAATGCAAGGGTTCAGGGTGTCTCCTAGTCGGGCACTCCCGACTAGAGCCATCTTATTTATTTTTTTTATAAAAACGGTAAGTACATATATGCATATACACACATGTGTGTATGTATGATATGTGTAAGCTTTGACACTCCGGAGTTACAGAGTACAATACATACATACGTATAAAAATTGTGGTTTGTATTGGATTTAGGTCTTTCTTTTTAAAGTATGCAACTCTTTCCAATAGAAAACCAGCTTGCTTGCCCTGGTTTTTACAGTTCTGCATGAGCTCTACTGAGTCTTAGAAAAGTATTCACTAACTTTCTGATTTCAAATATATACAAATGTATATGTACATATGTATATAGAATCAGTTGAGCCTCAGTTGAGAATCAATATAATTTTAAGCACTTTGCACTAGTTCATTTTACAGCACTTGGGAATAGAACGGATGTATTTTTCGTTTTCATGCGCGATTTGACGTCCGGCGATTCCGGCGGAAGACGTACGGCACCAGTCGCGTCATAACAATGACTCTGCCGATCGAGCCGGAGACAATTACATATGTACGGGTGTACATATGTGCCTGCGTGCATATGTATGCAAGTACATGTGTAGGCAGAGGTAAGCGAAACCGTCAATTGTCTCGCTGTCGACCACGACTTGCTCGACTTCGCGTGTCAGTGAGCTCCTCGCGTTGGCTGCTCGCGTGATTGGCTGAAACAGTCAAGTTTCGTTACGATTTGTTTGCATTGCTGCCGCTGCTGCTGCTGCTGCCGCTGCTGATGCTTTTGTCTTGTCCAACACAATGAAAAATACATGCCGAGCCGAGCCGCGCCTCCGTTAAGGTTCCAAGTGTTCGTGCGCAAGGCAAAGGCAGAGGCGAAGCGAAGCCAAAGCCAAAGCCAAAGACAGAGCCAAAACGTTTACGTTTGTCCCTTAACTTTTGCTGTTTTTGCTGTTACCTTCCCGTTTCCACTACGCCCGAGTTCCGTTGGCGGCACTTAGCACTCGCACTCGCACTTGCACTCGCATTCGAATTCGCATTCGCCTTCGCATTCGCATTCGTGCTCGCATTTACCGTTAACATCAACGCATGGCCGAGAACTGATGCTGACGCCATGAATATTCTTGTTGCTCTGTAAGAACACTCTGCAATTGTTTTCGGTCATTGCGCATGTCCGTTCAAATGGGAGAGTAAACTGCACAGTCTTTAAGAGTAAATATGCAGTAGTGAAACCTCGCTTTAACGGACACGGTTTTAAATTTGTATGTAATACTCTATGTAATTATTCGAAAAAGTTGAACCATTTTGGATCAAAATAAAATACGTTGTTAAGAAAAGACTAAGAAAAATAGAAAACGGTAAAGGTAGCTTTCCTTTAATTGGGATTTTACTGTATTTGCTGGTTATATTTCCGTTTGCAAGAATCTGTCGAACAAAAAGTCTGAAACTGTTTTTTGAAAATATGTCTTAAATGCATGTATATGTGTATGTATACATATATAGGTTTCTGCAAGCATACATATGTATATATGAAAGTATGTATGAATGTATGTATAAATGTATGTACGTGAAATAGATGTTTCTGTAGTATTCAACACTCGCGAAGAATAACATGAAGCTTTGACGCAATGCGCAGAGAGAGCGAGAGAGAGACAGAGACAGAGAAAGACAGAGAAAGAGAGAGAGAGAGAGGGAGAGCTGCGCAGGGGCTAGCAACCTGAACTACTCTCAAGCCTGATGGGCGTGCATTCAATTGTTTCGTACGCGATTTCATTGCGCACACATTGTTGCACGAATTACGAGTATTCTCTCTTGCCTTCAGTTTTGTGGGTTTATATGGTTGGTGGAGCAGCTTTCCGTGTCAAATACATGCACACACATACATACTTACATACATGTATGCCTGTTCTATGCGAACATATACAATATATAGCCATTCACATGCACAAGCGAGATGTGTATACAATCGTAAGTGTGTGTGTGTTTGTGGGTGCGTATATACATATGTATTTACATACAAACTTTCATACATATGTATATTTTGTATAAACGCTTCTGGCGAGAAAAAACATCTCCGTTGTTGCCACCCAGTTCAAAAATCAATAGAATATGCGAAGGCAGCGCGAATACGAACATCAGCGTACACAAAGGGCATTGTGTAATACAATATGCGAGCGATACGAAGTTGAAACAGAACCCGAAGCTCCTCCCCTTAACTCACATAGGCCTTGGCAACCCTAGATACCACACCAACAGCGGTGGGTAATGCCTGGGTTGTCTCAGCCAATTGTCTCCTCAATTATTTTCCATTGTGGCCGCGCATTGCGTTTCGGTTGGCTGGCGGTACAACGATTTGCTCTATCACAGGCACATACATACATACGTAGGTACAATCCACCAAACAAATATGAGCACTTGCAGATTTGTCAGTATGTATGTATGCATGTCTGCTAGCAGTAAAAGTGATACTCAGCCATGTATGAACATATGTACATATATTGAACATCCTCTTGACACATACAATTAAATATTAATACATATACATATACATATTGATGCCTAATAATAACGTATGTGTGTATGCATGTGTATAACATGTACAAGTAGTACGTGTACTTCCATATCTACATTTGTATGTATTAATGCAATATCTACTCTCTTAGAGGTAAATGTCAAAGAGAAGAATAATAATTTTATTTATTGACATTGTTGAAATTACAAATGCAAGTGCAGTGAAAGCTCTCTAGAACGGACACCCACGGACGGTTTCAATTCTCCTGTTAACGGATATATCCGAAAGAACAAAAACTGGGCTATAAAACAGGGTTACAAAATCCAAAAAAAAAAAAAAAAAATTGGGGTTTTCCTTTGGGTTTGGTTTGGCGGTATTATTTTAAATTTAAAAAAGAATGTGAACATTGATTTTTATCAATTTTTATTTAAGAAAATTAATATATTAATAAATAAATTAATCGATCGTCCGTGTAAATGTAACGCCCTGAAACTGTTTCATCTGATAACATATCGAAAATGTACTCAAGTGTTTTTAAATAAACTATTCCCAGTTTTTCATCAAAATGAGATAAAATACTGCAAAATACAATTTATTAAACGCTGTCCACAAAAAATTAAAATGATTGTTATTTTTGCCATCTCTCTCTTCCCATATTTTCCGGATTTAGGTTCTAGTGCATACATATCCACCTCAGCTTGTGATAACATTTTTCGGCCAAGACCCCGAACATCTATGGAATCGATGTCTTTCGCCAAATTTGAACCAGATTTAGTTTATACATACATCATATTCAATTAATGATGATGTTCAAATAATGATAATTGATGATTTAAAAATAAATAAGTACTGCGTTGATTACCAATAAGTAAGTCAGTCAATCAGCACGAACACTTTTATATGAGTTTTAATTATGGCTTTTACCCAAGACAAATCATCGACTGGCTTATCTGTTATCTGTTCGCATAGTAGTATCAAGAAAATATAGATTAGTATCAAGAAAAGGGAATTTGTCCCCTACAAATTCATATACATAAAGTATTCTTGATCAGCACGACGAACTGAGTTGGATTAGCAATGTCCGTCTGTACGCCCGTCCGCCTGTCCGTTCGCCCGTCTGTCCGTCTGTAAGAATGCAGCGATCTCGGAAACTACAAAAGCTAGAAACCTAAACTAAACGACTATAGATTCTCCTAATCAATACGCAGTACAATTGTTATCGATAACAATTATAAGACTTGGTTTTCTTGGCATATCTCGGCGACTATAAGAGCTAGAGCCATTTAAATTTCTCGCAAAATTTCACAAAATAGGAAACTATATCTTTCAAATGTTGGTTGCAGTTGATCTGCGAAAGCTTTTTGAGAGTGTGCATGCCAAATACCAATTTTTTCTCATTTTTTTGCTTCAGAATATTTCAATTGTCGAGGACATTAAGTTGCACTTGGACCAGTAAGTGTCTTAAGTTAAAAAAGAAGAAATAAATAAACAGCACGAAGAAACTCCGTTGACACAGCGAGATTCGAACTCGCTTCTGATAGCCCGGCAGGCAATACCTTTACCATCGAGCTAAAGCAGCATTCTAATTGCCCCTGTCAAAATCGGAGCTAAAAAATAGCACATATGCACAAACAATCGCATTAGAATTCGAAAAAGAGCTCACGCATATGAATGTGCATATACATATGTATGTATGTATGTGTGCATACGCATGCAGAAATCGCGATTTTGATGAAATTTGATTTATTTCATTCTTATTATACTATAGTACATTTATATGTTGACGAGCAGCCTAACTAGTAAGAATTGTGACTGTACTTGCAATTACAAATGTTCTTTTATATTAATGGGGAAAGATGGGGGAAGTATCCAAAATCCGAAATATTCATATTCTGCGTATCCGTTACGAGAACACATTAAACCAAATTTTGTGGTTTCTGAGATATGTTCAAAAAACCGGATTAATGTCATCAAATAATCTTAAGCCGACAAATTACGAGGGTTGCCTTTCAATTTGTCCGCGTTGGCAACTTAGAGAAGTAGCCCATGAAAAAATATAAAAACTAGAACAAACTTATCGTTGAAGTAGTAAGTAATATATGTTCTTGTTCAGCATTAACAGCCTGATCGATGTAGCCGCATCCGTTAGTCTGTATGTTTGGCTGTAGTAAGAGTGTAGGTTTTCGAATACCAAACTTGCATCAAGGTGTCGATGACTCTCCCAGTTTTTTTGGGAATCGATAAATATAAATTATTAGCCCAGGATTTTTAAACAAAGCTCGCAGATAAGAACTAGAGTCGCCAAATTTGGCAAATGTATACATATGTATGTATATTCTCTAATTGCAAATACAGATTAACAACAACTTTACAAAAGTTATTTTAAAACAAGTGAAAACGTTGCAGTCAAGTGTAACCGACTGCGGAATACTTGTCTACCGTATAATAACAACTTAAAACATACGAAAATGGTATTAATTATTATTGTTAATTTGGAAAAATATCAATTTCTGTAATTTGTGGGTGCGGGAGTGGGCGCAAGCGCATATTTTCGGCTGAACATTTAGGGGAGGTCATCAGAAAACTGCCTACCAAAATTTGTGACTCTAGAATGGATTTTCGCGGCTAACCCGTCCCAAAAAATAAGGATTTTACCGATTCAGCACGCCCCCAGTGGGCGTGTCCAAAACATTTCTTGTGTGGGTGACCAGCCTTCTACCTTCTAAATTTGTTAAATCTAGCCAAACACTGAGGGAGATATCGAATTTCGCGATTTGGCGGGAATTGGCGTGGCTAGAAAGTTTGCTGTGATGTTTGGGCACCTCGCCGAATATGGTGACTCCAGCTCGAAAACTGTGGGATATATATTCGTTTTATATATTTTCGTTTTTTTAGGGCGGGGGAGCGTTCTAGTGGGCGTGGCCGACATGTCAAGGTTCCAGGGGAGTTCACCAGCAATCTATATACCAAATTTCGTGACTCGATCTTCAAAATTGTGGAAAATATTCACCTTTAATCGATTTTCGATTTGAGGTGTATCGACATGTTATTGATTTGTCAGCCTTCTAGTGGGAGTGGCACTAAAATCTTCACACTTTGTCTGAAGCAGATAACGACAAGTATATACTAGTATACCAAGTTTCAAGTCTCTAGCCTTAATTGTGCCGATAAAAGTTTCGTTCATCGGGAAAATAAACGCTTTTCACTTCGTGAACGAGAAATCGGTTATAGCCGACTGCACAATACTCGTGCAAAGTGCAACAACTTAAAGCATCCGTTAACGAGTTTTCTGGTTTTATAAATTGTAATTTTCGAAAAATATAGATTTTTATATTTTGTGACTCAATCTTTAGAGGAGGTTATTATACAATGGACATAGCCAGAAAAGAAATCGTGACACTTTATTTGACACGGGCATAAACGAGTATGTACTCAAAGTTTTATATATGTAGCTTAAATAATGGTGAAAAGAATGCGTAGTTGTTAAAACTATGTTCAAACGTCAATCGGATGAAAAACAAAAAAGGTTCACGTACATATTTTTATATATATATATATAAATCTGTGTGTTTCTATTGGTGATGATTATTGGCAATCAACGCAGAGTTCAACTTATAAGAACTAGAAAACGGAAATTGTCACAGTATAAGAAAATATTAACAATGTCATTAAAAAATTTTAAAAAATTGTGCAGCAAAGTCGTTGAAGAACAGACACTAGTCTGGCCTGGGATCCGAGCCCGACAAAATTGAAATCCGTTTAGTGTCTATTTGGTTTTGCGTCTTTTGACTCATTATAATTCTCAACGGGTTAAAGCTTTGAACGATTGGCAAGGTGTTTGTGAACATAAAGTCGACATCAAAGTTATGATTTAACAAATTCAAAAAAGCGAGTGGCCTGCTGAAGCAGCCACCACAACAGCAACCACAGGGCGTAGAACAGCACGCCGAGAAATGATAGTAAGTATATATATTGATACAGATTATAAAAAAAAAAATGTATAATCTCTTGTTAGTGTATCTACCCCATTTTTGAATGTACTTCTAACCATGTTGTGTTATTATTATAAGGCTGGAGACTGTAGGGTTAATTTGCATTGGGCCTCATAGTAGCCGGGAGGTATTTAAGGGCGGAAATTTACTCCGCCCCTATGTTGGAGTTGCTTAGTATATTGATTATACGCGTGTTTATCTTGCCGAACGAATCACAATTTACATAGATGAGTTTGATGTGATTTTATTTCGTTTTATTTGTTTAACTTGTTAATTTCGGTTATGGCCTCAAAAGCAGCAGCCTCTGCAACAACAACCACAACAGCAGCAGCAGCAGCAGCAACAACAACAATTATATATGTTGAAAATTACGCTGACATGGTTGGATTGTGTTTGTGTTGGCGTTGCGTTTGTCCTGCGAGTCGAATTGGGAAGTTGGGCATCATGACGAAAAGATCAAAGGACAATTTCCTGATTGTTTTATTCCGTTATTTTATTTTGTTTGCCTTCGTTCTGTTCCCTGTTGCTGTTGTTTTTGTTGTTGTTGTGGGTTTTTTTGGGTGTGTGTTGTCTTTGCTTATTTATTCCTCTTCGTTTACATTGCCAAGCGCCGTTGAAAGCCCCGGCATCACATCTTCAATACTCTGTATCAGTCAGACACACACTCAGAGAAAGATACTACAATTTTCTAATTTGACTACAAGTCTTGTCAAAACATTTGGGAATATTTTTTTAAATCCCCAAATTTTTAATTTCCAAACAATGTTTAGAATTAAAGCACAAAATGTTTTAGAACACCATGAGCTCTGAGGTTTGAATTGACATATACAATTAATTTGAACGGGCTTTTTTTCTGAGTGTACATATTTGTTTGTTTGTTTTCATTATTAAATCGTTCTTCATTTGTATATTTTGTTTCGTTTCATTTTTCTGCGAAACGCTCCATTCGGCTCAGTTGTTTTCTAGTTGGAGTTGCACCAGAGATCCCCGATCCCCGCCAGGGATGCTAACTTCAAAGACACACTCTTAATTGATTAAGTGTTCCTCTTGTGGCAATGACAATGATCCCGCCGGTATTCCACTATAGCGCCGCCTGTCAACGATTATCCATCTCTGTACGTATTTACACTCGACCTTGCCGCGCGATGGCCTTTTGGACATGGTGGTGGTTATGTAGTCGCCCCGCGCCTGCCCATAGTGGGTACACAAGGTTAATAGCAATTACGCGCAATTCCGGCGAGTGCAGCTTGGAACAGGTCCCTCATCAGGCTCATTAACGCAGGGTTCTTATGTCAACCTTCTTGCAACACTACGATTCAAATTTGCTGATATGCAAATTGAGGACAAAGACAGGCTCAGGCTGATTGCTCTAGTCGGGCACAACTGACGGCAAGACGGACATTGTACAAACCCAATATACTCTATTCACTTCGAGAACGAGGAAATGTTAATGTTAACATATGTTCGGGGTGCCGACATTAGCGACATTCATTAATCATATCTGAACATATCCAAAGGATTGTTTGTACAGTATTGAAAAACTGTTTAGTCATCAGATTGAATGTTACATTTATAGCATTAAAGTGTGTGTGCTCCAAGAGTGATAGATACGCTGTACTTCATCGGCTGTTATTCATCTTCTTCGCACTGATCAGTTTATTCTTTAATAACTTTTGTATTTAGTATATTAAGTTTGTGCAATGTCCGTCAGGCAGTTCGTCCGTCAGTCCGGATGGCGTTCATCCGAACTTTTTTCGTCGTTATTTCGTCACATTTCCATGCACTCCTAAGAATTGGAGTGGTTGACGCGCTTTTCCATTAGTTAACAAACTTTAAAAGATCTATGTGTGCATTAAATTTATTTGGTCCTGACAACGCCGGGTAATCCAGCTGGAACACGTATACACATTAAGTTATGTAAGACCCAGAAGCCGACGCGTCGAGACGTCTGCGAGTTACGCATACAGGGTATATACAATTACCACCGAGCAAGCACCTCATTAACGCCACGAAAGGCAACACAATAACAAAATTTCAAGTGGACATTCAGACCGAGAGAAGTGCGCCCTGGCAGAGCTGCTGGCTCTGGTAGGGAGTTTTGTTGCAAAGGAGAGAACATCCATCGCCTTTGTTGTAGCGCTGCTTTGTTTGTGGCTTTCGGGGCAACCGGCTGGCAAATTGATAAAGAACCGCAGTAAATCCGCAGATGCTGATGCTGATGTTGATGGTGCTGACTCTGATGGCACTGGAGATACTCATTTCATATTCATTGACGACTACCTTCAAGGTGGGAGCAGGAGGTTGCGGCTGAGGCGTAAAATGCTCCCCAAATACTGCTCGCGTTCATCCCACTCCCAGTACATTTGCACAATGACAGAGGATAAACCTCGCATATATTCGCATGTATCTACAAGCGAAATTGCTGTTATGCACAAGCACCCGAATAAATAATAAGTTGGAATGTTCTATGCGAGAGTGCTCGACTAGAAGATACCCTGAATTTCCACACACTACAAGCTAAGCAAATCGATACATTATTTGAGTGAAAGGCTAGTGCATACATAAAGTGTTGTCTTAGCCGATGGTCATTACAGATTAAGATTATATTATTATTATTTCGGAGCATAAAGGTGCAAACTATCAAGGTTGCATTTTAATAACTACTATATGCTATGTACATTGGAGAAGACAGATTGACCCCGTTATCTGCCTTGTTCGCTTGAATAAGTAACCAAATTGGTCAAATAAATTTTATTTGGTCTGTAGTAGTTCCATTATTGTTAGATTTTGTACCCTTTTTAATGAATACAGTGTAGTGATATTCAAATAATCGATAAATTATGTATCGATCATGCAGATCGATGTTTAAAAAAAATCGAAACATCGATGTATCAATGTTAAAAACAGCAGTGTTTTTCTATGTTAACTCGAAATTATTATAATTATTTTTTTTTATATATCGACACATCGATGTATATCAACACGATTTTCTAATTTTTAATAATATCACTAATATAGGGTATGTAAACTTGATACGACTCATAAGTTTGGTGCAGCTCTGTACAAAACAGTAATAATCCGATAAAGCGAACTCACGCATTTTTCTGTCATACGATTTTTTCTTAGTCTGCATTGCGATTCAAAAGAGCCAGAATACTTCTCAACCAAGGAGACTTTGCTTTTAAATGTAAGGAGTAATCACTTTTTATGTGAACACTGTACTGTGTATGTACTACGTATGCAGTGTACGAGTATTTAAATAAACATGTGCATGGAAGGACATTTCACAGCGCCCGACAACTCAAACCCGTTGTACACATATATGAACACGTCTCCATTCTGTGAATGCCCTTCATTCAGCCCTCTTCCCAAGCATCGTGGCATCGGCAAACATCTGTATCTATAGATGTATATGCATATATTCGTTCTTTTTGACGTCCTCAAGCCGTGAATCATGCCACGTGGGGGTTGCAAAATTACGAAGGAGTTGTCGTGGTCGTCTTTTTAGGACCTAAGTGTCGGGCTGCGCTTGGCTGCAATTTCCGTTTTTATTATTATTATCCTTGTTATTATTATTTAACATGTAAGAGAGTTCTAGTTGAGAGTGCCTGACTACCCAATACTCTATAGCCATTAGAAAATGGCTGAAATAAAAGTTTAACAATTTAACTCAACCCTTTGAACATCTTCAACCCCGTATTTCGGATACTATAAGAGCTAGAAAGATATTTTCAGTTTTTAGTAACTCGAGTTTATATCTATTAAAAGCAAAGAATATGCCTAAAGCATTGTGTAGAGTATAGAATTTAATAAAAATTATTTCAAATAGGTCCTAACTTTTTGAGCTTGCTTATTATAAATAAACACAAAAATATCCCTCCAAAAGTCTTTACTCACAATTTTATTCTTTTTTAGTTTGAAATGAAAACCAAGACTGAATTTCGATTCCTGTATCAATGAAATAATTTACTTTACAACAATTTTTTTTTAGCAGTACAATTTAAATTTTAGCTTTAAATGAATGAAATATTTTAATTCCTTTATTTGTTAAATTACCGAACTTTAATACCAATTGGAGCTATATTTTATTCTAATTTTATATTTATTGTTATTTTTAGGAAGATAAGGCGAAAATAGCTTGAATCTGTAAATATTTTAGTATTTATAATTCGTGGTGTAGAAATTGATATTAAGAACATTAATTTTACTTCGTGAAAGTGTATAGCTTGCAATATTGAGTGTAGTGAACAGAAGTTGACTGCTTAATGCTTTCCAAGCATGTTGGCAACAGTGTGAGGCAAGTACTCTATATAATTCCAACTTCAATGCAGCTTTGCTCTGTGCTGTGCTCCTATTCCAGCACACCAACAAACCTAAACGCTTCAATGTTGCTGTCAAGAATCAAGCGATACTTCTTTCGATACGTCTTTAATGGATTCTGGAAATTTCTCTATGATTGGAAATAGGAGTACAATGTTATGTTCGCGGAACCTATTTTCTAAAATGCGAGGAGCAAGAATACAAATACCGTTATATTATTCAACATCGGAAAATTCACATAGGCTTTCAACAATAATATTCGCGCATTCGCATTATGCGCACATCTTTGTCTTTTGATGAGGGTGCGGCTCGAAGTGAGGCTACGGCGGATCGTTATCAAGTTGTCAGTATCGTGAAATTGGCAACCGCCAAACTTTGGCTGTGAATGCTATTAAAATTCATTGGCACGCCTGGCCGGCTGCGACTGCGACTGTGGTTGCGGCTGCTACCTAAGCGAAATCCGATAAGGACATGAAGGTAGATAAACCGATAGCTGCACACGCACACCCACCCAACGCTGGGCAGGACAACAGTCAAGCCCGCTAGCGCCTTAACAAACGCATCTGTATCCGCATTCGCACCCGCATCCGCATCCGCATTGACGGCTTAAGAAGCAGCGACTTTGGTGTTTGTTGACGATTCCCAATTGGCCGCTTCTAATGCCACTGTCACTGTCACAGCGCTGTCGCCTAAAGCGGCAAAGAAAACCGTTAATATTACAACAATCCCTGAGGAAGCTCGAAGCAGCAAATCCGTCGAAAGGTGGCTGCGGCTCTGCCTGTGGCTTCGACTGTGGCTGCAAATTACACCGATGACACGCTGTGTCATCGCTTCATTGACTTACTCGAGTGCTTCGCGCCGGGTGGCCAGGGTGCTGGGCAGTGGTGGGACAGTGGGACAGTGGGACCGATGACGAGATGGGGTGGTGTGGGTGGTCTCAGATGGGGCGGACGTGTCGCAGAGGTGGGTCGCAGTTCTCTATGACGCCGTCAAAACAGTTTGCCTCTCACAGAAAAATTCATCAATTTTGTGGAACAATATGGTATTGTTACACTCAGACAAAGAACCGGCAGTTTTGTGCACAAACCATGTACAAATGTTGCCGGCCGAGGTCAAAATTGCTTTACCTGAGAACGAAATACTCATTTCCTATTCCGAAATTCCCAAATACAAGACTCAAATACAGAACTTAATATATAGGAAATGTACTCGCATTGAAAAACGACAGAACTATGTAAACTCTAGATAACAAAAGTGACACACTTAATTTATTCATATTTAAGAACAAAATGTACTTGAAATGTTTAGAAATAAAATTGTAAAAGTTCTATCTCAGTCACAAGTTAACTTTTAGCGGCATTTTTCTCCGAGTGTATTTTATTGTCGTTGCTACACTCGAAATTGCTTGGTTATTAGTCTGACTGTGACTGTGACTGCCCCCGTGGTTTTAGCCTTGTATTTAGCGTACACTCTAATGCCTTTTTATTTGCGCATTATTAAAAAATCAATTACTTGAGCATTCTGTCGCAGGCTTTCATAAAAATGTCTTAGATCCGTGGAAAAGATACCCCGATTAATACTTTGAACAAAGCACAAAATCCGCTTCTGTTGCTTTTCACAACTCCTGCAGGAGATGAACAGGGGGCGTGGTTCTGTTCAAATTTAAATGAATTTCTTTAATCTAACAGGTATTGTTAGCAGCTAGATGAAAGTGTTCGATAATGTTCACCATTAAAGGGCTAATGCTCGAGTGGTTGTTTAATAATAAAAGGTGGTTAACAATACTATTTTAATTTAAATTATTATGGCATATACCAATTCAAAATGGGTAAACAAGGACAGTAAAATTGTGCAACAGTCAAAAGGCAGCATCTCCAACCCCATAGCCATACCACCCATATGGTCCTCCTGCATAAACCGCAAATATTTAAGGCAAATCTAATCGGAGAAATACTATTTAGAATTATTCATACAGCATACTCTTATTATTAAAATTTTTAGGGATTTAAAAGGGTATAGATGGAACATAGAGCAAATTCACACCGCTCTAGAATATTTTACAAGGGTTTTCATAGGGTTAAGGGTATCCCCTAGTCGGGCACTCCCGACTAGAGTAATCTTGCTTGTTTTTTCATGCAAATTCTGGTTCTTGTAACAAATATCCGCCCCGGTTAGCATCTGCTCTGCTTTTGTGCCTTGCATCAAAAAGCCGAAAACAAAATAAAATATTTAATTCAAATGAAATAATAAAATGTAATGTAAAACTGATTATTCAGATTTTCATTTTCATTCAGACTCAAAGTGGCGTGAAATTCAAATGAGTTCAACTCAATTATAATAATAAACTGCTCGTTTTTGTTGCTTCTGTTGTACTTTTTGTTTTTGTTGTTTCTTTTTTTTGTATTTGAGCTGCTTCAGTCCTCGCACTTTTGTTGTTCTTTTTGTTTGTTGTTCCGCGTTTGCTGTACGAGTATTTGTAGACCACTTGTTGATTACACTAATTTTGTATTGGAAATTTAAATTGCTTTCTCTGAATTGGATCAGGATTTTACTGTATGATAAACGTTTGTAGATTTGTTTTAATCAAACAAAAACACCTCTATACGAGGTAACAATCTAAGGGCGAAAGCTTATGCCAGCCTCAAAATTTCTGATATACAATTTTGTGACGAAGGATATTCAATTTAATATATGATCAATTCCAAATTATAAAAAAAAAATGGTCATTCGGCACATCGCAAAAAGGTATTTTTGGGTACACAGACGCTATGACTTTTTGCGTAAAGTGCTGAAGCCCCTACTATTTATTTTTATTTTTATACCCTGAACCCATTGAAAATGGGTAAAAAGGGTATAATGGTTTTGTGCCTAGCCTTTGTAGGTTCCGAGATCGCAGCGTTCATACAGAAGGATAGATGGACATGGCTAAATCGATTCAGCTTGTTGTCCTGATCAACAATATATATCTGTACTTTATGGGGTCGGAGATGCTTCCTTCTGCCTGTTTCTTACATTATACCCTTTTTATCCATTTTCAATGTGTTCAGGGTATAAAAACAATAAAAATTTTAGTTTAAAAGAGAACAGTCCTCGGTAGATGAGTGGACAACGAGGATCGGGATCGAATCCCAGGATGTAGTGTTTGTCTTAGCCGAAGACCACGGCAGCAAATGCTATTTAAAAAATAGTTAGGCTGAAAGCTCTTATCTATGTCCTACACTTTAAATAATAATAATAATAATAATAATATTCCAGAGTAAAAGTCGCAGCATACGGCGTGTGCTTGTGTGTGCATGTGGGAGCTGTGTTAGGGCATATCTTAGTCGGGCTGTCCCGACTAGAGCACTCTTACTTGCCAATTTTGCAACGATCTTCAAGCAAGTTGAGGCGCAACTCCAAGTCTAATTGAGTTCTGAAAACACTTGCACTTTTGCGTCCGCGCTGCACGTGTCGGCCATGGAGTTACGCATATGTTGCGGGGTTAGGGAGGGAGTGGAGGGGGCGGGTTTCAAGAAAGCGGACTGCGTTGCGACGCAAGGGGTGGAACAAAAGAATGTGGACGACGTGAACACCACGCCATTGATCCACTTGACGTTGGCTTTATTCTAATTATAATGCCCACTCCAAAAAGCCCATTGACTGGGCCACGGCCCGAGCCCACCCGGTGCGTGGCCAATGTCAAGTGCAAAGCTAACGAACAAAAGTCGCGGATATATATGCACACTCCGAGAAATACTTGAATCAAAAGTCTAGCGTAGCCGGAATGGAATAATTCTGTTGTCTTCTTAAATACATTTCAAAAAAGGTAGGAAACGTGAGCTGCAAAATTATTTATCACAATAGTTTCCATTCTCGAAACATTCTCAATTTAAGTATAATCTTTTGTTTAAATTTAATACTAGAGTTGGGAATTTCGGGATCAATTCTTAAATTAAATTATTTGCTCCATTTGATAATTTCCAGCTTGCCCAAATTTTGACAACGTATTTGAATTAGGTACAAAATTCATAATTTCTTTCTGTTAGTGTATATATTTTGGCTGTATAAAGCTGTGGCGAAGTGTTGCCAATGGGCCTCCGCCTGGGACCGCCCAGTGTGCTCCAGGTAATTGTTTTTCTTTCTTTGCTTGGTTTTTATACCCTGAACCCATTGAAACTAGGCAAAAAGGGTATATTGGTTTTGAGTAAATATATGCAACAGGCAGAAGGAGGCATCTCCGACCCCATAAAGTCTTCTTGATCAGCTAGAGATGTTTCAAATGATCGATAACTCTTACCGTTTTCCTAAAATCGATATCAAATCTAAAAATCCTATTTCTTATACCATGAGAGTTCGGGACACCAAAATTGGTTCAAATGAGTATTTGCATATTCTATAGCACTGAAAGAATCTATCGCAAGTTTCATTCAGAAACACATACGCATTTGTGCACGCAAACATACTAATTTTTCCAAGGGCAGCCGCTAAGTGAAGTGCGCAGCTGGGTTAAGGGTATCTCCAAGTCGGGCGTTCTCGACTGGAGCACCCTAACTTGTTCTCAACTCCCTGCGTCCAAAGCCGCTGCATTGTGCATCCTGCGTCCGCGTCAATTCAATTACAAGTTATTTCACGTTCGCACTGACGCTGACGTTGACGGGACACGCACGATGCTTCCACATGTCGACAGTGGCGTCGTCGTCGTCGGCTCGTGACTGTTGTTTGAACGGAGAACAGAGTAGGGGTTGGGCTTGGGCTTGGAGTTGGAGTTGGGGTGGGGTGGGGTGTTGTGTAGACCTATTCCCGGCCAGGAAATTCGCGCAGAAATTGGGGAAATTGAAATTTGAATTGAAAATATGATTTGTACAAATTATGATGTTGGCTGTGGCTCAAAGCTCCAAAGGACAAGGGGAAGCGGTGATAAGAGAGGTATGGTGATATGAAAACAAAGACCATTACCACTAAAGCAACAAAATATCGCCCGCCCTTCGTCCATCGCTTTCGATCACATATTAGTCATGGGGATAACAAAATTTGTCCACCCCTGGGGTCCGGAGCACCGGGCACATACGAAAACATTCAATGGCAAAGAATGGCAAAGGAACTTGAGCTTCCCATTCATATTCGAAAACAATGGTGACTCTAATGATGGGAAACGAGCCCAGCCCAGGAGGAGATGATTAAATCTAGGATAACAAAGGATTAAATAGCATTCAAATTAGAAGCTCATTGTCGTGTTTTGTTGCCAAAGTAGCGCCTTTGAGCTAGCAGCTTTGTTCCATCAGACAATGGGGACACAAATGACGGCAACAGCCCCAAATATATATATTCCTGCTCCTGCTCCTGCTCCTGTTCCTGCGCTTGTCCTTGTCCCCGTCCAATGGATCGGCGTATTTACAAATGCGAATGCGCGTATGTCGCACCATCTCCCCAAATACATACATGGCCGAACTTTTACTTTTTCTTATGTGGCTCTGCTCTGCTCTGCCAATGATACGGATAATAACGATCATCAATGGACATCATCAATCTTCATCCATTACAGCAACAACAATAAGTGTCTAATAATTCGTACATTGGATAGTACAGGGCTCGCGGAACGGGGAACGGGGCCAATTATTCCCTTTCCCTTTCCCTTTGCCACAGCTGGGGGAAGCAACCAAATCGAAAAGTTTTTTCCGCCCAACAAAATTTAGAGCCTATTGAAAGGGACCACCCCCAAGCGTAAGCCCTTGGATAATGGAGGAAGCTAGAGCTGACTTTCGAGCAGCGGCGAACAGGTGCGGGAACCGTCGAAAGGAACACGAAGTTGAAATTAATTGCCTGGGAATTGTTTCTGTTTTCGCTGTAAGTCCAAGAGTTGGTCCCCTAATAATCCGCGTCTTTAAATTGTAATCTGTCAGCTACGACACCGTCACATTTTTATATTCAATTCTATTATTCTTTTCGTTCCCCTCCTAGCTCAGACTTAATATCCAATGACTGTGACGATTTAGAATTTGATTTCCATGTGCATGTGGCTGTCAGAATAATGTCACTATAAATATTGTTCATGTCTAAATATAACATTTATGATTTCCCCAAGAAATAATTTATAAAAAGTCAGAAATTTTTGACAAAATATCCAAGTTTTTGGAACAAAGGCAAAACAAAAATAAACGATCCCCCGGCGAACCGCCAGTCAGTCGGACTGTCGTTTGACAACAATAAAAGCATCGGCATCTGATCTTCCATGCATACACACACACGAAGATACACACGCACACGTATACGCATACGCACAGGCACACGAACGCAAACACCACATAGGCAATTTCCAAGGCAGGCCCTTATCCCCTTTTCTGCCTAGTTGAAAGCAGCGTGTAAACATTTCATTTTCGTTACCATCCTTTAATAGACAACTGGCACGAGGCACTCGCACCCACACCCGTGTTCATAGTCATTGACACACGCACTTTGTTGTTGTACACTGGGACAGGATATGCGAATGTACAACATTTGTTTGAATCGGAACCAAGTTTGTTAGATTTAGTTAGGTCGAATATTTTCATTAAAAATAATCTGCCTAGTTTATGTTTTCTTTAAGTTAATAAGGTTGGGATATTTTGTATTATTATTATCATGATTATTTGTATTATTTGTTATAGTTAATATTATTTATTAAATTTATTATCAGGCTATCATAATATATTTGTATTATTATTATGATGATTAATATTCTTATTTATTATAGTTATTATTATTTATTAACATTATTATTAAAAAGAAATATTTTTTTTCAAGCAATTTGTTTTTTAATAATATTACAGACAACAAAATTGCGTTTTTTTTATGTTTGGGGCTAGTGGCCAGAGGTATCTAGCTCTTATAGTCTCCGAGATATGATACCATTATGCCCTTTTTACACATTTTCCATGGGTTCAGGGTATACAAATTACCATCAAATTTGTACATAAGTGTAATAAAATATTCTGATTTTTTACTCTGTTGGTTTTATTTATTGGACGGGTTTTAATACCGACTGCAAGCTAAATATATACGCAATATGTGTATTTTGAAGTGTCCCTTAGATCTGATTTTAATTCAAGAATAGCTTTCAATACTACTGTACTGTGCCCCAGTGTGCATTGATGGGCTTTTGAGATCGGTGAGAGTCCTCAGCCTGTTTGTGGTTGCTGGTGATACAAGCTGCATACATGCATAAGGACATGCCAAAACTCAGTCAGTTGCCACAGATTTATTTACCATTTTAGGAGTCATTAGCTACGCAATGACCTAGGCCCTCCCCCTCCGTTCCCTCCTAATTCAGCTGATGTTGCCTTTGCAACAACTGCATTGACAGCCTCTCAAAATTACTAGCAATTAAAGCGAGGCCCGAGGCTGACTGCTCCTCTCCCTCGGGCTATTCCGGAAGTGGCTTTGAATACAGCACGGGTCGTGACGTCGATTGCTAATTAACCGTCTATTGCCACTGACACTGTCCAACAGGCGTCTGACGCATGCCCTAATCCTTGCGGCAGCGGCGCCGTCCAAGTCATCAAAACTTGGCCTGTTGCAGTGGCATTAACGGCGTGTGTCCCATCATTGTGCTAGTTATATACGTGTATTTATATATTGTATATACGAGTCAGGCGAGTTACTGCCAATCTAGTTATTATCCAGGGCTTTAAAAACCATTCGCTCATAATTGCAATTATGTGGGCCGGTCGCGTGGAACGTGTTTCTACTTCAACTATTGGCACTCTTGTGGATTATATACATTGTTAGTATTAGGCTACAGTTATTGTTAAGTTTATTCAGTTCCGGCACGTGAGGGTTCAAGATTGGCATTCAGATGTGGTACCAAGACGATTACAAATGCAAATAAGGGTGCGGGGATGAGTGCAGGGTACTGTTATCGACTCGCCTCTAGCCAAAAAGTTGGCAAGGACGCAAGTCTGGTGCAAAATATTATGTGGATTGGATAAAATTGATAATAGTCTTATTTACTATGTAGATTATGCAACATGATATATATTTTTTTTAATCGCAATTGAAATTGCCTTTGTTTTTATTTCTGTCCCGCGTCCAATGGGACAGCACATTCGCTAATCAAGAGTTCTCAGATGCCGTCGGTGTGCTGCACTCATAAGCAATGTGCCTCTTGGGGCAGAACACACTTAATCTTCGCGCTTTCCACTTAGCTTCGAAGTTGTTTTGTTTGTTTTGAGTCGTTTTTGAAGTGCGCTGGTTCTAAGAATAGGTGACTGCTCTGATCTGACCCGATCCGATCAGGGCCAACTGCCACCCTTACTTTGACCGAAAGGCGACGCGACGCGATGCGACGCGACGCGACGAACGGGTGAATGGAAGTGTGAATGTGAATATGAATCTGAATCTGAATCTGAATGGAGGTACGTGCATGTCTATATCTGTGCTGCCGTCAAGAGTCAACACTGATTCAAGGCACTATGAAAACATTTCTCACCTCATTAAGAAGCCTTACAAAAATCAAATGGCTGCCGCAACTGTATACTCTGGCCTGCAATAGTATTGTTTATGGCATTCAGAAGGAAAGTGGTCTGTCATTGTGCCCCAGGCTTTAGGTGTGGGTAGGTACAATAACTGTAACGGGGGCGAGTCGTGCGAGTCGTGCGACTTGTGCCCGAAGTTCGGAATCAAATGCGGATGAGGAGAATGAGGATGCGGGTGACTGCAGTGCGACAGGTTAATGATTATGTGCTGACAGACCCCGTTCTGCTCATAAAAGACTTATAACTTTGTTTCACTCAATGGACAGGTTCTCAGCACGTAGGCACACAATCGAAATAAGAGTCAATTTCGATCGAATAATATGGAATATTGCGACTTAAAACCGATCTACATAGAAATGGACTCAGACACAATATCTTCGCAAGGGTATTTGAACTTCGGTACACTCCCCTGCAGTCGGAAATTCCCTATTGTCTAGAAATAAATCGTGGAGTTTGCCTGTTTGTCTTTATTCCGGTTGGCTTCTATATTATTGTTTGTGCTACAGCTGCTGTTTCAAAATGTATTTTGGTCTTCTCTTTATTTGAATTTAAAAGGCTTCTGACAGTTTCTAATTTTATAATAAGTATATAATATCTTTTCACCATATCTAGCGCATAATCCCTTATGCGTTCACAAAACGAATTCATAATTTTCGCAACAAGCCAGCGAATACATACTATATATATGCATACATACATATATATATCGCAGATCCCAGATGCTCTACGCGAAAATGTTTTCAAAACTGTAATATGACCGAGTCGAAAAATGCAATAGGTAGCCTTTGAGTATTTTTAAATCAAGTATAAATCGTTCCTGACTTAAAAAGTGACCGATAAATTTACAAAAATACGATAGAACTGCTTATTTTTATTCTAATTATTATTATTATTGGAGATTCGTTCTCTATTCAAACACAGAATTTCTTAGATTGAGTGCTTCGGGATAGTACTTCGTTTTCAGGTTAGGAAATTTTTGCCTTGACCAAATTTTGACAACTTGATTTATGTACAACTTTTTTGTTATTATTTTCTCTCAGTGAAATAGTGCAGCCTGATCTGCAACGAAGTTGAATGAAAAGCAAAATTTGATCTAAATCAAATATTTCTTGATTCTTGATTGGCGCGACAGTGTTTTATTACACTGTATTCCCAGGGTCCCCAACCGCCCCCTACTTGGCCGAAGTCCGTTCGTTCGCCTAGCAGAAATAGACAATGAACATTTTGAAGAAAAATTTATGAATTTTATGACATTTATGGATGTGTTGAACATTTCCCCAGTTCTTGTGCGTATAAAATATGAACCATTCGGGCCATTTATATGAGAGATGTTTGGCGTAGTACTTTGCTAGCTGCGGAGCCGTCGCCCACACCCAAAATCATGAATTGGCGCGCAGCAGCCGAATGGACGGATCATAAATTCTATATATACATACACACTGCATACAGACATGGTTACGTGTCAGTTGGTACATACCTACACAATAGTTTGATTTTATGTATGTATCTGTGCTTCCACATGCATATTGGCACATACATTGTCTGTCTATATTATATAATATTAGATGTATATGTCATCCTGCTTCTGATGTACATGACATCGATCACCATCGCAGTAACAGATGCAGGTTTAAATCAAGGGAAAGGTGTCCCTGACACCCCTTGCGAGAGTATTCAAATATAGTCACGGAATGTACAAATCTGAGATCTGCGAACTGATTGGGAATTTAAATTTCTCTACTACTAACCCATTTGTAGGCAATAATTATTGATTTTTCAAGATAGTATACTTGAAATTGGCAATAGGAGTGTCGCTATGCTCTAATCATCATAATCGCCCTTAAACAATCGGATATGAGAACCCCGATTGAAGTATGGCGCACATCTCTCATATGTGTGCGAGGGTATTCTTATTTGTCTTATTTTTGACTCACTTCAAAATAGCTGCGATTAGGACAATCAGATTTGGCCCTACTCCAAGAGGCCGCTGCCACACAGGGTCTCCATTAAATGCAATACTAGTGCGTTGTTTGATACCGAAAAAACTCTTCCGGAGTACAAATTATAGACCTACTGTGACATAATCGGATCTAAACAAACTTTGCATCGCTGGCCCGTTGTAGATTCCCGTTTCTTGGCAACTTCACTTTTGCGAACGCCATCGGCCCCGTATCCGCCTCCGCTATCGTCCCAGTCATCACCCTCCTCATCGACCATCGCCCATCGCCCATCTCCCATCGCCCATCACCATCCGCTTTCATTTCAATTTCTGTTTTCATTCATAAATTTTGCATTCAAAAATAGAATTCTCGTGCTTGCAGCGAGCTGCGATTGCTACCGCCCGATCCCGATACCCATCTAGTTCCCGATCCCGTTGTCATGCCAACGTCCACGTTGTCATGTCGACGCAGCAGCCCGGTAAAGCAAGGCAAGGCAAGGCAGGCAAAGCAGTCCAATGCAAGGTTAGCACAATTTGATTAATATTAGAATATTTGCAGGCAAATTTTTTAATGCATTTCCGGTGTGATTTGCAATTGCACATGGACAAGGAGTATTCTGCCGAGTGTGTGTACTTGTGTACTGGTGTGTGTGTGTGTGTGTGATTGTATCTACCTACGTAGTACGTACACATATATGCATAGAGCCACATATTAGAACATATAGATAGTCGAGTAAGTGAGCACTTGGGGCTGCAGGGTCGACAACCGTTTTCAAATTAACACATTAAGAAGAGTTAATAAGCTAGTATGTATGTGTGTGTCTGAATGTATATGTATTTGATGCACAACAGACACTTACATATAACTTAAACAAATAAGATTGCTCTAGTCGGGAGTGCCCGATAATAAGACCGGTGATGCCTTCTTCTGCCTGTTACATACATTTGCAAAAAACAATTATACCCATTTTTAATGGGTTGAAGGTATACAAATTATATATGTTTCCGATCTCTATAGCATATATCTATCGGTAAAATAATTAGCTTTTGTAAGAAATATTTCTTCATTATATTTATAGATTTTTTGACACGGTTTATCGAGCATATCTCAAAAACTATAAGAGCTAGAGCCACCAAATTTATTTTGGATCGCAAATCATGCGCTTTGGTTTGTACACACATTTCAATGCTTTGGTTGCGTCTTGAAAATTGCATAACGATCCTATTCTTAGTTTAGAAGTTATTTAAGTGGGGACGCTTGTGTATGTGTGTGTGTGATATTTTGTGTGAACATATGTATGAATGCAAAGGGGTTTAAATGTATGTTCAGGGTATCTCCTAGTCGGGCACACCCAACTAGAGCATTCGTACTTGTTCATTCTCAACATTTAGGACCTTTACTTATCTTCTAACTATCCAATATCTCACATAGGAATAATCGATCTTCAATTAAACTTATTTATGAAAACATAATTGTATGCTTTTCATAAAACTTGTAAATAAACTAAATATAAAAGAAGTGAGAATAATGCAGTCAGGTCTAACTAACAGCTCAATACTCGTTCCCATAATAATAAATACTTAAATATGTACGCTAGCATTATGTGTAATCATAATAATAACATACGAGTATACAAAATCAAAAAAAGTTTGGATCCGCGTGTTAACAAGACCTTGCTTGGTATCGTTGGACCACTTGAATGTACTGCCGTTAGTATATCTACGTCCAATAGAATATAAAGACTAACAAGACAAAATGTAAATAGATACAATTTTACTCACTACTAAATACCGCACAGCCTGTAGGTCTTTGTTGCTCTGGCTAAGCTTTTGTAACCAAGAATTATTTTCGAAGATACAATAAATAAATAATAAATACTATATAATATTCAGAGAATCTATTCCATTTTATTATGCTCCTTATAATTAGCACTTAGCTCTGTTTACAAGAGGTCATTAGTAGTCTAGTTGCGACCCTAGCTACGGACAGACTAGCGGACACCCAGCAAGACAGACTTGGCACAAAACTAATATACCTTTTCACGCTGTGAAAAGTGTATAAAAATTAATAAAACTGTGCAGACATTTTTCTCCTATTCACAATTTAGATTCGTTTTTATGTACGTTTGTTTTTGTCACCCCATCCTGTAAACGTCAATATGTATGTATGTGTAATAGTTAATGTATGTGTACTAGTTATCCTCTACTCTTTTCTGCCTTCACATTGTGGCATAAGAGGTTCATACCTACAATTCATACAGAGCTTTTATTATCTTGTTTATTTGTGATTACTCTGCATACACCCACATACCTACACACACACAAACGGACACACACAAACGCACACACACCAGAGCAATAAACAAGGCACATTTGAGCGAGACAGCAAAATTTATTTGTTTTCTATTGGCAGACCTATGAGAATGCTTTCAGACACCCATACCAGTACATTAGCCCACGTACTTGTCGACATAGCTGTTGTTTGTTGGTAGGTTGTAGAAGAGCAGGTGGATATGCAGCAATATATAATATTGAGGAGGGCGAATACGCCAGCATGGTTGAAATGAAAAATATGTGTATGTATTGGTCTTTAGACCAGCTTTCGAATAATGTGTGTTCTTGCGCATATATGTACATATGTACATACATGTATGCTTGTACACTCCCGAGCAACTGAATAGGTTCAACATTTTTAATAAAGTAAATGGCCATATCTCTTAAACCCGTATGCCGATTTCAATGTAATAATTTTTTTTGGATAGAATATTCAGTTCTAAATAAAACACATGAGTTTGGGGTCTCCAATACAGGTATAAGTATATTAATTATTACTTTTGCACAAACATTACATGCAAGTAAGATGGCTCTAGTCGCGTGTGCCCGACTAGGAGATACCCTGAACCAAGCGATGAGCTGTTACATACATACATTTAAAGCTCTTTGCATTCACACACACATTCACAAAGTCACACCTACACACAAACACAAACGCACGCAGCAAACTGCGCATTTTACACATCGGCTACGTTTGGCCCCACTATGGAAGATTAATTATTGAATAACTTCTAAACTAAGAGTATGCTCGTTTTGAAATTTTCAGTGTTTAATAAGAGCATCCAAATCTAAGTCTGTAGTATTTGATTTTGGGGGCGAATGGGGGAGGTATCCAAAATCCGAAATATTCAGAATCTGCGTATGACTTACGTGCACATAATAGCCTCTAGCTCAAGCTCTTATAGTCTCCGAAATATGCCAAGAAAACCAAGTCTTAAAATCGATAATAATAAAACGGAGCAAAAAATCAAAAAAAAAATTTAAAAATGATAAACTTGTAATGCGTATTAGGATTAGGAGAATCTTTAGTCGTTTAGTTTAAGTTTCTAGCTTTTGTAGTTTCAGAGATCGCTGCGTTCATACAGACGGACGGACGGACAGACGGGCAGACGGACGGACGGACAGACTAACAGGGCTAACTCGACTCAGCTCGTCGTGCTGCTCAAGAATATATTTACTTAATGGGGTCGGAGATGCTTCCTTCTGCCTGTTACATACATTTGCACATAACCATTATACCCTTTTCACCCATTTTCAATGGGCTCAGGGTATAAAAACGTAAAACATAAAACGTAAGTTCTGTGGGCTTTACTAAAAGATACCCACTACCCAGGCCATTACCCAGATGCATCAAATTTTGAATTAAATAATTTTATTACTGTGATCTAAATATTTGGTCTGTATTGAACCAAATTTGAAGAAGCTCACCTTATTAACATAGTATTTGTATGAATTATGAGCAGTTTCGCGAGTAGGATTTATTAGATGTGAAGCTGATTTGCACCTTGAATAATAATAAAAGGGCATATTCGATGTGAAATTAAAACGGGCGGCCACAACCGGTTTCAAAGATTACGGGTCAGAAATTGTCGACCCGAGTCCAGGTCCATATGTGTTAATGTGTTTTTAATGAGGTCCTTCGGAGTACTTAGGATTCTGATTTTATCTAACTAACGCTATCGTTTTGCGGCAGCGACAACGTCATCAACCCTGTTGTCTTTTCACTGTGCGTTAATGAATGAAACAACCCCCTAACACGGAGACCGAGCAGAGGTCCAACACTAACCCGCGATGTGAGGCGGAAATGCAGATTCTGTTACACTAACATTAGATAATCTTTGGCCCATCATGCTTGGGCCATTCTGTTCAGTAAATCTGGCCGATAAACATCACATTAGCGTGATTTCAAGCCGATTAGCCTGGGCGCACAGAAGTTGCGCACTCATCATCCGTGGATATGCTGCCTCATTCTCATTATGCTCGGAGAGTGGGTTGAATACCTCAGCGACAATACGAAATATTACAATGAGCTTCGACTGAATGAAACTTGTAACTTTTATCTTGGTGGTGCCGCCATGAATAATCTTTAGAGCTAAAAATCATGAATCAGGTTCGTAAAGTTTGTCCTTTCAAGTCAAGAGTACAGGCATTAATAGCAGCCGTCCATCAGATTGCATTTGTTTCTACTCAGTTCAAAACAGAAATTGCCTATTTTATTATAAAAATATTTGATAAATATAATTCGCATTTTGAAATAAAAGTTTCGGGTAAAAGTAAGTATTAATATGGCTGGATTGAGAACCTGCCGATTCTATTATCAGCAGACTTTGTTACTGCCTCCAGGTTTGGAAGCACTTTCAAATAAATGTTACAATTACATATTACATATATTTTTAGCACAGCGGGAGTATCTACTTCTATATCTCTATTTCAAATGCCGTGTTCCTATATCAGCCGTATGGACAGTTCGAACGATTGTCACATCTATAATTTACTTAAGAGTTAGTCACAGTAGGTGCAGGCGAGTTCATAAAATCCGTAACTAATCTAAAATAGGCACCCTGTGGAAACTGGAAGTTGAAACCACACAGAAAAGGCGGGGTGAAAGAGGAGGAATTACACTGGCCGTTAGTCGACAGGGCAGGGCGATGGACAGGGATGCAAAAAAGAATGAGGAAAACGTGAAAAAGGAAAGAAAAGCTTATTGTTCAGAGCTTGAATGCCAAACGTAGCACAAAAGCGTTTCAAAAGAAAATTTAAGCATGGCACAAAAAAAACTGAAAGAGGATTCTGAGGAGCAGAATGGAATAGAATGCTCACAGAGACCACACACATACACACACACACAATGGAGAAAAGCGGAAAATAAAGGAATACAGAATAATACAACTTTGTGCTGGCACAAAGCCAGGGAAATGCAAAATGAATGTAATGAATAGAAAACAGAAAAATGAAATATGTAATAAAAAGTACAGAAGAAAAGGCATTCATAAACACACAATCATTTGTACATACATACATACATGTACATGTACTCATACATATGTAGGTATCTACACACGGTCATTATTTACTCAACCTAGAACTGAAAGATAAGTACATGAAGCCAGTCCTAGAATTCGCACATATGCCAGTTGCCAAATATCCTAATGTGCACAAATCCGCTTACGCAATGGCCTGTAGTTCCAGCACAGGATAAAACTATCGAGCCAACATTTATATAGACTACTATAACTACTTTGGCCGGCGGCTAAGACAATACTTCATCCTTAGCCTGATACTCGAACCCGTGTTCTCGCTTTTCCCCTGTCCGAGTGACTGGGCCGATTAGTCAACTTGACCATCGCGGACTTCGTTTTAGGACGTGATTCTATCAGACTTTATGTTCTCCAACTAACGACTGACTTAATGCCTGCTCCGATGAGGGAGATATACATTTCTATCCGGGTTCGTATCCGAGGCTAGTGAAGGCCATAGCAGCCAGTGTTATATAAAAGATTGCTCTAGTCGGGAGCACCCGACTAGGCGATACCCTGAACCCAGCGGCGAGCTGTCGTTACATACATTTAAACATCTTTGCATTCATAAGGTCACACGTACACACACCCAAACGCACGCAGAAAGCTGCGCACTTTTCACATCCGCTGCGCTTGGCCCCACTATTCTTGAATAACTTCTAAACTAAGAGTATGATCGTTATGAAATTTTAATAAGAGCATCCAAATCTATGTACAAACCAAAGTGCAAGTCTGTAGGCATTGATTTGCGTTTTTTTTTTTTTAAATGGGGGCGAATGGGCGTAGGGATCCAAAATTCGAAATATCTGTTATCTGCGTATTCTTAGCGAGCACATATTAAACCAAATTTGGTGTTTCCAGCTCTTATAGTTTTTGAGATATGCTCATCGATAGTAAGAAAACGAGCCGGGCTATCGATAATTTTAAATAGCCCTAATCTGCCTATGGTATACGCGAACTTAAAAAACTAAAATGTAATCCCTAGCTCTTATTGCAGTACTTGCTGCCAATTGGATGTCAAATTTATCAAATTTTACCACACGTTTTCTTTAATAACTTCTGTGAATCTTAACCAATTTTGATGAATACTTCAAGTGCTATAGTATATATAATTATTCATTCAAACCAAATTTTGTGTCTCTGGGTCTCATAATCTACGAAATAAGCTTACAAAATTAGGGGTTGTTGTAGATTTTTATCGATTTTAGGAAAACGGTGTGGGTTATCGATCATTTGAAATAAACTTGAAGTCTCTAGCTCTTAATTAATTAATTTCCGAGATCGACGAGTTCATACAGTCGGACGGACGGACAGACAGACGGACATGGCTAGATCGACTCAGCTAGTGATACTGATACTGATACAAACCCACAATACACTTTTTACCCATTTTCAATGGGTTCAGGGTATAAAAAGCAAGTACACGAACCGGCGCTGAGAGCGAGCTATTGATTCGAGCTTGAACTAAATCACCGACAAGTTGTTTGGGTTTGCAGCTGTTTTATATACAATGTGTGCACTTTATGATAGGGTACGTGACTACTCGTTGGGTTTTTGTATGGAAATTTGGAAATTGTTACCCAATAAGCAGCCCGCCCTGTGAAGTGTGTTTTGAAAATTGTTGACTGATGCGTGACCCGTTGCTCTGAGCTGCATTGCAAATGAGGAGCACTTACTCAGGACCCGAAGTCCAGGACAATGTCAGGTGCCGTGAAACCAAAATTAAGCGAATTTCAGTTCCTTTTAAATATTATCCTTAATGGGAACATCCCTTTGTTAGCACCGACAATGTGTTAGCAATTGTCAGTCAACGCCCAACGCATAAATAATAAATATATTCATTGGCTCTGGTTGGTTTGGCACAATTTTAGTTTCAAATTCCCCTAATTCACTTGAGTGTGGGGCCCAGGAAATTAGAATTATAAACATTACCAAGAGCTCTACAGCAATTTACAGTATAGAACATGGTCGCAGGTACAGGTATTTTGCGACTCTGCCTGGGTAGGTTTTCCACACATTTTAGTGGAAAATGTTGTACCCTTTACAGAAAACACTTACAGCATACTTATTTACCTGGCTGATCAATCTACTTCGTATTAGTTGCAGATGCCGAATCATTTCAGAGACAGTGCGGTCCTTTTCATATGTTCGCTGTGCCTGTCCTCTTGCAGTCAGCGCGGGATTTTCTCTGGAATAAAATTAGTCAAAACAATTAATGATTTTTCTAAGCATTACGATAAAGATTTTTTAAATACGATGAGTTACATTCAGAAAAGATATATAACTATTAAACTATTTGTACTTTTCATTACCACGTTTAAAGCTACATACTAACAAACGTTCTTTTAGACAACCTCAAAATTTGATTCCTTTTATACCGATGAAGTGCTTCCTAATCCCTGCTTCATTCTTGCATTGGGTGTTTTCATTTATTACAAAATGTTTATAAGGCAAAATGTATCCATTCTTGTACAATATTTATATTTTCTATTTAATCTTTACTTTTATTAAATATAACTTTTCTTTGCAGGGTATATGGAAGTCAAACCTTCTCCAGAAAAGTTCCTTGCGCTTGCTATAGACAGTTAGCCACGATTGTACGTCCATATCAAAGTTTCTGCGATTACTTGATTACACTTAACTCCCTATTTAACTATAATCGAATCTAATTTCATTAAAAATACACGCGGCCCTAAAACTAGCAAATAATTTCGTGCCAAAGTTGCCTATCGCTGAGCCGATTTACACTGGTTAACTTTTGTTGGTTTGATGTTGAAATCGATTTCGTTTTTGTTTTTATAAATAGCTGCCAGTAAATTGTCCGAGATTCCTGTGTTTATTATTTAAATCCTGAAAGCTATGCTCTTTTCTTTTGTCTTTCTGGGTATATAAATAAATAAATAGAAAATGCGACAAAATGAATTCAGAATTGTTGTATTTAAGTAAAATACGGTGTATCAACTGTGGGAATTTTACATAAATGTTTCTCTTCATTGAACCACTATGCGCGATTGGCACGTCCGCCGTGCCATCCGATTGTCAGCCTCAGTCCCGTTGCGACCCACTTGGATCACTGCTCAAAATTTGTTTGAGTTTTGCTTTTAGACTGTTCCTGAATAATTGAATGCTACGAACGGAAATTGCGAATATAGTTAGAGAGCGGCAAATTACGACCACAAAACTTCAATATCTAAACGAACCCAATTTGATTGGCGGCATCCCACTTCTTTTAAATGGACACAAACTTGGAAATGGACGTTTTAAGCCGTCAACAACCGTTAAATTAGCTTAGGTACCGGAACTATTGGTTCATACACTATTTAGCTCGAATTCCGCCGTTGCCAATTACGACTGCGATGATTACAGTCCTGAGCCATTTGCAAAATAAAACGTGGCCTATTGAGATAAATTGTGTGGCCTTTTCGCTTAATGTTGGTTAAGTAACTGAAACAAGTGAGCACGTTGCAGTCGGGTGTACCCGACAGTGAAATACTCGTTCACTGTGTAATACGAACTAAACATGTTCCTAATATTAACGAAATAATATCACAAATGATTCTTAAACCCTTTCTATTTTTCATACAACGGTCGCAATTTTTGTATATGCAAATAATATGCAAAATTCTAAACAGTTTCTCCACCTAAAAACGGTCAGACAAAGATCTGATTTGATCTCCTAATAAGCCTTGTGATGGCGTGCTAGGGTTTTGGAAAAAAGCGAATAATCTTAAATTATTACATTTCTAACCCAGCGAGCTCTGAAAGAAACATTCTAAACGATAGGCGAAGTAAATTATTAAGCTCTAATATCGATACAATTTTATTTGTAAATAACAAACAAATTAATTTTACTAACTGACTAACTAACAATGAATTCAACACAAATTTCTTTGTGATATTTGTTTTGGCCCGGGGCCGGGCACGAGCCCGTCGTCCACCTCCACATCGTGTAGATTACCGGTTTCTTTGACCAGGCTGCCTATGTTTTAGAGGAAGGCATTACCAAAAAGTCTGTATCGCCTTTTGGGAAGTACATAACAATTTCATATTAAGTTACGTATTTTGAGCGCTCTCATTTACACCAAATGACAACATTTAAAGATTGGCCAAGTTAGTTTGTTACAAATTTGCCGGTATTTGAGCTCACCTTATTGGCTTTGACATTGGACCGCTCTCCGTATGCTTTCCATAACTCTCGGGTGCTGCGGGTGGAACAATTAAAGGTGCCAGTTCCGATCGACTGGGTAGAATTTGTTCTCCATTCAAATTATTATCAGTGGAGGCTGTATTTCGACAAGGCATATGGACAATGCTCTGCTCTACTCCGATCACATCTTGTTCCATAAGTTGATCCTCTGTGACCACACTGTTCAGCATTGGTGGTGGTGTCTCCGGTTTATCGATTACTTCCTGTTTTATCACTGTGCTGTATTGGTTCTTAAAAAGATTCACAGTCGCGTCCTCAAAGTCGTCTTCATTGCACTGTATTGTATTAACAAATCGGTGGATCGCTGGTCCTCTGTCGTCGCGGATTATCGAATACGAAGTCATAGCGTCTGCATTCATAGAGATTTGACCAAGTGTCGCTGTGTCGCCAGACATCTCAATCCCTTGAGCTGGCGTCGCTTTTGAGTTGCCATTAAGCAGACGTGATTTCGACGACTTTTTAATACGCTTCTTTGACGACGACGCCGTTGTTAGCAGATGCCGAGATGACTGCAATACGAGAACATAAATCAGAATCAAACATTTGGACCAAATTTGCGCATTTACAAAATTCATACGGTATCAATATGAAAACAACATTTTTTAGATTGTATTTTAGTATTCAATTTTGAAATATGTTAAATAAATTTAAGTTAGTTTTTCAGTGTATCTCTAGGGTTTCATGCATTTTGTTGACACTTACTTGGCTAACATAGTCAATTTCGGACTCATTGGAATTAGCTTTTGGACTTATGCTTCTCGTGTCAATATCCAGATCAGTATGCTCACCGTCGCTTGCCGAAACCATGGCCAGGCCCAATCCCAGGCCCATTCGCATGAAATCCTCCACCTTGCCCTCGCTCTCGCCCACACCCACGCCGTCTCCAACTACTGCCGCAACTCCAGAATTGCAAATAAAGTTGCACTCGCTGCTACTCTTCACATTGCAGCTCACGACCTCGTTATCATTATAGTTGTTGTTATTATTCAGAAACTGTTGTTGCATTTTAGCTGCCGAGAGTGCGATTTCGTTGAGATTGAATTGAAATTGTCTTTCAGTGTCGGCTGCAGCTAATCCTTGTGAGCTATTTGAGTCGGCATCGAATTTGTTTGGTGGCGATTTGCGTTTTCCCGACATGCTGAAAAAACGTTCAGTAAAATTATTAATTACATACTGAATATAAATTTGTTTCCCTTCAATTAAATACTTTTTCAAAAATTCCTTCACAAATATTTAATGGCTTTAATAGAGCAATTTATATTTAGTCAAATTATTCGTGCACAAAATGCAAGGCGGAAAATGGGTCGAAAACTAATTTCAAATTTCATGAAAAATACTACAAGGCCTCGTAGTTTCAGTTCTAAGTTCCAATTCATTGAATGTTCAGCACACAATCAGATCATTAATCATTTTATCTATATACATTTATGTATTTACGTATGCTTTAGTATTGATATATTCGATCTGCATTATAAATTGTTTTCACGCTAACTTGAAATTCCAGTATAAAGAATCATACAAATATTTTTCCTCGGGTGTCAACACTGAAAAAAAAACATATTCTCTATGGGGTCGGATATATATTAATTATAAAAAAAAAAGCAAGTGTCCTAAATTAGTTGTTATTTAATTTTTACTTTTAATTTTCCGCTTTTTAAAATTCCGCTATATTTTTAATTTGTTTTATTTGGTGACTCTACCGATTTGTGCTTTTAGATAAACACATATTTTCGAACACGGGGGTGGGAGGGGTCGCAGCCGGAAAATTGTTTTTATAATATTTGGGGATCTATTCAGTAATATACATATATTCCAAATAAAACCTTTGTCTGAAGCAGCTAACATAAGTATATATTTCAAGTTTTAGGTCTCTAGATTAAATAGTGTCGGAAAAAGTTGCGTTCATCCCGGCAGACGGACGCACAGAATGACGGACATTGCACAAACCCAATATACTAGTTTTACTTCGCGAACGAGTATAAAACGCTAAGAAGTTGTGCCCGTTCGTGTCGTTCTTTCCGTAGAATACATATGATCGTACCAGCATATTTATATTTAGCAAAATCTTTCGGCATCAACTTCCGTTAATGCGTTTCTGGGATCGCGTCCGCCTCCGCCTTCGTCTCAGTGTAGCTCTCGCCAGATCTAGATCTGCAGTCTTAGCAGCCTTTGGCACGTGGATGAGTCTTGAATGTGGCAGAAAATCTTTTGTGGTGGAATTGGCACTGTGGTCTGACTCTGACTTTCATTCATGCAGTGTGGAAATAAACAGAGTTCATATTTTTTTCATTTTTTTTTTTCTTTTAATAAAATGACAAATTAGTAACAGCAAAACTTCACGCATCATAGCCCCTGGTATTTATGAACACACTCGCACACTCCATAAGCGGAAAGACATTTATTTTTGCATAAGACATTTATTTTGAACTAGCTGGCCGGGTCAAGTGTTTTTTTTTTTTCTTAAAAATCAAATTATAATACGTCACAACAATTAAAAAAAATATGAAAACTCGAATACCGACAAATTTTGCAAATAATGTATGAGTGTTTGTGTTCTTGGAGTGCTATAGTGCTATATACAGGTTGCCTAACAAATTTAACATGTATATTTCAGACTTTAGATTAAATATAGTATATAGATTATATGTATTTGATCGATTTGAATAAGCAAGTAGTTCTAAAGTCAGTTAAATACACTCAATTCTCGTTCGAAGTTATATTTTTCCAATGGATTTTCTTACAAGATTTAAAGTTATGCGATTCTTTTTGATTATGTATTTTGTATGGGATTCCCTTAAATATTTGTTCTATACAGAGTAGTGATGTTCATCCGAAATAACATGGATTTTTTACATCGGATTAGAAAATTGTGTTGATAATCATCGATGCTTTTAACATCCATACATCGATGCTTATTTCTTTTAACATCATTTGTATGTATAAACATAAACAATATTTCTACACATAGGGTATTTTTGGGTCGGATATCTCATCTCTTATAATAATATAATAAAGCATAGTAAAAATACTTTTTTTAACTGGTCTAAAATTAGTATTTAGCTTTGTGTTCCAAATAGATAATTGTCGATTTGTTTGTTTGTGTTTAATTCTTACAATTATTTGATGATACAGATATAGATAGAAATACGGTCGCTTTATGAAGCTGTCCATGTACATACATACTATATGGAGGGGGAGGCAGGATACGTCAGCGTAATCCCCTTTTGCACGCATCAGGCGGCAGCGACAGTTTGTGATGCAAAAACAACAAATGATTGTTTTTCCGATTTGCTTTGAACTGAACTTTTTATTTATAATGATGACTTCCGTTACTCTCGTATTCACAAACGCGACACCAACATAAGCACAAGCACACACACTCATCCATTCAAATATTGACTCGTACACTTGCCAATAACTTCCGCAAGCTAACTTCAATGGGTTCCTTTCCGTAGGTTTTGGTAATGTTTTCTTGTTTCAATAGTACATACACATACATACATGTGTGTATATGCCATAAATACATACAGACATACCTTATCAAATATTGTATGTGCAAGTACTATGTAGGATACGCCCAGCGGGAAATGTGTAGGAAATATGTGTTCTACTACTTTGTCCGAATACAGTTTTTCAAAAAATACAAGGATCCTCTTGTCGAGGCATCATAGTACTTATGCAAGCAAAAATACCTTCACTTTTCTCTTGGTCCCACACATTTCGAAAAATCTAGTCTTGGTCTTTGTTGTCCAATGAGTTTTAGACTATCAGGGCTAAAATATAATTTTTAAACGTGGGCATAAACCAAAAATCATGGCTATACCTATACTGGCAACTGGTTCGTTTAGGGATTTAGTTTGTTGCATCGAAAATTGCAGAAGCGGGCAGAAACCGCAACATGTACATACATACATGCATATGTATGTATGTATGCAATGAGATGAAATAAATAAATAAATTAGTTACGGCAAATGCTTAAACACAAGCACAACAAACACTCACACGCACACACCGCCATCCACCCCTAAGCATGGCCTTCTTCGATTATCGCTTGTCACAGTTGTATTCGAATTTCGAGTGTGTTTAGGCATGGGCCAAGTTCTTGTGGAAATGCCAGAATATCCAATAGTTGGCTGAAAAGCCAACACCACAGAAAAATGTTCATAACCGTACAGTAAATACAGTCAAAGCTCTCTTTAGCGAACATCCCAATATTTACAATGCAAGTCCTGAAACTTTTGTATTTTGATTGTTAATGATTTCTAATGCCTTTTTCTTAAGAATGTCTATTTTTAGTGAACCAAAATCCGTTTAGAGAAGAAACTTGTCACATTCAGGAATACTTTTTGGACAAAAAAATGTCTGCAGCTGGTTAAAAGAGCATCCGTCCAAGGAAGGGCGGAGGTGGATTCCGTTTAAAAAAAAAAGTAGGGAAAATGATTGCGACTTGAAAAATGGGCCAAGTTAGAGATGCGTCAGATCAAGGAAACTGGCCGTTAGCAGAGCTTGCACTGTATTTGTTTGTTTGCACAAAGAGAGAGATAGAGAGAGAGAGAAATAGAGAGAGAGAAAGAGAAATGGAGAGGGAGTGGGAGCCATGGGCAACACTTGGCTGTTTGTTTGTGTTCATTTTAGATGATTTTCATTATTTGCCGTTTCTTGTGCCATTTATCATGCGTTGTCGAAGCAAGTGCCTACAATTTGTCCGTAATACTCGTAAAAGCCAGCTACCGACCACATTGGGAGAGTGGGCACACGACTTGCCACCGCCACGCGCCAGCACCGCGGCCGCAATCGAAGGACTGAAAGCGGCATCAGTTCGTGGGCCAAAATTTAAGTGAAATTCGGTTGAAAACTTTAGCACTGCCCTTCGCTTATCCGCAGCACCCTCGTCACCCCTTGCCCCTGCCGCACATTAGAGTCTAATATCCCCACTAAGTATGAAATACAAACAAATATTCATAGACGTGTAAGTATATGTGCAAATACAAGCAGCGGGGGCTCAAGGTAAATAAAATAAATATTATTCTTCCTTTTTAAGCAAAAACAGTATTGGCAAACAACAAGATGAACAACACATAAAAAAGAAACACACACGCACGCACACACACACACACACACACACACACACACACACACAAAAAAGTGCCTGGCTCAATAATGAATTTTCAATTGAAGTCCCCGCCCGCGTCTCCAGTCCCTTGCCCAGGATCAGGACCAAGGCCAGGACCAGGAGCAAGCCCACGTCCAAACCCAATTCCCATTGACTGTTGGCATTGTTTACGAGCCCTCGGCAGTAGCCTTCATGTCTTTGCGCACGTGCTGGCATTAAAAATGAATTTGGTTAGCCAAAGGACCGCCGGCGGTGGAATGAATCTAATGGGGTCTACTTATTTGAGAAGGCCGATTACCACTTTGCAAATTACCAAGTCGAGGGCGAGACCACGAACCCATGACGAATGGAGAGTGCAACCCAAGCTTACGTATAAGGTTACTTATATAGTTCTTCACCATATAGAATATATACTGTGTTGTGGCCGATCTAGCTATTTGAATATATGAGTACTTATTACTGACATATATTGTCAATGATTTGACAAGAGTCTTCAAAGCATAATATATACATACTAGTTTATAAAATATATTTCCTGGCGTTGCGCTTTTTATTTTTGTTTTTATTCTCATTATTTTTTGAAGAGCTTTGACAAGAATTTTCAAGCTGATCGCGGGAAAAGAAAAAAAAACTTCGATCGTTCCGGAGAGTTTTCAAAAAGTTCAGTTTGAACCAAATGAACCTATGATCATCTCGTTGAAACAAGCATAAAATGACAACTTCCTTACAGAGCTTATCTGTACACATACAATATATAAATATATATTCTAGATTAGTATCAACAGCCGAATTGATATGCAATCTTCGTATAAGAACGAGTTTGGTTGCAGGCATCGAGCCATTTTATCATATCCTAGCCAAAATTGGCCAATCTGAGCGTCACTTGATTCTAATATATAATCATGCAATATTTCTGCAATGTTGTTTTGTTTTGGGCATTTCGAAGAGAACTGTTCTTTTTAGGTTTTATTTCTGTATCGATTTCAATATATGTATATAATATATAATATATATATTTTTAAAGTGTTGGAATCAATCGTTTTACATCGTGTAACTTCTTCGATCTTTATACTCGCTTACGACTCTATTAATTTGGACGTATGTACGCATCGACTTGGTAAGGACGAAGCCCATATCCAATGTCTGTGCTGGCACTTTTATAGGTATGGCTCTTGCAAATCGCAGTTCAAAGGAACCTTTTGTATTTGTGGCCAGTCGTTTGTTGCTGTTGTTGTTGTTGTTGTTGTTGCTGCTGTTGTTGCGCTTTGTCTCTTTGTTGATGGCGCACTTGTTTGGTCAAAAGGGCGCAAACAAAAGGTCGACTGGACCGCGGTCGGAGGACATCGTCCAGCGTCAACCCGCCCGATTTTACCATCTGGGGTCATCACTCGGGGCTCGTCCATTATTTATGCCTGTTTATGTTTGTTCATTTTTGCATTACACTTGCCACAACTCGAATGGGTTGGGACTGCATTGAAAGACGCTCAGTTGCCTTTTAATGCTAGCACCAAGCACATAAATATGTACACTCAGAGAAAAGCGCAGCTTTAACCAACAGCACAACACAACCATCATTTTTGTTAAAAATATAATAAAATAAAAACTCGGATTGGGCTTAGGTTCGGCTCTTTTTCAAGCAACTCTTTCGGTCCAAGGTTTAGTTTACATAAATAATAAATTTGTAAGAAAGTTGGGTTATTCTCTATGTATACACATGCATACGCACATATGTGTGTGTGTGTGACTGTGGGGTCATTGTTGTGAGTCTTTTGATTTCCTGATTTTTATGTGACACCCAAAGCCCGCCTAAACATTACTTACGCCGCACATCCCCAAGTTATTATTGGTTTCTGTTTAATGTACTCCCTTGTAAATCAACAAACAAGACGTCGAATACAAATTTACCCCAAGCTCTATTTTTCTGCAGTGGACTCTTAAATTCACGATTGTCTTGTTAGTGCATATGTGAGAACTTGGTACACTTGCGAGCCTTCTAAGTGTTCTCCCTGTTCGGTTCCTTGCCACGAGGCAACCGAGGAAACCCATCGCGGCATGTAATCGCTTGCCCAAACCAACATTTGCTGGGGCGATTATTACACTTGTCGCGCTCTATTGTGTCGGTATTGATGGGGCATTAAGGACCAGTACAGTGGGGATTGTATTTTGACTACTTATTGCTAGACGAAAGGTCGTTGACAAATCTGCGCTGTTATTTTGCCGATGATTCTTGTTGGATTTTCGCATTGTCATCTCAAATCTCACTCCTCTCTACCCCTACCCTCTGACACTTTGACGTGGATGGATAAAAATACCATATTGATTTTTTGTTTTAGTCTACAAGAGGGTTTAGGATTCTTTCTACTAGGCCTAATCCGCTTAATGGTACATAATGACCATCACTTTCCATTCTACAGCTGTCTAGCCCCTTTAGCGGCTATAGCCATAGAAATCTGCAACTCACCAAAAGTGAACAAAAAACGGAACCGAGCCACCAAAATACCATAAACCAATATTAAAGCACTCGATTATGTACTTTTCAGCACAGACCACGGTGAAAAGTTATCTTTAGTAGCACAAATAAACGAGTTGCGCTTGAAAAGTTCACCTATGGAAACTGGGTTAAACAGTTTCATAAATATTGTTTACCATATCCGTTGCTAGGCTTAAACATTTGAATTACCGTCTCAAGTTTGTTAGAGATATAACCAGACATTTTCCAAAATGTGAAGTAACCTTAACTAACTTAAATTCGCAGCTTTCATCTAAACCAAAAACAACTGCGATTTAGTTTGCATTTTTAATGGGATGACTCTGTTTTTGGCACACATATTATTATTATTTGATAATTTTTTATAATTTATAAAAAAAAAAATATAAGTTACAGGTATTGGGTATCTTCAATTCGTATCTGTTCAATATGGGAGCATATGCATAAATTATATGTATAGTTATAAACTATTAGCTTAACTTTTGAAAGAACATGCTCTGCCTTCGGCTTAGACAATACCACAGTCGCAGCTTCGTTCTATTATTACGGTTTACGTATGTATAGTCGTGTGTGTGCATGTGAACGTGCTTGTGTATTTATTTGGATACATATGGTGTTATGCGTTTCGATTGCCGCAGAAGGGATCGTCCTTTTTATCGTTCTTAAATTACTTGAAATGCGACCACTTGACCAATCAATGAATATTATATTGTGCTTGTTTTCGGCAATATGTTGAATGCCGACATCCGCACCCCTGCATTGGCCCAGCACCATCTGACCCAAGCTAACCAAACCATTCAATCCCTAACCACAATCCCAAAATTATGTTCCCAGTGCGCTGCGTCGGGTGCTTTGTCTTATGCACTGTTCTACTTGATTGAGTCGCCTGCATAAGTGATTTGAGCATTGGTATTAGGTCTGGGAGCTGGCTCGTGTCGGGTTTGGGTGCTCCACGGAACCATTACGGCAAAAGTCTCGCACTCATGCAGGAATTGACATTCCAGTTGGCACGTCCCCATCCCCTTCTCTCCCCTCATAATTTCGACTGGAATTCAATCCGAAGTCTGCTATGCGGATGCTTCAGTGTCCAGTATCCGGAGTTCAGTTCAGCTTTGGATGTACAGCAGCTCAGTTGTGTGCTTGATATTGAATCGCCGGACTGTTAGGTGCCGTTTATATGATACCCAGCAACCTTTGCAAGCGAACTGAGTTGATTTATGCACGTTCGTCATTAATTGTATGAATGATCGCGGACACTCTATGATCCCGAGACAAATTTGGGACAATGGTTCTCAAAAGATACACGCAGGAAAACTTTATACTTGATAAATAAATAAAATCAAATAAATATCAAATGTTTGATCCGGTTTTTTAAGATTATTTGAACTGGAAACAATTCAATTTCAATTAACTACAGCTGCCAAAATAGACTGTAGTAAATAAAGATTTTCAAAATATTTATGTTCACTTTTTGTACAGATTAAAAGAATTTAGGTTAGCCCTTGATATTTTCAGTATTGGTATGGTTGAGAATAGAATTATTAAGCTGTGAACATTTTATAACGATCGAACAATAAACACAAAAGCGTATCTTCTAGTCGGGCACTCTCGACTAGAGCACTCTTAGTTGGAATGTTTACACTTATGTATGTATGAATATACATAAAAGTATGTATTTAATCTCGGCAACATGGGACTTACTTATTATGTCGGCCTGCGCGCCTCGAAAATAAACTCTTTGAGGTGCCTCCCAGCGTTGGGTAGGAAGTGGAAGTAGCTCACGTCACAAAAGACAAAAGATCAGAACATGTTTGACAATGAGATAATGACACAACATCTGAACCACATCTGGGCACCACATGCAGCAACAACAACACGAATGCGAACACAACCGCTGAGCCCGGTCCCTATTCCCACTTTGATTGTACTATGGTGAGTGCGACATTAGATTATAAATACCTATGTACATATATGTATTTGTATATGAATATGTTTATGTATATGCATGTGAGTGCCTACAGTGAAAGCTCGATTGGGTGGACAATTGCTGAGGCAATTGTTCCCATCAAAGATATATAAATTGACGTTGGTAAATAATACAGAAACCTTAATTAAAAGAACCAAAGAACTGAAAACGAAAACTATTGAAATCTATTTGCTGCCTGCAAGAGGTACATAACACTTGCATACACACATACATACATACTACAGGTTCAGTACACGATCTTGCATCGATACACGAGTGTATCTCATCCTGCGTTGGGTGTGTATCTGTAGTTCTGGGACTAGTTGGTTCCCCTTCCTCAATGGGCAAATGCGTTGAAAGCTTCTAATTTTCCTGTGTGCTCCGCTGTACTGTTTGTCGGATTAAGGCAGATAGCCCTCGGATGCCGCAAGGTGGGCTCGGGAGGTGGTAAGCATTAATCGGCCGGTGGTGCGTACCAGATTCAAGCCGATTCAAGCACGCATCGGCACTTATGCCCAGCCGGGATGCTGATCGGTATTGGGATTGGCTTCTGTCTCTGTCTCTGTCTCGATCGCGGTCTCTGTCTGTCTCTGTCTTTGCTCAACTTTTAGTTTCTGTTTCAGTTTGGCAAACAAGTGGCGCGTGCAGTTGCACGTACATTGGCAACGCGGCCTGGTTGCATGGATGCATCAAGGGTTCATCAGACGCCTCTCTGCTGTATACTCCATACCGCCGCGACGAGCATCTGACAACGATCACAACTAGATTGAGACAAGGACTGTAGCTTCAACTGCGACTGCGACTGGGACTGCGACTGGGACTGGGCCTGCTGCTGCTGCTGCTGATGCTGAAAGTGGTTTTGCCTCTCGTTGGGGCAATGACAATGCATCATGTTGTGTGCTGGCTGCAGCAGACGGGACTGAAGACCGGCACCGGCACCGGCACCGAGTTCTACACCAAGTCGTTGACTCGCAGTTATTTTTCGTTTGTTTCATTTTGTCTTCTCGGTTGCTCTGTCACGTTGATGTTTGTTTTTATACCCTTGCAACGGATACTCTGATTTTGGCACACAACGTGCCACGGATTCCCGATAACGTACACGTATATTCCTGAGCAATTTAATTATAAAGCTACACAAAGAAAAGCCATTTCGATTCCAGTACGGCTGGAGCGGAATTAAAGCTGCAATCGATGAATATTTCTTTATTAAGTATGGACCATAACTGCTTTCAAATTTTATCCACTTACGCTTAAACAAGTACGAAGGCTCCAGTCGGGCACGCCAGACTACGAGATACCCTGAACCCAGCTGCGAGCTGTCGTTACAAACATTTCAGCCCCTTTGCATTCATACATATGTACATACAAACATCACACAAACTCTCGCCGCATGCTGCGCACTTTACTTAGAGGCTGCGCTTGCATAATGTAACTAACTCCATTCTAGACAATCGCAAGTAACACAACAAAATTCGAAGAAAGTGTTCACACGCAAATGTATGTATGGATGCGTGCACATACATGGACTGCTTGCGATACACTGCTTGCTGTGAAATTTGTGTACTTTTTGCTAATAAACGTTCACGTAATTTTCTAACACAAACTAATTAATGGATTAGTTTTGCAGTTCCGAGGAGAATTCCTAGAAAATCTTTACCGCTTTCTCTTTAAACCTGATATAGTCACTATGCCAACCATTACCCATTTCGGATCTTATGTACCAACTATAATATTCTTTTCCAAATAATAAGTTCGCTATTTTCGTCACCGCACTTTATGCGGCGCACCCCTCGGTCGGTTGGGCGGGGGTGGGTGGCATTTTTCGTGGGTCCGCGCTTGAACGCGCGTAATAAAATAAAAAGCGCAAGTCTGTAGTACTTGACTTGCATTTTTAAATATATGGGGCAAATGGGGAAGTTAGAATCTTTCAGTGCTATATTATATTCAAATACTCATTTGAATCAATTTTGGTATCCACAGCTCTTATAATATAAGAAAAAAGCTTAATATTTTTGAGGTTGTTGTAGACTTTTATCGATTTTAGGACAACGGTATCATACCGTCTGATCTATCGAGCAGTTGAAACAAACTTAATCTGCGCCTGCCATGTTCGAGTCTATATTCGAAATGTTGAAGTTTTAGCATTTATGGTTTCCAAGTTCGCTGCGATCATACAGACGGTCGGTAGGATAAACGGACATGGCTAAATCGAATCGATACGTACATAGGCCATATTTGTTTGTTCGTTTGCTTGCAAAAAATCTTTTAGTTCACACAACTCTAGAAATTTATGTTTCCGAACTGTGTGGCACTCTCGACTAGAACACGTTTACTTGTTTAGAGATGGAATTTAGTTGTAACATAACTATATATTATAGCAACAAATTGTATTGATCCTCTCAAGAATGCTCTAATAGGAGACACCCTGTGACCCGTGTTGCGATTTTACGTTAAGCTTGCTGCTTCTTTTATAACTTATAATAATAATTTTTTAATTTGCTCAATGAGCCTATTTTTTAACGATAATTTCTTTCTTCTGATCGATTATTAAACCAGAAAAGAAAGTAAGAATATGTTGATCGGTTAAGAAACACAGAAGTTATTAAAGAAAACGTGTGGTAAAATTTGGCAAATCTGAAGTCTTTTGGCAGCAAGTACTGAATAAGAGAGTTGAAGTTTGGCTTTTTAAGTTCGTGTACACCGTACGCAGCTCAAGTTTATTTCGAATTATCGATAACCCGTACAGTGTTCTTATTTTTTTAACATACCTCACGAACTATAAGAGCTACACTAAATTTGCAGACGGATTCAGGGTATCTCCTAGTCGGGCGCTCCCGACTAAAACACTCTTACTTGTCACTTGTTGTTTCAAGGCGCGTTTATCCCACTGATACTTCGTCGGAGCCTCCTCTAACTACAATATGTATACAAAGTATTCAAATATATGTACATACATACAATGTGCGCCCGATGTACAAATAAAGAAGGAAAACACAAGTATGTATATATGTATGTACATATGTGCACGCAATGTATTGAGAATAACCTCAATAAAAAATAAATTTTTAAAAAATCACCCTCCTCTCAAAGACCTTTTATATTGCTTTATCAATGACAATTGACATGGTGAACTTACAGTTGGAAACTTAGGAAGTGTCCAATGGTTGTAATCCGCCTAGTTGCAGTTCCACTTTGCAATTGCCACTTTTGCACTCTGCTCTGATATGCTCTGCTTTGAAATTGGGCAAACTGGAAACAAACAAACAAATAAACAAACACTTCGTCTGTTAAAGCCCAACGGCATTCGGTCAATCCTTTGTGTTATATTCCAGTATGCGCAAACAATGGGCCTATTGTTCTCCTCATTCTCTGCTGAGGCTTGGCCGTGCACAGTAGACTCTGAAATTGAGATACCCGCGAATGTTAAGGCAATGTGGGGTAATTGAACACCAATTAGGAGACACTCGCATAGGTCGGGCCACAACAATCTATAATTTGCGATTTCTGCATCACACTTCCACAATTACATATATGCTACGATTTATGTTCTAAAACTCCTACTTTTGATACCCTGTACTAACATTGGACACGATATGTACGTGTTAAAAAATCAAACATCTCGTGTGAACGTGCGTGTTTGTGCGTTTTTGTGTTGTGGTATAAAAGATTTAATAAGATGAAAGCTTTCAAATAATTAATAAATACACATATAAACATTTAAGAAACCCAAATTTCTATTAACTTTAAAGTCAATGCCTTAAAAGGTACGGAATAATAAAATTGTAGGTAAAAGTAAAGAAGAAGCAGGAGAAGATATCTTCGACGCATAACTGAGGCAATCTGGCGTAACCCTCTCCAAGATAAACGCAATTATAAACAATAGCTGCCGAACTAAAAAAAGTTTTATGTGGTTCACATGTCAGAGTCGGTTGATATGGACCACTATATCATATAGTTGCCAAACGAGCTAGTGGTCATAAAAGGTCTAAATAAATTTTCTGTTTCTTAATTTATTATCTAAAAGAAACTTAGAAATTTTGATAATTCCAATCGGAATACTATATCATATGAAAGCAATTTGTTTTGGGCGAAACCTTAGCTAAATTCTTATAGATATAAGTGTACTACAAATCAAATATAAGGTTTTGCATGAAAATCTTGTTTATTCCATCTTATCTAATTTGGATAAGTATATCTTATAGACTTATATCTATGAAAAATTGAGTGTTTGTGTGAAATCGCCGAAGCATGGCTTAGTTTAGAAAGATACCGCACCTCTGATTCATGTTTGCAAGGGTATTTAGCTTTCTGCACTCGGAAGATTACTGTTATGACTTTTATGAAAAGGCAACAGGTTGCTGATCGTTACAGGTTGATGATGGCTAAATACGGCGAGTTGAATTCAGTTGACCGATTCAAGTCGAGTCCCAAAACCATTAGCATAGTTCGGACCTGTGCTTTGTCACAACTCACACAGCGTCAAATCTGAACTAATCTGCATGGCTCTGATAACAAAAGTAGACAAAGAGCGCACAGAAAAGGCGGAGAGCAGGGCCGGGGGCAATGATCAGTGGTGGCAAGTGATCGGGTGGGAATGAAGCCAAGTCATGGCACACGCAAGTGCGTTGCTAGCCAAGCGGCCAGTCTGCCAACCAGCCAGGACAGACAGGACAGACGGACGGACGGCATGCAGACAGACAGACATGCTAAGATCGAAGAGATCGACTTAGTGGCTCGCATGCGCGGTATGCTGCACCCTCCGCTGCAGCGCTGCACCGCTGCACCACTTCGGCATCGACTGCAGCTCCAGGTTTTGGTCATGCCTTGGCCAAAAGAAACAGGAAACAACAATGTTGTACGAGAAATTTGATTTCTTGTATTCGCGTTCGTTTGCGTTTGTATTCGCATTCGCATTCGCATTCACCTGTTGTTATTTTGAGTGTGTTTATTTTTGCGACGACGGCGACGGCGACGGCTGAAACGGGTACAACAATCACAACAGCAACAACAATAACAACAACAACAACAACGCGACACCACAACTAGTTTTCCATGTTTCGCATCGCGCGCATTCGCATTCCGTAGTTTTCGTCTCCGTCACCGAGCTGATCTCTCGGCTGCTGCAGCAGAGTCTCAGGCACCGGTCGTCTCTTCGACCGGAGGGTCGGTACACAGTGGATCGAATGCATGGCCGATCTGGTATCAAACAACTTTTGGAGACCAGGACTATCGCCTGGCCAAAGCTCAGCTCAGTCCTTAAAAATACACTTTTTAATAAAAATACCTTTTTAATCAGTTGTCAAAAGCAACAGTATTAATGTGTCAAAAGGACTTGTTTTGCAAAAATATTTCAAAAGGTTTTATTTCAAACTATCAAAATTCTGTATACTCAGATAGAATAATGATTTGCGAGAAATAAATTTCAAAATATACTTCACAGTGTAAACGTATGTTTTTTTAACATTACCTAGACGAAACATTAAAGTAACTATAACTATATTCCCTCTCAATTTAACCCAAGTTTTTAATTTTTTAAATCGAAACTTCCTCTATGTCCACCCCACTGTGCGGCGCCGCGATTCAGATTCGGCTTTATCTATCTACTCCAAAACACGTTTTCGCAGCATTTTCTCAATAGACTAGTACACGCAAGCTTTTGAGCCCAAATACACACACACACACACACACAACATACACACATACACACAAAGACACGTTCGGGTACAGGCACACGCACACGCACATTCGAATTTTATGCGTTATGCGTAACAAATGCAGGTCCAGGCCCCAGCCCAGGCCGACTTTTCAACAATTTTGAATAAACACTTGCCTGTATGTGCATACATATGTACGTACATGTATGGGTATGCCAGTATGTGTGTATGCATATTGGCACTTCCATTAAGCAATGGAAGGGGAATGATTCAAATGGCCTGCGATTAGATAATGTAAAAATAAAACAGGTATATTTCCGACATACTAATGTATATGACACTTTTGTAATACCCAAGTTGCTGAAATCAAATATATAAACCGTGTATAAAGATCGAGGACCAAAGAAACACACATCACTCACAATAGCGATACAAAGCCTAATCCCTTGGCTTAAAGATATTTTTTTTGCCTACTAAAACCGCTGAGATCCACTTGTTCAAATACAGTGAAAGCTTCAATAACGGACAGCACTATGGGCAATATAATTTGGAATATAATGCTCTTAAGGCTAATACGAAAATAGGACCAGGAAATCAACGATTTGCACCATAGAACAGAGAATATTATTTAAACATCCATGGTTATTCATAATTAATATAAAATATGAAAATGTGAAGAATTTGAGAAAAATGAATTTGTTCCTAAATTTGTGTTATTTATTCGACAAATTTCATAAGCGACCATCTGCCCAAGCAGGAGAAGAAACAAGTAAGATGGCTCTAGTCGGGAGTGCCCGACTGGGAGATACCCTGGACCCTTTGCATTCATACATACATATACAAAATGACACATACACACACACACACACACAAACACACGCCGCTGTTTACCATTATACCCTTTATACTAATTTTCAATGGGTTCAGGGTATAAAAATACTTGAAAACCTAGGTGTCTTCTGCCCAAGAGAGTTCTTTCTGTATTATTATGCTCCAGCCCCTGAGATTCACCGTTTATAAAGCATGAAACAGTCATCGTAATAGGTTAGAGAAAAATCAAAGGTATTCTCAAAATATATTAAGATAAAATGTTGACAAGCGCATCGACAACTGAATGATTTGTTTATTTACAATAAAATTAAGAAACGAATTACGTAGAAGATTCTCGAATTCGGAATCCGTCGTTTTGAATATGTAAAATAACTAAGTTCATTTGCCAAGAAAATGCTATTCTTTTATTTTGTTTTATTTGCTTTCATAGCAGTTGTCCAGTTTAACCAGCTCCTCAGAACTGGATAAAAACCTGTCGCTCTGTCCCGTCCCAGCCTCCCCTTAATAGCTAGCGCAGTTCTGTTTAGCTTAATGAGCATGCGTGCGAAGGTGTGACTGTGTGAGTGTGTGGATGGAAAGAGATGCTGGTGCAAGCTTCATGCCGCAAGCCGCAAGCTGCATGTTACATACGACATGGTTTGGCTAGGACTCAAAATCTACGACAAATAGGGTCACACTGATAAGCTCTAGTTTTTATTATCGTTATTTCTGTATTTTTATTAAATTTATTGTCAAAAACTTTCTACATACTTTTAATAAGCACCGGGTATTATGGAATTCGGTCAAGGTATTACTAAGATACTCTGTCTATATAACTTAGAAAACTCATCTATCAAGATTATTTGTACTTTGAGTTGTTTTAACTTGTCCCACCTCTTTCAATTCTTGTCATTGTTAAGAATCTTTCTGACGTCATTTGCGCAAAAAGCTGCAAAAATTGTTATATTTTATATACCCTGTACCCATTGAAAATGGTGACAAATGGTTTAATAAAATGATGTGAATGAATGCAGGCTATTCCTACCCCATTACGTCTACATAACTTGCGCAGCTTATGCAGCCGAGTCAATTCTGCCATTTCCGTTTGTCTGTTCTCAGAGTCTATGGGAGCCAAAGACATCAACTCAAACTCCATTCGTTTTTTCCAAATTGATAATAAAAACCAACAAGTAAGAACTTTGCAGTCGGGCGTAACCCGTAAGTACATTGTTATTTTGCGCCAATATATCCGAATTTATTAAATGTATTATTTATAATTAGAACTCTGGGAGATATATCGATTTTTAGACAGGCGGACGGACTGCATAACGGACATTCGCACAAACTCAATATACTAGTTGCACTATATGAACGATTATAAAAACCGTTTGGAGTCTGGAATTGTCGGAACCAAATTTCAAATGTAGCTTACAGCAGCTCGCAGCTGAGTATAGTGTATCTCCCAGTCAAACACTCTCGACCAGGACACGTTGACTTGTCTTTAGTCACGCTAGAGACTTGAAATTTGAAATATATGTATACTCGTATCTACCCGCCTCAGTTTTATAGCCAGTTACATAATTTTAATAATAATATTTATTTAATAATTTTTCAAACAGATTACTGATCACTTCCTCTAAAGATAGCAACACACATTTTAGAATACGCCCAAATTTGAGAGACAGGCTTCTGATGACCACCTCCTAAAATCGAGCAATCGAAAAATTTCACCCTCGCCCACTTCCGCCCCGACAAATTACAAAAATCGTAATTTTTCCAAAATAACAATAATAATTTGACTGTTTTCGACTGCTTTAAGCTGTCATTATACTGTGCACGAGTATTGCGCAGTCGGTTACACCCGACTGCAACGTGCTTACTTGTTTCTTTCGATTGTTACTGTTGTCATTGCCGGCCACTTTTCGGACACTCGCCAAGCCGCCTCCCGTCTCCCGTCTCCCGGTTCTGGATTCCGACCGGACTAGTGGCATGTACTACACGCGTATAGACAAACACACACACATACACACACAGACACACACACGCACGAACACATTTGTACATACATACATATCTATTTTCATTTTGTTACTGTCGCTGTCGCAGTCTGTCATTGTTTGCCGTATAGACGCGTCTTTAGATTTGCCGCCTCGCCGTCATGGGAGCTCCTTACTGGAATATTTAGTATATGGGAGCTTACGAGCTTACGTCTGTCTACATCTAAGTAGCTAGACGAAAATTCTTCAGGACGTCGCACTGCTGCAGCTCTAGCGCTCTAGCGCCCCCCGCGGCGGGAGAGGGAGGTGAGCCTCGTGTGTTTCTGTTTGAGAATATGTAGTTGCTTCATTGTTTTGCCTTGATTGTCTCTTTGATGTGTCCGTGGCCCTTATTACAAGCTAGAAACAAGTCCGTACATATGTTGGCAGTCCCACAATTTATGGCGTTCCCGGATGACACTCTCGAACAATCGCTAACAATCGACTAGGAGCCGACCAACAGGCCGAACAACAAATCGCAATAAATGCGAACCCCTGACAGATGTAAAGAGTAATATCATTACGGGTCCTGCGAATTTGCATCAAATAACAACTAAGTACGAGCGCTCTTGTCAAGGGTGCCCGACTGGGGGATACCCAGGATATCCGTAACGATATGCATATGGGCATTACCGCCGAAGGTCCGCCCCGACCAAGAAATTTAAAGTTCATGATCATATTATCATAAAGAAATATTCAAATTTATTTAACATAGTGACCATATCGACTGCAAAGTGCCGTTACTCTTCTTTTGACATTTTTAATGGCTGTTCTTTAATATTATGTTCTTTAGGATATATATCACTTGATAGACTTTTCACAAAATCCAAAAAAAAAATCTAAAACAAGTAAGAACGTTGCAGTCGGGCGTAACCAACTGCGCAATACTCGTTCACGGTCATAATTATCAGTAATATACCATCCAAATATGGGGACTCTAGCTCTAAAACTGTGGGAGATATAGGCTTTCGGCTGGGAGGACGGTCTCAATTTTCGGGAGAGGTCACCAGCAATCTATATACAATATATATATATATATATATATAAATATATACATGTTATCGAGCTGCCAGCCTCCTAGTCTATAACTTTAATAGCGCCAAAAAAGTTGCGTATAAAAAATGCAAAGACTACAATTCCCGAATAACTGTAAAATTTTAGTTTGCTTCAGCCCATCTTTTAATGTAACGTTCGACTTTAAAAAATATCATTAGCTATAAGTGTGTGACAAATTAGATCAGAAAAAATGTTTGTAAAAGCAATTATATAAAATTTAAAATAACACAAATGCAAAAAAAAAATGGAATTTTTTAAAGTCAAAAAAAAAATTATGTCTTACTAATATATATACTTATGTTGGTATATATACGTACATATTACCGATACGCTGAGAAAAATGAAGAGAGCTGCAAACGATGGCGAAAAGGTTTGAAGGACGACAATTTGTTTAATTTTGTAAACTACTATTTTAAATTTCCTATATTTAGTTCCTAATTTGTTCGTTAATTATTAAATAAAGCTAAATTAAATAAATATTTACATATTCATTTCCTTACTTGAATCATATTGGAAAAAATGTCACGTTCGAAATGTCACGTATCGAATGAGATAAATATTTATTAAAAAAAAGTACAAAACATTTGAAAATCAAATAAAATATGTCTCTCATGCATAAGAATTTAAAATTATTTGTGTTTTAGATTTGTGACAGGATTTGCAGAATTCTGCCTTTATACAGTTGGCCCCGAAAACAACATCTATTTTTGTCACGTTAGCTGTATACATTAAAAAAAATGTCTAGAAAAATTAAATAGGACATGTACAAGATGCTGCATTAAAATTTGATCTGAGTTTAAAGTTTTCGCCTGATCGAGCAATATGAATTAGGAAATGTGATGTGATGGTAACGAATTCGCGTGCGCTGTGAGATAAAAAAAAAGATTCGAACCGGTCAAACTAACTGCACACAACAACAACAACCACTCAAATCAAAACATGAAGTCAATAACAAGAAAGAACAGCTATCTTCGGAATGCCGAAGACTAAATACTCTCATGTTTTCAACACAAACTTCACATTTGACGGATGTGTCCTACATACTGCTTTAATACATAGGCTTCTAGTATATATTAAGAGCATAGTCATAAGCGCTATTGATGAGATGGTTTTGGTTAAAATATATGTTGAGCAAAAAGTAAATCACCTTTCGACCGATGCGATCCACGAAGATAGCTGAGAAAGTAGCTTGTATAGAAACAGACAGAATCAAGTATATATATACTTAATGGATTACACGCTTCGTTACCAAATAAAAATACCCTCTATCAGGGTATACAAATAAATAAAACAAAGGTAAGCGCACGCCGCCCTGGTTACAGTTATGTATATTTAAGTAGTTTCCTATGAGTGGAGTCGAGTCGAGTCTTCGTGTTGTGTCGGGTCGAAAACTCGGGGCCTCGGCGAGTGCAGCAGCAGCTTCAGACAATCGGTTTGTCGGGTGGACGCTTTTGCAAGTACAGCAAAACCAGTCGCAGTCTTCCCAACGAGCGTCTGAGCCAGGAGCCGAGCCGAGCTGAACTTCACCAGCGCTTTTCCCATGCAAAGAGCTGTCTGCGTGGCAAATGCACCTGTCGCGCTCTACGCTTGTGCGCAGCCAGTGGACAGTGGCCAATGGCCAGTGGCTAGTGGCCAGTGGCCAGTGGCCAGTGTCTGGTGGCAATGGATTAGCGTAGAGCGTCGAGCGTAGAGAACTGGTCCCGGGGCACAAATTTTGAATTGCTCGCCCAATATGTAACGTGAAAATGTAATTTAAGTTCGCACATACATATATACATATGTGCCCGCTGCGAAAACAGGTGGAAAGGAATCTTCTTTTGAAGAAGTTGATCAGTAATCTACTAAGTTTTTATTCATTTTTATGGTTTTGCCAATGGCTTGGCTTAAAATTATTATCGCCAGGTTTTTACTTAAGATTTAACTAACTAATGGTTAAAATCTGAATAGTGGGTGGGCTTAATCGTGGCCAGTGGGTGGTAATATACTACTTTACCATTTTGAACATAAACGGCATAAATCTCTAAACCTTTTCCTGCTAAAATTGCCTATTCTTAAGAATTTTGCGAGTTTTACATGCTCGAATTCGCAATAAGTTCTATCTCGCCTTGTGCTTATAATACAACGACTCGTTTGATGTTGCAGATGTTCGCCAAGTATTGGTTTGACGCTCTTAACTTGGCTCTGATAGACGTGGATAACTGTATGTTTTATCTTGTTAGCCGCAACTCACCTTTGCTTTTGCAGTTTTGTCGAGAGTGTTATTCCGTATATATTTTGTTACTTTTGTGTGATTTATTTATTTATTTTTGTATGACTAGGTCCACCTATTTAATATTAATTCTCTAAATTTGTTATATGGCACTTTAAGAAATGTTTCTACATTCACTTGGGTCACATTTCACTCTTTAGCAGTGCCTGTTGTTGTCGCAGTTAAAACACAACATGAGCATATCAGTTTATGCACAGAATATGATCGATACGAATAGATCAGATGGCAGATACTTTGTGGAAGTAGCGAGCATGTCTCTTGCGGATCTTCGGCATGACGTGACGTCATATTTGACAACATCAAAATGCTGTCGATTTGCCGACTTTCCGCCCGTTAACACGAAAATACATTTTAGTTTGTTGTGATAAGTGTTTGACCTTTTATTGTCAGTTCAAATTTAGTTTCGAGTGAGAAGAGAGTGTGAGAGTGTGCCTCTCTCTCTCTCACTCTCTGGTTCTCTCTCTCTCTCTCTCTCTCTCACAGCAGCACTTTTATTACTTTTGTTTGTAACACACACACACACATGTTGTATAAATATATAACTGTTGATACCATGTACACACACACATGGGCACACAACTATTGGAGGCCTACCGACGACATCCTTCTGATTTGCGAATTTCAAATGGTTTTTTTAATTACTAATTTTGTAATTGTGATCGCAGCATAGAAAGCCCACGTTTTTTTGCGTTTAATTTCGATTTCGAAGTTCGAGTTCGATGCACGCGTGAAACGTGAAGCGGACAAGCGGGAAAACGGTCCAGCGACAACTACAGCAGCAGCAGCAGCAGCAACGGCAACGGCAACGGCAGCCAACGACAACGATAACAACAACAACAACGAAACAACCGTAACGGCGACGCGACAACGTAACCTCCACTACCACCACCACCACTGCGTGGCAATGTTCAATTGTCACTGATTTCAATTGGATTCCACTTCCACTTCCACCTTCGGCCGCTCCAACGGGCTGCACTGCAGATGCGAGTGCAAGAGGGTTGCTCTTCGGCTCCACAACTCATTTAAGAGATTCTCTGCTGCCCATTCGGCTTTCGTTTCGTTATGGTTGCGTTCGTATTCGCATTCGTATTAATATGCAGACACAACTCGGCTCGCCAGCATCAGCATCAGCATTGTTTCACACACTTCTCTTTAGCTTTAGTCTCTTCAAACTAAAGAGAGTCTGGCCGTCATGTCGGAGAGTAGCTGCCAAGCGAAATGACAAAGTAACCAATGACAGCTTCGCACTGGCCATTGTCAACCAATCGTTTGTATATCGCAATCTGATGGCCCCGCCCAGACAGCGGCCTGACACACATAGTATTTGTGAATCTTTCAACAGGGTTTTGACCTCCTAAATGCGAGCACACTATGTTTATCCTGTAAATTCGGTCCACACTTGGATCACGCTCAACACCTTCATATTATGTACTTATATATTACAATCGCACGGCTAGAAATTTTGGACTAAATTCTATTACCGCGAAATTTTCCTGCAACATTTGGTAATTTTCGTTTACCTTGGACTTAAGTCTAGTCTCGCCAAATTTGTCTCTCTCTTACTCTGTGAATTTGGCAGTTTTAGCTTAGTTATCAATTTAAAATAAAAAAAAAAAAACTATTTTAAAATTTTTATTAGTATTCCAATAACAGCAATATAAAATATGGTTGAAAGATTGTTTTTAATTTTTTCAACGAATTTTTCATAATTTTAGACTAAGAACTGTTTAATAGAAAACCGAAAAGAGGTAAATATGTAAATAAAAAGAGCATTCTAGATGAAAGTGCTCGACTAGGAGATACCCTGTGCCCAGCTCCCACTGGCTAGTACATACATTCCAACTTATACACGCTTGAAATTACGCTCTGTCCAATGCTTCTTGTTCCCTATGTGCCACAGTATGGAAAACTAAGTAACTTTTGTGCTTAGCTCTCAATAGTTCGAAATTTTCAGGGATAAAATATGGTAATTAAATGTTTAAAACGCCATTGTCATAATGTTTAGTTTAATAGGAATAGTGTAATTAGCTCCTATAATCTGAAAGGTATGTTAAAACACTCTTGTTTGAAATTGAAGTTTTGAAAAACATAAAGTTTTACTCTTAGTGGTAGTGTGCAAATCTATGGCAAAGGTAACAGGCAGAAGCAATAGCAACAGCCACGGGAAATAACTCGAAATAACTGACATTAAATTATAGCTTAAAATCAACCATAAATATTTTATGAATTTTAAAATCATTTTTTGGTGAGCTAAAAGCGCCACCTTTCGGCCGTGATATACTATTCATTTACGTATTCTATTCACAAAGTTTATTTACGTATGTTGAATTGAACTTCGAAAGATTTCAATTTGGTATACAACTTTATTTAAAACTAAATGTAATTGGTGATTAGGTGCAAAACTATGCTTAGTCTTATACGAATTCAACACTTTCATTTCAAACTTCGAAAGATGAATGAATGAGATGTGTCTTTGCTAATGTTCAAAACTTTGCTTAGACTCGTTTGAATTCGAACAAATCACTCGTACGCATACCCAGTTCGAAAATATACAGAATGAGTTTAGGTGCAGATGTTTGATAAGGAGTAAAACTTTGCCAGGGAGCTCGAAATCTCTACCAAACTTTGAAATAATTTGTATGCAAGTTTAAGTTTTTTTGAAGATCTTTAAGAAGTTGTACACTGTGAAACGTGTTATTCAAATTCAAATCTCAAAAAATATGAAGCAATTTAGTTTCGAGCATTTTTTTCGGAGTGAAACTTTGCCAGGCAGCTCGAAATTTGTGAAAATCTCACAAAATTTGATACAGAACTTCGAAAGATTACAATTTCGTATAACAGGAAATGTTCTTGGTACATAACTGTGATTAGGTGCAAAACTATGCTTAGTCTTATACGAATTCAACACTTTCATTTCAAACTTCGAAAGATGAATGAATGAGATGTGTCTTTGCTAATGTTCAAAACTTTGCTTAGACTCGTTTGAATTCGAACAAGTCACTCGTACGCATACCCAGTTCGTAAATATACAGAATGAGTTTAGGTGCAGATGTTTGATAAGGAGTAAAACTTTGCCAGGGAGCTCGAAATCTCTACCAAACTTTGAAATAATTTGTATGCAAGTTTAAGTTTTTTTGAAGATCTTTAAGAAGTTGTACAACTGTGAAACGTGTTATTCAAATTCAAATCACAAAAGATATGAAGCATTTTAGTTTCGAGCATTTGTTTCGGAGTGAAACTTTACGAGGCAGCTCAAAATTTGTGAAAATCTCACAAAAACTTCGAAAGATTTTTATTTCGTATAACAGGAAATGTTCTTGATACATAACTGTGATTAGGTGCAAAACTATGCTTACTCTTTTACAAATTCAACATATTCATTTCAAACTTCGAAAGATTAATAAATGAAATGTGCTTTTGCTAATGTTCAAAACCTTGCTTAGAGTCGTTTGAATTCGAATGGCATACCCAGTTCGTAAATATACAGAATGAGTTTAGGTACAGATGTTTGATAAGGAGTAAAACTTTGCCAGGGTGCTCGAAATCTCCACCAAACTTCGAAATAATCTATACTATTCAATAAATTCTAAATTTGTATACAAGTTTAATTTTTTTTTGAAGATCTTTAAGAAGTTATTCAAATTCAAATCTCAAAAATATGAAGCAATTTAGTTTCGAGCATTTGTATCGGAGTGAAACTTTGCGAGGCAGCTCGAAATTTGTGAAAATCTTACAAAATTTGATACAGAACTTCGAAAGATTACAATTTCGTATAACAGGAAATGTTCTTGGTACATAACTGTGATTAGGTGCAAAACTATGCTTAGTCTTATACGAATTCAACACTTTCATTTCAAACTTCGAAAGATGAATGAATGAGATGTGTCTTTGCTAATGTTCAAAACTTTGCTTAGACTCGTTTGAATTCGAATAAATCACTCGTACGCATACCCAGTTCGAAAATATACAGAATGAGTTTAGGTGCAGATGTTTGATAAGTAGTAAAACTTTGCCAGGGAGCTCGAAATCTCTACCAAACTTTGAAATAATTTGTATGCAAGTTTAAGTTTTTTTGAAGATCTTTAAGAAGTTGTACACTGTGAAACGTGTTATTCAAATTCAAATCTCAAAAAATATGAAGCAATTTAGTTTCGAGCATTTTTTTCGGAGTGAAACTTTGCCAGGCAGCTCGAAATTTGTGAAAATCTTACAAAATTTGATACAGAACTTCGAAAGATTACAATTTCGTATAACAGGAAATGTTCTTGGTACATAACTGTGATTAGGTGCAAAACTATGTTTAGTCCTAAACGAATTCAACACTTTCATTTCAAACTTCGAAAGATGAATAAATGAGATGTGTCTTTGCTAATGTTCAAAACTTTGCTTAGACTCGTTTGAATTCGAACAAATCACTCGTACGCAAACCCAGTTCGAAAATATACAGAATGAGTTTAGGTGCAGATGTTTGATAAGGAGTAAAACTTTGCCAGGGTGCTCGAAATCTCCACCAAACTTCGAAATAATCTATACTATTCAATAAATACAAAATATGTATACAAGTTAAAGTTTTTTTTGAAGATCTTTAAGAAGTTATTCAAATTCAAATCTAAAAAATATGAAGCAATTTAGTTTCGAGCATTTGTTTCGGAGTGAAACTTTGCGAGGCAGCTCGCAATTTGTGAAAATCTCACAAAATTTGATACAGAACTTCGTAAGATTTCAATTTCGTATAACAGGAAATGTTCTTGGTACATAACTGTGATTAGGTGCAAAACTATGTTTAGTCCTAAACGAATTCAACACTTTCATTTCAAACTTCGAAAGATGAATAAATGAGATGTGTCTTTGCTAATGTTCAAAACTTTGCTTAGACTCGTTTGAATTCGAACAAATCACTCGTACGCAAACCCAGTTCGAAAATATACAGAATGAGTTTAGGTGCAGATGTTTGATAAGGAGTAAAACTTTGCCAGGGAGCTCGAAATCTCTACCAAACTTCGTAATAATCTATACTATTCAATAAATTCTAAATGTGTCTACAAGTTTGTTTTTTTTGAAGATCTTTAAGAAGTTGTACAACTGTGAAACGTGTTATTCAAATTCAAATCACAAAAGATATGAAGCATTTTAGTTTCGAGCATTTGTTTCGGAGTGAAACTTTACGAGGCAGCTCAAAATTTGTGAAAATCTCACAAAATTTGATACAGAACTTCGAAAGATTTTAATTTCGTATAACAGGAAATGTTCTTGGTACATAACTGTTATTAGGTGCAAAACTATGCTTAGTCTTATACGAATTCAACATTTTCATTTCAAACTGCGAAAGATGAATGAATGAGATGTGTCTTTGCTTAGACTCGTTTGAATTCAAACAAATCTCTCATACGCATACCCAGATCAAAAAAATAAAAATGTGTTTCGGTTTCGGATATGGAGTGAAACTTTGCTATGGAGCTCAAAATGTGAGACCATTGCTAACTCGTCTAAACACCGTAATATTTGCATGACGTATTCTTTAAATTCGAAATTTGTATACAAGTTCAAATATTGGTGAAAATCTTTGATAAGGCTTACAGCTGTGCACAGTGTTATACAAATTCAAATTTCACATAATTCGAAGATGAAAATGCTTTTGCAATACAACCGAATTGCTAAGCACATGCGCTCTGCACAGGTTAGCGCGAAATAGCGGCATTGCCAGCACAGCAGCAGCGTAGGACTACCTCAATTGGTGCTGTTAACACGGCCTAACCGAAAATGTAAATGTAAATTTAACAAGCCACCCTTAATTTCGGATTTCCACTTTCGGTCAACAATCGATAACATAAAACCTCGATTGACAGATTTAAAGGAGCGAAATTCGCGTTATTCGACCCTTAAACAAAAGAGCGTGATCTAAGAGAGTGTGTGTTTCTACTTCATTTACAGTGCCTTCCATTTTGTTAAATAACGATTATGTACTTACATTTTTTTTAGCACAATGTACAGAGCAACGGCACGCTTACTCTCTTGCTCTCTGAGATTGTGTGCGAAATGAGGAACCGAGCATAGCCGAAGTTGCTGTGGGACATGCCACGCAGAAAATGAGTGTCACAATAATTTTTATTTTTCGGCGTAGCCGAAATTTGTCGGCTCTATATTTCAGAAAAATGATTACTAAATTTGGTGACTCTAGCTCTAAAATTGTGAGAGATATGGATTTTCACTAATTGGAAACTAGCTTCTTGATTTTAAAATTTCTGATATTATGCTACTTCTCTTCTCCCATTATCCTTCTTTAAACTTTCACTATTTGGTTGCATTGTTTCTTAGTAATTGTGATTAGTTCGTTGCAAACCGTGATTAGGGCGTGACAGCTAATTGGAAACAATTTTATTGAAAAAATGACTGCGCAATATTTGCAAAATCACAGACCGTCAGATTACCATGTTGATTGTGCTCCGAAATATAGGAGGTATTAATGTATGGGGAGGTTTCTCCTGGTTACACTTAAATCTACACTTAAAAAAAAACAACGAGCTTCGATATGTCAATCAAAAAAGTTAGAAAGGTGCCAGAACCCTATTATGTAAATGCAGTAAAGTAACCAAAATTGATTACAAAAACGTTGTAAAAACTAAAAACAATAAAAACTTACTGATATATTTGCAGCATTATTCAAAATATGATAAACTCTTCGCCAAATCACAATTGTTTCCAATTAGCTGTCACCAAATAGTGAAGGATTATGGATGTCATATCGGTATATGCTTATTCTGTATATGGATTTTATCGATTTGCCACGCCCCCAGTGAAAAACACTTTTTTTGGACAAGTTTTTTTTAAGGATCTTTAAAGAGGGGACCGGAATATAAAGGTCTCAATTTTTAGGGGAGGTCACCTAGACACCAAATTTGGTGGCTCTATCTTTACAACTGAAAAGTTCATATGGACAGACGGACGGAGGGACAGACAGCATTATGGATAAGAATCGTTTTCTATTCGAACTGTTCTTGTTTTTCAGAGTTCTGTTGTTGCAGTCTATGGTAGATTTTCCGGTGTTTAAAGTAAATAACTGAAATAAAAGCCTTTTGTACTTATAGTACAAATCTGACACCCCAGCTAAAATTATTGTATAATTACGAATACCCGGGATTCCGAGGGATACCGAGGGATTCAATCCTCAGTTTTCTTTGGAGTAGATAGCTCCACCACGATAGAATCTCAGCTTAAACTTTTAAGTAAATAGTAAATTTAGTGGAGTTAAAGAGTCTCTGGCGTGAAAAGGTTTGGATTAGGATTTTATTAATGCTTTACGAGTGTTACATACATACATATATGATGGGTTGACATCAGCATATTGGAATTCTCTAACTTTAGCTATTACCTTTATAAGAGAGCGCGTTCTTTTAGTTTTCGAATGGAAATAAAGTGTCTGAAGTGGTTATATATGTACATAAGCTGAATCTGGATCTACCGTAACAAGGCTTAAAAACTTTCTTTTTACATTTATTCTGCGCTTAACACTAAAACGGGTACATTTTCAGACTCACGTGTCCTCTTTGGCTGGACTGTGTGTGAGTGGAGGATGATGTATATACAAGTATACAGCATCTATGGATATTTACCGGGTGGGCTCAGTGTCTACGTATTCTTCTCCAGTGTCGATTACGACTTATTAGGTAACAGTTCTATAGGCGGGGTTGTGGTAATAGTTTTCGATTGGGCTCTGGATGACTCCAGGCTGGCTCGGCGAGCCGCAGCAGCCATGTAGGTGCCGTAGTATCTGCTCAGGATTTGCGGATCGACCCCATTGAGCTCCACGTAAGCTTTTGGTAGCGACATGGTCATTGCCAGCGGAGTGGCGGGGTGCGCGGGCGGGGCCGATTCGTGGATCAGTGCACCCGGAGCGGGTAGCAGGGGGCACTCCTCTAGAGAATTGGAATCATGCTGACTACTGCTCGCCACAGAGCTGCCCAGGGGCGACGAGACGGAGACAGAAGCTGAGAAATTGTGGGGCTCCTGCTCCTCGAGGTCCGCGTCGAAGGAGGATTGCCTGGCATCGCTAAGGTACGAATTATTGTCATCGGGCGAGAGCATGTGCTGCATGACCTGCTTCTGACCTGGTCCTGGAGCCTGCTCCGGCACCTTATTCACATCTCCATCGCCGTCGACGTCGCCGTCGCCATCTACATCAATATCTGCATCAGCATCTGCGTCCACTGCATTTGCAGTTGCAGTTGCATTAGCTGGGGGACTGTGTTGCTCCACAACCAATTCGCGATGGATCATTTGCTGCTTTTTCACTTGGACCTTTGTGATGACCGTGTGCTGGGTCTGGGTTGCCGAGTCCTCGTCCTCGACTATGTCAACAATCTGGACATCGGGCGCCAGGAGCGAAGCCACATCGAACTGGCGCTTCCGCGTCTGCGAATACAGATTGGCAATTGTCGTCGTTGTCGTCGAGTTGATGTAGGCTATATGCTGATGCTGATGCTGATGCTGCTGCTGGTGCTGCTGCTGATGCTGGTGCTGGTGCTGCTGCTGGTGATGTGCCAGCTGGTAGCCTGGCGAATTGTGCTGCTCCGGTTGAATGTGCAGCTGCTGGCGCTGCAGAGCTGTGGCTGCAGAACTGTACTGGGGCACACTGCGCCCGAAGAACTGGCCAATGTAATGCTGATGGTAGGGATAGTTCAGGGCCGCCAGCTGCATGGACGCCTGAGTGGCGGCGGGCGGCGGCGGCGTGGTCAAGTCCAAGGGCGGCGGGCTGGGCGAGTCCGTGCTGGCGTCGTCCACGGAGAGACCCATGTGCCGGCGCACCTTGCGCTGGGCTTTCCGACGCCGGAAGTCCCCCTTGCGGAAGTCGTCCATGTTGGCCGGATGTATGGCCCAGTAATGGCCCTTTCCATTTGCACTGCGGCCCGATTTGATGAAGCAGTCGTTCAGCGACAGGTTGTGCCTGATCGAGTTGCGCCAGCCGGGGCCGCGGGTCCGGAAGTACGGATAGTTGTCCAAAATGTACTGGTAAATGTCGGAGAGCACCAGCTTCATCTCCGCCGAGCTGAGAATGGCCATGGCAATGAGTCCAATGTAGCTGTGCTGCGGCTTCGGCTCCTCCGGCTGGAAGATGCGCTGCGACTGCGGGAACAGCGAGATCGTGGACAACGTGGCCAGGCGATTGCCGCCACCCGCCGCACAGTGCGTGCTGTATGGATGCAGCCAAGTGGGCAACGCGCTGCCAACGCCCGCCGCAGCCGTCGCGTACTGCGGGCACCTCAGGCGCTCAATGTTGAGTGCATAGTTGTAGAGCTGCAGGCGATACTGTTCCAGAGCCATGCTGGTGGCCTGCGGATGCGCTTGCCTTGGGACTGGAGCGGGGTTCGATCCACAGCCCGTGTTGCCTGTGCCCGATTCTGTGCTCGATCCTGGGCCTGGGCCAGGGCCTGTGCCAGCGGCTGTGGCTGCGGCTGCGCCAAGGGGATAGATGCCTGGCACGAAATGTGGCTTAAGTCCTGGCGCGCGTGTGCCGACATGCGTCTGGTCCTGGCCAGGCTGACTAGGCGAAGAAGAACGCGACTGCGCCAGGTCTGCGTTTGCCATCTGTTTGTTCTTCCTCTGCTTGTTCAATTGGGCAGCATCTTACACTCGCTATCTTTCAGTGTGTCAACAACCATGCCAAATTCCTGCAAAGAAAATTAACGTACAAATTTCACTTTAGGAATTACTTTTTACCTATAAATAAATATAGCTTTAAACGATAAGAGAAAACAACTGTTATTAATATTTTACATCTGTGTAATTCTTTCTCCGTCATGCTGTCCGTCTGTCCGGATGAACACAACTTTTCTCGGCGCTGTTGAGATTTTTGTGCCACGCCCCCTGCGGGAATTCCTATATCTCCCACAGTTTTTGAGCTAGACTCACCATATTTGGATTTCTATCCGTATGTCTGTCCGGCGTTTTCAGAGACTAAACGAGCTATAGAGCTGAATTTGGACTTTTTAAGTTCGTATATACCATACGCAGATCAAGTTTATTCCCGCAAAGGACGTGTGTGTCCCAGTGGACATGTGGTTGGTGACGTCCAATCACGGAAATAAACTTGCTGGTCACCCAAACAGACTGGACAGAAATAGACAAGGAGTTACGGCTAAGCGGAGACTCCACCCAACGGATAAGAAGTGAACAAGACTGAGACGCAAATACTAGCTTTCAAAATTGTTATGATTATAAAGCTTAAGAAAACCCAAATTTGTTTTACGTTAAATAAAAGCCAAAATGTTTCTCATAAAAATGCAGTGTTTATCGGTTTTTGACTCGGTTTTTTGAGCATATCTCAGAAACTTTAATATGTTCCCGTAAAGGATATGCCGATTATGAATATTTTAGATTTTAGAGAAACATTTGAAGCGAACGATTAGCGATGAAAAATGCGACGCTAGCATATAGTGCAAGAGGATTAATGAGCGAGATAATTAACAGATAACAAGTTTGAGTAATGTTATATGACATGCGAGAAGCGAACTAATGCTGCGTGTGCACACATACACACATACGTATGCGTAAGTTCTTTTTCAAATTCTAATGCGATTGTGTGTGCATATGTTTTTTTAACTAGCTCAGATTTTGACAAAGACGGTTAAGTTGCTGCTGTAGCTCGGCGGTATAGGCGGTCTACCGACGCGGGTTCGGATCGACGCGATTTGAAATACTTTGGAGCAATAAAATGTGCAAAGTTTTGTATTTGGAAATTTTGAGAGAAATTTCTCAACTACGACATATTTAATATGCAAATATTAATTTATTTTTTTGGCCGAATTCGGCAAGTGCGGCTGTGTGGACACATTCGACTCCTAGCCAGTGCAACTTTTTCTAGAAGGGCACATCTTGTAAAAGAGAAAACGAAAAGAAACACGTAACAGCTCGCTCCGAGCACTCCGGTCTTTTTTTAGTTACAGTTTCATGTAATAAAAATTATTTTCGGTCCCTGGCATTTAGTTATTTCAAATCAGTCTTAATATCCATCTCAATTTCATTACTACCTAGATTTGCACTTCACAATCTTTCTTTATGATCGTTAGATTAGCAGATATTACCTATTAGATTTGAGACTAAACGTTGACGACATTTCAATATTCTCCTGAATTCGGCTCATTTGTCGATATGTTTTTCATAAGAAAGGGATATCTTGTTTTCGAACAACAATTCATTCCGGTTGTTCCCATGACAGCTATATGATATAGTAATCAGATTCGGCCGACATGCATATGTAACAAAGATAAGTTTGCGCCTTTGCCTTTGATAGCTCTACAAATCTAATCCATTTGTATAATCGTCCGTCTTGCCGGACACTTCCTAGGAGTTTTAAAGCTAGATGCATAAAATACCGGCAGATTGCTAACGGTAGTTCAACTGAAAGGGTTTTTTTTTTGTTCGTTACGAAAAGTAACTCTTAAAAACTTCGATTTTAAAAATGAATTACGATTAATAAGAAGTTTTATGTTCACTGAATTGCACATAAAATACGAATTAAAGGGGTCCAAAGTTTTTTCAAGGGACAAGAAGTTTTTGTTACGGATTATTGAGGTTTTCGAAAGTCGACTGTATTAATATTTAAACTATATTGCTTAATATGCTTTATAGATTAAAACACTTTGACTAAAAAATGTACTGTTTCACAGAACAAAAAACTTCGATTTGGGAAAAAGTTATCATTCTAACTTGATCTAAAAGTGAAAGAAATCTTTATAGAACGCTGAGAGTATGCAGGATAAGCCAAAAGAAAATCTGCTTGGTTTGGTTTTGGGCGGAACTTCATGTGGGGTCAATAAGGGTCGACAAAGCAATGATCATACGGTGTATTGATCTTCGGTATTTATGTTAATGAGAGCTCCACTTGATGTCACTTGCAAAGTGGTGGCCGTGTTTCTCGTTTTCACGCTTGATATAATAAAAACACACTTCAGATCTCAAGAGTATGCGGCCGTCTGTTTTAAGTATTTCGTGAGCATGTTGAATATGTATATGTATATGTATATGTATATGTATATGTATATGTATATGTATATGTATATGCATATGTATATGTATATGTATATGTATATGTATATGTATATGTATATGTATATGTATATGTATATGTATATGTATATGTATATGTATATGTATATGTATATGTATATGTATATGTATATGTATATGTATATGTATATGTATATGTATATGTATATGTATATGTATATGTATATGTATATGTATATGTATATGTATATGTATATGTATATGTATATGTATATGTATATGTATATGTATATGTATATGTATATGTATATGTATATGTATATGTATATGTATATGTATATGTATATGTATATGTATATGTATATGTATATGTATATGTATATGTATATGTATATGTATATGTATATGTATATGTATATGTATATGTATATGTATATGTATATGTATATGTATATGTATATGTATATGTATATGTATATGTATATGTATATGTATATGTATATGTATATGTATATGTATATGTATATGTATATGTATATGTATATGTATATGTATATGTATATGTATATGTATATGTATATGTATATGTATATGTATATGTATATGTATATGTATATGTATATGTATATGTATATGTATATGTATATGTATATGTATATGTATATGTATATGTATATGTATATGTATATGTATATGTATATGTATATGTATATGTATATGTATATGTATATGTATATGTATATGTATATGTATATGTATATGTATATGTATATGTATATGTATATGTATATCAAACATAACAATATGAATGCAATGAGGTGCGGTCATTGTTTTCATTTTGTACTTTTATGCTAATCACCCTTATGGCCTCTCCAAATTGTTAATAGACTATCGATTGTCTTTTTCATAAACTCCCACCTTTCTTTTTGGACTGTACTCAAATTGTGAATTTGTTTAGCCTCTACCCATTAACCCTAGAAAAGTTGTTGGCACCGATCTCGGAAACTTTCGACTTAAATCTTAGTCGACTAAAATTTTAAAATATATATTCTCCTATTTAATGTGCAGATTAAGTTAGTCTTTTTATTTCGATGTCCCAAATATGGATGGATATTTTAAGACGAGGTTTTTTGCTATTAATAACATTTGGGCTTCATATTTAATTCCGAAATGTGTACCGCATTGAAGGAGGCATAGTCATGGTCAAAATATTTAGTACTTAATCATAACTTTCCTTCGTCTTCAAATATCTTCTTTTTTTTAAATGCATATTCCCTTTTATTTTCATTGCGTTGATATAACACATTAATTTGAAATACAAATTTAAAAAATTAACTAAAAATGTTTGGACCGAATAATAGTACATCTTTTTAAAACAAGTATTTAACCTAACTTTGTTGAATAAGAGAAACACTACATCTATACACAATCCTGGTATTTAAACCCGTATCCTCGTTGTTGACTTGTCTAAATATATATATTAGATGCTTGATATAAGGTCTCTGTAGGTCTTTAAAACCAAGCTTTGCGGACAAAATCTCATATGAACAATATTTCTGAAAAATTGGTATTTAATTTTTTATTAAACTCTTTGTGGGGAATTTCCAAAGAATTAAAATCTGAAACCTGACGTAGGCACTCATGGAAGGTCAGATTGTTGTCTCAAAAATATGTTTAGGGCTGTTAACCTGCTGAAGAGTCGCCTTTTGAGACATATTTACATCAGATATTATAGATATTCCAAGATATTTTTTTTATAATAAAATCCATCCAAAGTCTCAGTTATTTAAACAAAATAGGAGGGCATGGCGATCCTTCGGAAAAAGTCATTCCTACTGATGTCAGCAGATGGTGGTAGAATGCTTATGTGGTACACCAAAAAGGGATTTGCTTGATCATAACTATTACACATATATGTATTCTCAATCAGGACCCATTAAACTTATTGAAAATGGGTAAAAAGGGTATAATGGGTTTGTGCAGGCAGAAGGAAGCATCTTCGGCCCTATAAAGTAAATATTTTCTTGATCCGCACGACAAACTGAGTTGATTTAGCCATGTCCGTCTGTCCGTCCGTCCGTCCATCTGTATGAACGCAGCGATCTCGGAAACTACAAAAGCTAGAAACCTAAACTTTTCGACTATAGATTCTCCTAATCCATACGCAGCACAAGTTTACCTTTTTTTTTTTTATTTTGCTAAATTTCATTATTATCGATAAAAATAGATTTTCAGAATTGGTTTTCTTAGCATATCTTGGAGACTATAAGAGTTAGAGCCATCAAATTTGGTTTAATATGTGCTCGTAAGTAATACGCAGATTATGAACATTTCGGATTTTGACCTCCCAGCATTCGCTCCCCAATATAAAAAAAAACGAAAATCAAATACTACAGACTTGCGCTTTGGGTTCAGGTTATCTCCTAGTCGGGAACTCCCGACTAGAGCCATCTTACTTGTTTAAAGTTGTCGTCATGAAACTTTCCAAAGTTCAGCAGGTAGTACATAGGTCGAAGTCGGCCTGACCGATCCACTATATCATCTATAGCTGCCGTTGTAGTCGTCGCTCACTAACTGACATTTTTATGCAGGCCTTTTGGTCTTAGAGACATCCTAATTAATCTCACATCTAACTTTTGAGCAAAATTATATCAACACCCAATCACTATAGCACACATTTATTGTATTAAATACGATGTTGTTTTTAAGACATCCCAACCAAAACTGGCAAAAATCTGATTACTTTATAATATAATTCTCATAATCAAGCCGAGATAAGTATAACAAGTAAGATGGCTTTAGTCGATCTATGGTTACATACATTTCAAGCCCTTCATCCCTCCCAATGTATTCCTGATCTGCGTCTACTTCACGAGAAATATAACCACTAAATTTGGTGGCTCTAGCTCTTATAGTCTCCGAGATATGGTAAGAAATGAAAATAATAATGAAAATAATAATGAAACAGAGGAATTTATAAAATAAATAGATAAACTTGTTCTGCGTATGGTTTACGAGAATCTATAGTCAAAAAGTTGAGGTCTCTAGCTTTTGTAGTTTCCGAGATTGCTAAGTTCATACAGACGTGGCTAAATCGACTCAGCTCGTCGTCCTGATCAAAACCATTATACCCTTTTTGCCTATTTTCATTGGGTTTTGGCTATAGAAATGCAGCGCATATTTGTTTAATATCTGAAAGGGTACTTGGGTGACTGCAGCTGTACAATTTTTTTAAATTTAGAAGCAAACTTTATTATTCGTATCGAAATTTGATAATTTTATAGAATTTGCTTGCGTAAAACTGTTGAGGTAATTATAAATTGACAAGCTAATATTAAAGTTATCTTTATGACTCACAGAGATTATTTTTAACAATCGGGAAACCAATTAAAAATGAGCTTCTTTTGAGATTTAGTCAAAAATAATCTGCTCAATACAGAATTTAAACTTTGTTAGTAAAAAAAAACTTCCTCATTTACGATTGTAGAACTTTTGCTTTTTGTTTGTGTCTATTTCAACATATAGTATTTTAACTGAAAGAATTTTCATTAACCTATATACATTTTTGCCTTTTTGGGAAAATGTCGCTTGATGGTAAAGTCATAATACAACTTTTGTTATTTGACTTTGGTAAGTAAAAACATAATAAAGAAAAATAGAAAGCATTAGATTATGATTAAATAATTGTTTTATTTGTAAAGCATAACTTTAACATCAACAAGCGATTTTTCCTATGTCAGTTACAATATAGTGTAATCCAATTCCCACCTCCCTCAAATCCCTCCCTCACAGAAACAGACAGACATGACTTTATCAATTGCATATATTATACACTAATAAATTGTATGTATTTTTTCATTTTATCGATTATATATACTGTGTAAAAATGCAGCACTTTGGATTCGGATATTCACTTTTCACGTTGCGCCACTTTTCAAATTGTCTATCAAAAATCAACATTTGCATATACATATTTTTTCACAATATTTTTTACCGCCGTCAATTTACGATTGAAATGTATAGAGACAGTATTGTTGGTTGTCAAAACTATAGTTTCAAGTACATCGTTTTGGATTTTAATACCAACAAAAGTAGTTTTAATTGTTCACCAAAAAATGTCGTACGCATAAATAAGCATAGATTTTAGTGTATTCATTGTCTTTTGTACGTATTTTAGTTTGACAAACATTGAAACGAAAGTAGATTCACTTTAAGAAGTTACGTTTTGTACCGAATGTTTATTCAAAGCAAATTTGCATTTTTATTATTATCAGTATAGGAACTATTAATCGATTTGAATTGCATTGGCTGTCCACACACTACCCTGTCAAGCCGCATCCTCAAGTTCTAATCCAAAGTAACACCATCTTGGGCATGTGCATGTAGTATATTAAATCCATATAACATTTACTGTTGTCGAACGCACCCTTTATGATATCACTGATTTAATAGAACTTCACGAGCGTCACTTCCGGAATACCTTGGGCATGAGCGCGAATTCTACCGATCGATCGAAAACTGGATGGCAAATACCCGCGAGCCAGAAAAAGTAGTAGACTAATAACTCTGAGCTCACGTTGAGCTCGAAATCGTGCGTGTGGTCGGCGCTGCGTTTCAACTGGGTCTGGGTGAGTAAGCGAAAATTGGTTGTGCCTCGCTTTTGCAAAATGGATGAGGCTGGCCATGCCTGGTCTCACGTCTCACGTCTCACGTTTCGCGCCTCACGCCGCCCAGGGTAGAAGTAGCGCATAGACCACGCCTCAGTTGTGTGCGTGCTCGATTCTGATTGGTGCTCACGCTACAAGACTGCAGGGCGGTTTGCTCGACCAACCAATCGAATGGCCACGCAGCGCACTGCGCTTTCCCTGATGCACGGGCAACACATATTTGTGCGGCTGTCGTTGTTGACGTTTCCCTTTCCAAGTTGTTCCCGATCTAGCTAACTTACTTCCTCAACCACCCTCAGAATACCTTAGATTAAAAAAACAGGTTTCAAAGAGTCGAAAACACCTTCGGGTGCATTGTTTAAGCATTTTTATCAATTAAATGTTACAGCCACAGTCTAAAACAAGGAGAGCTCTAATCGAGAGTGCCCAGCTAGCAGATACCCTCACACACACACACACACACACACACACACACACACACACACACACACACACACACACACACACACCACACACACACACACACACACACACACACACACACACACACACACACACACTCACACACACACACATCATACTCACACACACACACATCACACTCACACACACACACACACACAAGCGCGCTCGCTCGGTACAAGGTTTTGCCTCATTTTCCCGCTGGTTGATTCTTGAATACCTTTTGTGTTTATTGTCCGATTTATATGAAATTTCCAGGGCTTTAAAGAAACCATGCAAGCAGGAGATTTAACTCAAAATATGCTTTTTATTTTTGGGGGAGTGGGGAATATATTTAAAAAGTTTTGTTATTTTCATTTGTAACTAAAATCGAGATGTGCTCAAAAAACAGGGCTGAAAAAAGATATTTTGGGGCGAGTTGTTGATACTCGTAATTAATAAGAAACTTGATCTCTACAATCTCTGCACATGTTCATGCACTCAGAGATAAACGTCGTTCTAAATAGACAGAAAGGAAAACAAAAACTTTAATTAGTTGGAAATATCCATTTCAATAATTTTCGTACTTGAAATAAGCGCAAAATGTTTTTAGTGAACTCCACCTAATTCTCTTTTTACTTGAATTTCTTGTACAGTGAAATTCCGCATAACCGGACACTTACCGTCGCAATTTTTTTGTCCGGTTATGGGAGATGTCCGCTTATGGGGAGGGGGGGTCACAAAAATTATATTTGTAACATTTATTATGTTATAACATATATAGGAGCATATGGATGCTCACAATTACCAAGTTTAATAAGAAAAAAGATAAAAATATGATACAAAAACTCATTTTTCGACCGGTCAGCTTAAGTTTCTATCCCAATTAGTTGGATAAAATTAAATGATTAATTTGTGCCAAAAGTCCATTTAGCGGTGCAATAAGTCGAAGTGAACAAATACAAAGATGCATACATTTTGAGAAAATTCTAATCTTGTCGACTCTAAGCAAAACATCAGATTTGCCTGAAGTGCATTCCGGATACGGAACCGAAAAATGACAAAGGTGAAATGAAAATCCGAATACTTTTGTCCAATGCGATTAAGATTTCGATTTTCGAATTGATCCGTTTGGCTTTGGTCCTATTGTATACATTGATCCGCACATTTCTCATTAACGCAAATTTCCAGAAAACCCACAAGACACTTATCTCATATCATTGTTGTTATTTGTTTTCGTCACTTAAGTGTCTTATGTGCATATTTTTCTTTTGAAAATCTTAAGCGTTTCTAAACAATAGCATCTATGATTTGGCAAAGAGTAATTCTGAAGTACTCATATCCAATTGAAGTTATTTCGGAATTGTTTTTTTTTCGAGGGATTTATAATTTTACCACAAATTTGTTAGTGCCTAAGGCAGATTTAAATGATCATTCTGAATATCTTTATATTTTTACGTATTACTATCATTAGTTTTAATATAAGTTATAGTTATTAGCCATGAATAGCACTGTCAGCTGTGGCCTTTGGCTACATCTATCCACTACTCAATGATTCGAGCCCTTGTTGTTCAGTTGCCATAATGACTGGGCTATTAAAACAAATTAATTAGGGAGTACTGCATATCTTTACATGTCATACTTTGAAAGTTTTTTATTAAACATAATATTTGTTTACTTAAAAATGGGACTAGAAAAAAGTGGTTGAAAAAGCTACTTCCTTCCCAGGCTGAAAATATTGTTTCTTTTTTTTTTTTGAGTATAGAAATCTGTATTTTAATGCTGCATATACTATTAGCTCGGTAATTTAATCTTTAACAGTTCGAATATAGCTGTTCATTATAGTTTAACACTCATTTTTTTATGCAGCTTACACAGTTCAAATACGTTTTTTTTTTTTTAATCCTAACCGATTAAGCCTGTTTAAGGATTTGTACAACTAAACAATTTTACTTGTTAAAAAACATTTTAAGTGCTGTTTAAGCCAATAAACCAATCTTTATTGTTCCAAATACATACAAATTTCTTGTGCAGTTGAAGTATTAAAGAATACCCAAGAATTCATTATATGAATTTGTGAAACCATTTACCGCACACCTGCATTTTTTTTATTGGGTACAACTGCAGCCTGACCCGGATCTTAAAGATTTCAGTCGATTGCATTTCTCCTTTTCACACATTTCAATAATAGAATCAAATTATCAAACTAAAGTAGATTGAAGAGCCTGATAAAAACTGAGCATAAGGCAATTGAACTGCTAAAATTTGAGAAGTCATCTTCGACAATCGATTGTGCGTGTGTGTGTGTGTGTGTGTGAGTGTGTGTCTGTGTGTGTGTGTGATGAACGAAACGCCTTCTATATCTTTGGGCTACAATCGAGGTGACTGAGCATAGCAATCACTGAGCCGCAATCAATAACACCACCAACACCATTATGCCGATCCTCGTCCTCATTCTCATTCTCATTCCCATCTTTATCTTCATCCCCGTTCTAATGTCATTTGCTCTGTTTTTCCATTGGCAGAGCCTGTTTCTGTTTCTGTTTCTGTTTACCTTTATTACGGTGTATCAAAAATAATAAATCTAATAGATACACACGGGCTTGTTGTTGCCTTTCATAACTGAGAGAGAAGCAAACAGAGAGACAAAGCGAGAAAGACAGAGGCCGAGGCAGAGGCAGAGGCACGAACACACAACAGGGACAGCAACTGACATTAGTTGATGATAGGCACTAGGTGGTAGCTGGTGGCTGGAGAGGGAGCTGCTCGATGTGTATGCACGCATTCAATGTGGAAACGGAGATTAAAAGCGCACTCAACATGAACTCGTGTACGCAATGAGAAATCATCGGCCTGTCAATGAGGGATGGTCGCGTGCCGGATTTTAAAAAGCACGACAGGCCACGAGTTTGAAAACATGCACGCAAAACGAACGGTTTAAAATACGGTTCGGTTCAAATCCGGTTTGCAGCTTTCAAATATATTGTTTTTAATTCTTATTTAGTTGAAAATAAATCATCAACATCATATTTTGCATTCGCCTTGAACTACATACTTGTATAAATAAATACTTATATTTTTTATATTTTTCCGAATTATATAATATTGTTTAGCTAATCTTACGAGCTATTTCTCTGAATGGCAATTTCACAACATTTCTATATGCCATAAATATAAAGCACGAAATTGGGAAACACGACACGCGCGCAACTCGACTGTAAACGAGGGATGGCATTGTGCTGGACAAGGATAGGCACAAGGACAGGGTCTGGGACCAAGACCGAGACAGGGCCAGAGTTCTGAAGACAGAATTAGCTCTAAAGCTTCAACGGGGTCTTCATTAATGTCTAGCTTAGCGGGCTTCTGTGGCTTCAATTCCCTATGGTCTTTGTTATTTTCTATAAACGGATTACTCGAACCAGTTGCCAGCCAACCTAAAGACATCAACACATAATGAAAGAAAGCTATCCACGGCTTTCAATCCAAAAATCGTACTAACTAGCAGAATGAACAATCAGTTAGCGCGCTCAATTCCGCAGCAGAATATAATACTATAATACACAGTATGTATTTATGTGGTGATAACAATAGCGATGACATCCATATTCGGTGACTCGCCCTCATCCCTTTCGCCCCCAGACATAGCTCGTGTTCTATTTACTTCATTAGAGTTCCTTATTGTTGGGGTTATCCTTGCATGGCTGCTGTTGCTCTTGAAATAACAAATTTTGTGGTTGCTTCCTGTTGTGTGCGTGCGCCCTGGGATTAGCCGTCCGGCTCCAGTCCCAGTCCCAGTCCCAGCCCAGTCCCACTCCCAATCCCAGTCCCAGTCCTCGTGATGCTTGTTATGTTTAAATACCGTTTAACAATTTCCCGTCGGCGAGTTTTGGACTTTTTTTTTTGTCCCGTTGTTCGGTCAAAGCAAATGAGCAAGAAAGCTACACTAACTACCCTTATTCGCCCACTTGTCTTCTATATACACACACATGTATAACTTAAGCTCGTTATCAAAATTGATTCCCCAGAGTTGGTGATTTTCAAACAATTTACGCGCATTACGCGTACTTACATGTACTAAACGTAAACGTAAACGTAAATGTAAATGTAATGTATGCGAGAACAACAAACAAGTAGGAATTCGCCCGACTAGTAGATACCCTGAACCCCTTTGCATCCATACACATACACACAAAATCACAAATGAATTATTGAATAGCTTCTAAACTCAGGAAAAGATCGTTATAAAATTTACAGGACAGCTCACCGTCCTGATCAAGAATATATATTATCTATGGAGATGCCTCCCTCTGCCTGTTACATACATTTGCACAAAACCAGTATACCCTTTTTACCTATTTCATTCAACTGGGCAAACCGACTCAAGAGATATGGCCACTTACTTTTTTTTAAATGTTGAACCTATTCAGTTGCTAGTTAATTGAACACGTGTAATTCACGAGGAAGACACAGTTCCGAATAATAAGCAACTTTTAGCCAATTGACTTGAATAGTTTTATATCAAATAAATATAAATTTGACAAACCGAGGCTCGAATCAAAACTTCCTTTTAAGTATCCGGAAAATCAGATTTAGAAACAAATTGCATTTTTTATTTTAGTTTGTGTGTAGTCGTGTTAAGCCCATAATTGTAATAAAGACAACAAAGGTGCACAAATGTTACATTTTCTCTCTATTTCTCCACCTTTGTCTAATTTTTGACTTTTGCGTGAAGCAGGTATCTTAGTTACCAACGATACCGCTCCCAATGCAGAGGCTTTAAGGTAGCTACCCCAGCCAGTTAAGAGCCAAGCTCTCTTTGAATATGAAGCTATTAATTGAATATAAATGTAATTTTAGAAGGCGACCGGAAGGTTGGGGGAAGTCAACGCCAAGTGCTGTGTTTGCTTAAGAGTGCGACAAATTTAGGGCACTGGGGGAAGTGGAGGAGTTTTCTGCATTATTGGCAACTACCACCAGCTAGTGGTGCACCCTCCTTGGGCGAGAATAACCAGCTCAATCAGATAATTTGCAGGTATCTGGTTACATCTGATGCTGCTGCAACTGCCACTGCCACAGCCACAGCGTCAACATCTGTCGCCGTAACGTCGACGCGTCGATTTGGAAAAAACGTATAACTCAATTAGATAATTCAATTTGCCAACAATAAAAACGTTTTTACTGCGACAATGATACGATTTAAGTATTTGGCCGGCTTAAGCCAAATATGTTTGATCCTAAATCGTAGCTCTGGCTCATCGCCTTTAATGCGTTTGGACGTCAATCAACAATGATCCAATCCAGCCGAGAGTCACCCAGTAATGACGCCCCCGGAATCAATAAGTGCGAGAGCTTCAATTTGGAATATGGATGCAGATAAAAATCCATTTTCCCAAAATCAAACAAATAAAAACGTTGCAGTCGGGTGTATCCGACTGCGCAATACTTGTGCACCACATAATAACAGCTTAAAACAGACTAAAATTATCTTAATTATGATTGTAATTTTTGGAAAAATATGGATTTTTGTAATTTGTGGAAGCGGACATTTTTCGGCTCGATGTTTACAGAAGGTCATCAGAAATCTGCCTTTTAAATTTTGTGACTCTAGCTGAAATTGTAGAATTGTGCAAAAGTAAGTTTTTTTTAATATTTTAATATCCTGAACCCATTAAAAATGGGAAAGAAAGGTAAAATGGTTTTGTGCAAATGTATGTAACAGGCAGAAGGAAGCAACTCCGACCCCATATATATCTTCTTGATCAGGACGACGAGCTGAGTCGATTTAGCCATGTCCGCATGTCTGTCCGTCCGTCCGTCTGTCCGTCTGTATGAACGCAGCGATCTCTGAAACTACAAAAGCATGAGACCTAAAATTTTCGACTTAAGATTCTCCGAATCCATACGCAGTACAAGTTTATCATTTTTTTCGATATCTGGCTCCGTTTCATTATTATCAATTAAAATCGATTTTAAGACTTGGTTTTCTTGGCATATCTCGGGCACTATAAGAGCTAGAGCCATCAAATTTTAAGGATACGCAGATTATGAATATTTTGGATTTTGGATACCTCCCCCACCCTGTTTCGGAGAGATAAAGATATTTGAAATTACTGACAGTTTCAGTGCTCTTGATACGAGTTGTCTTCGTGTTTGGGACCGAATCTGTAAAATCATATATTTTAAATATTATTAACAATAAATTTTCGCTTATACTTAAAATGGCTAGCGATTCATGATTAACTGATGGTGGTTTTAAAATTCGTAGTAGTTGGTATCAGAACTGTCCCATGAAATTTTCTGTTTTCCTTCCGAATCCGATCGTAGAGCTTGAAGGACGGGTAATACCTTTTAATACTCCATAATTATTTGGCAAATAATTCTCAAATCAATTCAAGTACACAACGGACAACGGAGCTAAATAAAAGTCAAAAATTGCAGGCGTTAACAGCCTGTAACAAAAAGGGGTAATAGCCGTTCACCCACCCTGCGGTTCTGTATTTTATTGCACTCTCTTTTCTGAGGAGTGTTCCTACTTTTACATCGACTACATCACTTTAGCAATATAGTGACACATCAGTTTTTGATTACATAGACCATTTTCTCAGAATCGATAAATATAGATAATCAGCAATCACAAAGTATTTGTCTTTGTAATAATTAAAAATAATAAGTATGAACGTTGCAGTCGGGCGTAACCGACTGCGCAATACTCGTTCCCGGTCTTAATTATTAAATATTAGTGTTATATAGGAACAATGTAGATTTTTGTAATTTGTGAGGGCGGAATCAGTAATCTACCTTCAAAATTTTGGGACTATTGTTCTAAAACTGTGGGAGATATTGATTTTCGCCATTTGCAGAGGCGGGAGTCTTACCAATCTTTAAAAGGGGTGACCAGTAATCTACCTTGCAAATTTGTGGAATCTAGCTCTAAAACTGTGGGAAATATATGCATTCGCGATTCGTGGGGGCAGGGTGGCTGGAGGCATCCAGGCAGTCGGATGGACAGCATGACGGACATAGCACAAACCCAATATACTAGTTTCACTTCATGGTCGAGTATAAAAACTACGGCTGAAAACTTATTTCTTATCGATTTCAGAAAAACATAAGGGTTATTAAAAGCTTGAAATAAATTTTATCTACGCTTATAGTAAGAGAATAGATATTTCAAAATTCAGTTTGTAGCTTTTATCGAGTAGGTATTTGATGCTGAAGTAGAATATCAATATAGTATAGTCTTTTTCTTTGTTCCTGACAGTGTCATTACGAAATGAGTAGAAAGACAACGTTTTTAGAAATACATTGTCCAGAAAAATATTTTTTCCGCGGCTATTTATTATAATTTATGATAGCTGTTTGGTTTAGCCGGCTCGAGGTCAAGGGTCTCTATATTATTAAAACAACAATGTTTTAGTCTTTCCAATATATTTTGACTACACTCAGGGCTTAAATTATTATTTTAAGCTCCCGCTCTGTACGACGTGGAGTTCCTAGCTAATTGTTTGTGTCTCAATAGATATATGTGTGTACCTATATGTGTGTACAATTTTCCGTGTCTGTTTTGTAGTTTAGTCTGTTGTCTATTGGTGTGTTTTTTATGTGTGCATGTTGTTGTTCTTGGTGTAATATTGTCGTGGTCTGTAAGTTTCAAGAAATCGTATATTTTTCTGATCCCCATAATGATTTTGTTCGGATTTATCAGTTTGCGACGGCTTGCTCTTATGATATATTTGAATAAAAAAATTGAATTTGAGTTATATGTTAAATTATTGTCAAGAGTTAAATGGATTTCACCAAAATGTTAAGCGAATATTAATGGGTGAACCTAGTAGCTCCTGGAAGTGTATCAATATTGTCAAATTCTTCTTGAAATTTTCTATCTACAAAAATGTATCAATAAGGACTGCAGTTTAAGAGTACAATTAACAAGAGGGAAAGATCTTTTTCCCCATTCAAATTTAATCCTCCCTCAAGATTGTATTTTTTAATTTTAAGAGCACCATAAAATTCTTATGGGATAGTTTTGTTAAAATATCAAAGAGCTCTGCTTTGGCAAGCTTAAGAAACAGATATGGTAATTAAAAGTTTTTGTCATGCATATGATTAAAACTGAGGGACTAGTTTCTATAATAACAGACAGGCGAATATTGACAGACCAGCAACATTTATATATACACATTTACATTTATGTATTTTTATATTCATATGTATATATGCACATATTTATAATTATATGTAAGTTTCCTTATAAGTAGAGTATAGTATCTTCGGATATGAATGTAATTTTTCTTGTTTTATTTAAAGTTAACGTTGTGTTGTATTATTTGACACTCGAGTGGAAAAGGACAAAAGTTGTTAATTTGTTTATTGGATTGCGCAATGTATACAGTTCGGGTGTACAAATGCACTCGAGAAAGACCAAATAATAACAGTAACAACAAAGGCGCGAACATGTCACCCGGCATCGAGACAAAGCGACGACCATTGTTCAATTTCAATTCCCCCATTTCCCCTCTCCCCTTCTCAACAGCTTGTGTAGCCGCCCCGGGGCTGTGTTTTACCCACCCGATGTAAAATTCCGCAATCATTCAGCTGAAAACTTGGAAACTCGGTTTTCAATTTGCAAGTGTGATTTGCTTACAATACCTAGGACTATTTTGTTTTGAATATTATATATATTATGTTATATACATATATGTGTGTGTGTGCAGTTTGAACAAAACAAAAAGTTTTTATAAACACTTACCAAATTCCTAGTCTATAAGCAAAAATTTGCACATCAAATTTCCAACTGGGTTGCCTCATTCTGCATCACTTTCGCACACAACGCTATACTGCTCATTGCCAAATACATTCACGATTTGTGCACACACACACAAACACGCACACAGGCAGGCAGGCAGCATCGCAGTTACATCAAGCGCAAACGCGAACACGAAATATGAGAGGACCAACCCAAATCGCCGCCTTTACATCGGGGTGGCAGCGAGCGCAGACCGCGGACCGCGGTGGTACCTAGCGCGAAAGTTCCGACGCAACGGAATGGAGTTAACGGGCCGACGGCATAAATTATATGTATATGTACGCACACATAAGATTTATATACATTATATACATACACTTATATGGTATGTATCTGATACCTACGAAAAGTCGATGGGAATCGATAGTTTATAACTACAAAATAATAATTATAATAAACTGGATGAGTACAACAAAGATATTCCGTTCTTATTCACTTTGTTAGTACAGTGTTTAGGGAAAAGGTGTTTGGAAATTAGACATACATATATATGCGCGTTTATTTATAACAGTTTTATTACCACATCCAATTGTGACCTGTCTTTCAATTCAAATTCAATTTCAATCCTATATCTAACAACTTTCGGCGTTCCGTTGAACGTTAACAGCTGTTCTTCTCGAGGTTACGGCCCGTCGACATAGTCGCGACCTCCCACATTGATGCGACCCTCGGCGGCGGTCACCGAAAACCCAAGAATACGTGCGTCCATTTTAGTCATCTTATTTTTCTTGATTTTCTTTTGCTTGTTCTGAAAGTAGAGAGCAAACTGCAGTGTCTATTGAAATAAGGTGCAAATACGACGGAATTACCTTGTTATCTCCATTTTCATTACAAGATGGTGTTATAGCCGGTGCCGGTTTACACATATCATCATTATGTGCGTTCTGAGCACGCTGCAGGCTCTTGTATTTGCTACGCCGCTCCAAAAATTGCTTGGCGAACTCGGTCGACTCCTTGCCGTCCCCTAAAAATTAATAAGAATGTCAGGTTCAAGAATAAGATCAAAATATACTTGGATCATATCGTTGTGATCCGAACGAAAACCAGAACAGTTAGCTAACAAACAGTTCATAGTGCGATAGATACAATAAGAAAACGGTATACAAAATAGAGGAATATATGTATTCGGAATAGAGAAGAGTAAATTCTCAATTCCCAATCGTTGGGCACTTTATATCCGATTTATTTTTTTGCTTTCTTATCTGTTTAGATTGCGTTTTTATACCCTGCTTTCATTGAAAATTGGTAAACAAGGAGATCACGGTTTGGGCAAAGGATGCATAATTAAATATATGTGCCACGTCCGTAAAAATAAAAGTAAAGCTTCAAGCCCAATGTTACATACCTAAATATATACGAACATAATCCTTAACTTCATAGGGTGCTTCCAGGTCTTGTAAAAAGGCCACAAATGTTGGTACTGCGAATTAATATGTATATATATATATATAATTATTATTATTTAGATATATCGAATTGTATATACACCTAATTCTCTTTTTACATGGTTTTGAAAAAGTACGCTCTAAACATTGAAATTTTTTTCTTTTAACAGGATTTGTTTTCTTTTCATACAATTTTAAATATTCTTTGAGTTCTTTTTATGATTTTATTATTATTTTTTTTTAATTTATACTATCTTACTCCTTCCAAATTAAAAGTTTTAACTACACATTATATTTTTCCTTCAAAAAAAATACTGAATTATCAATAATGGGAAATAGAGTTATTAGAAAATAATTTAAATTGTCAGAAAGTGACAATTAATACAATTTTGTTATGTTTATATTAGTTTTACTCTTTGTAAATTAATAAAAATTAATAAAACATAGTAAAAAAATAAATTCTCAAGTGAACTACAACAAGAATTTTGTAATATAAACCATATTGCACTTTTAAGTTGATTTTTTAGATCTGAAACCAATCGACTATTTTGCCATATGGTTAATATATTTTTGAGCACGCATCTACCGTGTAAGAGAATTGGGTGTATATTGATTTGTGTAATTTTGTTTTCTTACCATCCACCTTGGCCGACATGTTGTCCAGGCTCTTCATGCACCATGTGGTGAACTCGTTTTCGTATTCGCTAACTTTGCTGCTGGAAGCGTCGCCGCTTTGCTGCTGAACCTTGGCGCTGGACTTTTTGTCCTCGGCTGCCAAGAATTTGGGAGCCGCTTTACCACCTGGGACTGCTTTGATTTTCTCCTGCTGCTGCTGCTGCTGTTGCTGTTGCTGCTGTGAGTTCTGACCACTGGCAGTTCTAGCGTTTTTCGATAATACATTTTGCATGGTCGGCAACGTTTGGCTCTTCCGCAAATTGCGGGGCGAGGGCAATATCCCCTGACTCGACTTGGCCTGCGTCTGGGATTGCTGCTTGGCAGTCGCCGGCAGGCCGGCGGCCAGCACGGAAGCGGCAGTTGTGGCCGCCACTAACGGCACATACTTGGGCGTGGGCGTGTGCGCGGGGGCGGGTGCCGGATCATCCCACAGTCCGGCGCTGGCCGCTGCTGGAGGGGCGTGGCTGGCAGCTCCGCTCCACGCCTTGTTGGTGTTGCCCCAGATGTTGGCCAGGCCACCCGACACGGGCAGGCTGACTGCCAGCGTTGCCTGCTGCTGCTGCTGCTCATGCTCCCGACGGCGTTGCTGCTCCAGCAGCTCGTTGGCCAGCCGCTTGGCCTCCTCGGCCTGTATGTCAACCAGGCTCATAACGGTAGCCGGCGCCGGCGATGCCTGCCACTTGAGCAGCGCATCGTTCGCCTCGGCTGCCGCCGCTGCCGTGGCACGCATCTGCTTGTCCAGCTGCTCCTGCTGCCGTTGCTGATCCGCGCGCCGTTCCCGTCGTTCGGCCTTCTGGATCTCGGCCAGCCCCGGAGCGGCACTGTTCACGATCGGCGCTTGCAACGACCACGGTGCAATAGAAGTCGCATGCGAACGATTCGCTGCCTGCTGCTCGTTCTTGGCGCCGCCCGCCTTATTGACCGTCCCAGTTGCAGGTGAGCCTGGGAGAATACGATACAAATGCAGACATATGTGCTCTTATTGCGGAGACCAATTCAAAACAAGGAAAGATTGCAGTCGGATCGAATAATATATATAATAACAGCTAAAACCTGTGACCTATCATTATTATTGAATCTGGGAGTGCGAATTGAACCTGAGAGCTCCCGCACGAACTCCTTCGACCTAAGTTATTCAAGAAGAATTAAAGCGAGCTGTCGTTACATACCTTTAAAGCTCTTTGCATTCATACACATACACATCCGCTGCGCTTGGCCCCACTATGGAACATGAATTCTTGAATACCCTCTAAACTAAGAGTATGATCGTTATGATTGTTTCAGTGCTTGATCAGAGCATCCAAATCTATGTACAAACCAAAGTGCAAGTCTGTAGTATTTAATTTGCGTTTTTTGTATTTTGGGGGCGAATGGAGGGAGGTATCCAAAATCCAAAATCTAAAATTCATTATCTGCGTATTACATACGAGCACATAATAAACTAAATTTGATGGCTTTAGCTCTTATAGTCTCCAAGATATGCCAAGAAAACCAAGTCTTAAAATCGATTTTTATCGATAATAATGAAACGGAGCTTGATATCGAAATGATAAACCTGTACTGCGTGTGAATTAGGAGAATCTAAAGTCGAAAAGTTTACGTCTCTAGCTTTTGTAGTTTTCGAGATCGCTGCGTTCATACAGACAGACGGACGGACGGACAGACGGACATGGCTAGATCGACTCAGCTCGTCGTCCTGATCAAGAATATATATACTTTAAAGGGCCGGAGATGCTTCCTTCTGTCGGTTACATATATTTACACAAAACCGTTATACCCTTTTTACCCATTTTAAGGGTATAAAAATGGAAAACATTACATAATTTAAATGTAAATAATGTTTCGGGTGCAGTTAGCATTTTAAAAAAATTATGTCTACCGAAAGGAGGACTGTGCTATGCTATGCATGGTGTACGAATTAAAATTGGGTTGTAATATACCCACATACCGATAGTTATTAATGACCTGGGTGTCATTTTCGATCAAAAACTTAAATTTGACACAAATGTTACGACCATAGTCAACAAGGCTACGACTGTTCCTGGTTTCATCAAGACCCTTACACGACACCGACATTTTTTATATATCTTGTCAGTCCCAGTCTCGAGCTCGGGTCATTCGTATGATCGTATGGTCCCCACCAACTCTAAACATAAAGACCAAATTGAGAAGCAATTTTTACTATTTGCCTTTCGTGGATCAAACTGGGACCTTGATGTCAGTAACATGTAATTCTATACCTTTATTACTTAACTAATCAGGCTTAACTGACTATGCCCTGTATAAGCCCATCCTTTGTGATGATTTTAATTAAAATTACAGAGTGATCAGTTCGGAATTTTCCCTCCTTCTTATTGAATCGTTACTCCTAAACTATTTGGCAAGTAGATTTTAGATAGTTTGGAACGGTTTTGTATACGATGTGCGATATGCGAAATTTAAGATATTGTTATCCATGTAAGATCTATCTCTTGAGGGCGACATATCCAGCTGTCTGGATGAAATGGGCTGTTCATATATATAGTTTTTGCTATTTTACCAAACTAATATTAGATGGGATATCCCAGTTGCAGCCCTCTACAGGGTATCATTAGTTGCGTGGCGTACTCACCTGATGCACTGGCTGTGGCCTGGGGATTGCCAAGCAGAGCCTTGCGGCGCTGTGCTTGAATTTGCTGTTGCCGCTCCTTTTCCTCCTGTTGTTGTCGGCCCTTCTCCTCTTCCGCCACCAGGGCGCGTCTCTTCTCCTCTTCCTGCTGCTGGCGCTTGCGCTCCTCCTTCAGGCGCCGCTTTTCCTCGACCAGCTCCCGGCGGCGCTCCTCCTCGCTGATTTGCTTCAGCTCCGGCTGCTTGGGCTGTTTGTTTGTTTGGAGCTGCTGCTGCTTGTTGGCCTGCTGCTTGGTAGTTGCCTGGGCCGCTGCTTCCTGATCCTTGTCCACCATTGGAGCCGGCGACTGTTGTGGGGGCGCCTGGATCATTGGCAGATCGGCAGCCAGCTCTGCCTCGGGCTTGCACTGATTCTCCTGCAGCCCGGCATCGAAATCCAAATGAGCCGAGGAGTTGCCACTGTCCGGCCTGGAAAGATGACCTTTCTGCTGCTGCTGCTGGAGCAGCATCTGCTGGTTCTGCTCCTCCTCCAAGGTGGCCACGTCCCATAGGGTCACCTTAGCGTTCGGCATTGCGGGCCACGCCTGTGCGGGCGGCTGCTGCTGCTGTGGCCACATCGGCATCATTAGGGTCTGAGCGGCTGTCATGAAATCCACGCCCGAATTGGGCTTGACCAGCGGAGGTGGCTGCTGCGGATTGGCGCCTGCTGCTGCGGGTCCTCGCAGTAGCATTCGCAAATTGTACTCGTTTAGCAGGTCCAGATCGTTGCCATGCAGTTCGTTTAGGTTGCTTGGCTCCGCATGAGCCAACTGCGGATTGGGTAACTGGGTTTGGGCTTGGGTTTGGGCCTGGGTCTGCTGATGCATCAATTGGGCATTCATTATAAAATCGTTGGCATCCAAAAAGTTTCCCTCGGGCCGCTGATCAGCGCTGCCGGGGAAAATCTGCTGCTGCTGCTGATCCTTCTTGGCCTGCTGGGCAATTGCGTCGTACAGTTGGCTGCCGGCAATGGGATTTAGGGCGGCCAGGGAGTTGCTTAGCCCACTGAAGCTGCTCAAGTACTCCGGCAGGACCAGCATCTGCACCTTGCTGCGCACAACGGCCTCGCGCTGGGCCGCATCCATGCGCTGAAAGAGTTCGCTTTTGGACAGCTCCGAAAGAATCTGGTACTCCTGGTGCTGCAAGTACTGATCCTGCAGCATTTGGAAGCGCATCGTCAGCATGTGCGAGGTGTCCATGGTGTGCGCGCTGATGTGACCCTTAACCGCAGCACTCAACGAATCCGCAGCTGCCGTCACATTGGCCTTCAACTGCTCGTCGATGCCAGGCCGATGAAGATGATGGTGTGGATGGTGCAGATGCTGCTGCGACTGCTGCTGCTGCTGTTGCTGTTGCTGCTCGTTGGTGCGCGCCGCCAGATTAATTTGTGGATTATCCAGGTCCATGGCCAGGGGCAGAAGATGACTGTTGGTGAACGGCATGTTGCCATGGAGCAGCTTGATCAGCTCGCCCAGCGGCCGGAAGTGCATGTCGCTGTAGCGGCGCACGAACAGATTCTCGTTGAAGTAGCCCGCCCGATACCACTCGGTCATCTCGAGGGCACTGAACGGTCCCTGGACATTCGACTGCGGATCCCGGTAGAACCACATCTCGCTCACATGCGGCGGCGGCGGCAGCACCGACAAATGCTGCTGCAACTGATGCTGCTGCAAATGGTGGTGTTGCTGCTGCTGCATGGCCAGCTGATCGGCGAAGGGTAGCGGCGCAGCCTCCGGATGTTGGTTAGCCAGCTGGTGCTGCTGCTGATGTTGCAGCTGCTGCCCTGCATCAAGCACCGTGCTGAATCTGCTGCTTGTATCCGGCAGCTCCCTGGTGATGGCATCCACTTGGCCGTCGTCGTCCATGATTAGTTTCTCCACCTCATCGGCCACCTCTTTAAAGCGCTCCGAGATGTCGCCGTGGCCCACTACGTCCGCCTTGTGCTTGGGCGTTGATTCGGTCGTCTCGTCGGATCTCGCATCCGCTTCCTGCGCGCTCAAGTTGTTGTTGTTCTCGCTGCCAGGTGGCTCCGTGGGCTTCGTTGCTGCACTGGCATCGCTGTCACCCGCATTGCCCGGCTCCGTTTGGATTTGGTCAGCAGCCGGCTTCTCTTCTGCAGCTGGTGCCGGTTTTTGCCGGCTCTTGGCTAGCTCGGCGTCGGCGCTGTCACCGTGGAAGGCGCCGCTCGCGTCGAAAGTGCCGCCCATTTCGGATGGGTTCTCCATGGCCCATTCGGGCAAATTATCGTCGCCATCCGGGCCTCCGGGCCAGGATGGATTGCACTTGGAGCTCAGCGGACGCGTCTTTGCGATGGTTCGCTCGCTGGCCACCGTTCCTATCACCGATATGGACCGTTGAATATTGGCGCCGGCGACATTGGCCCCGAAGCCGGTCCCATCAATGGCCTCCTCGTCTCGCCAGCTGGTGGAGCGCCCTGAAAGTTGGGTCATGAGTGCGTAACCAGCCTGTACCATAGTTTCTTTTTGGACCAAGCTTACCCCAACGATGGCTGCTGCGCCATCCGGCCACTTCGGAGCCACCCACGCTGCCTGGCGTTGGACCGTCGCCGGAGCCGTCTTCGTTACGGTTGCGGCGCCAGTTTTCCAAGTTGCGATTGTGGCTGGCAAAGTCCTTGCGCGGACTTGAGCTCGGTGTGCCGTTCCAGTCCAAGCCGGCGGTTGGACCAGGTGGTGCACCCACAGCTGCCGAGTCCCCGGTGCCATTCCGCTCGCTCCAACTTCGGTCCGGCTGAGGAGAAACAGAAACAGGAAACAGATTAGAAAAACGCCAACCTGGAGCGGTGGAACCAACCTTCATCGATATGGCCGACAGGCTGTCGTCGTATATAGTGCTTGCTCTCTGGTACATTGAATGGTAGACCGATTTACCGCGCATTCGGCCGCGCTCGACTGTGCCACCCCGGCCGGAACCACGCGACGGAATGCCAAATCCGCCCGGCGACCGCTGCTGCCAGGCTGGGCGTGACTGTGAATGACATGTGAGTGTTCATTGCAGGAGAAAACTGGGATCATACTCACGCTGCTGCCAAGCTGACTCTGGCTGTTCAGCTCCTCCTCCGAGCTTGGCGTCAGGGCAAGCGGATACTGGACTTTCTCAACGAACAGCTTCTTGAAAGACGGCAAAATCTGGGGCAGCAGGCAATGTCGATCGAAAAGGGAGAGCATCTCCTCGCGCCCGTAACGATACTCCGGAAACATGTTGCGCGCCGCAGCCGCCTGGCTCTGCCCGCCCAGCACGTTGCCCACTCCCGGCAGAACACTGTGAAGCCCGCCGCCTGCCAAATTGTTGGTGCCCACGACTGGGGGTTCCGCGGACATGTTGCGCAACCACTCGGGTCCGAATTTCATTGAGTCTGTCATTTTGGGCAACTCTTAGGTTTGTTTCCTTACTGTTCTGTCGCTGGAATCGAGCGAGAAATCACAATTTTGACAATTTTTCGATTGCGATTTGGAATCTATGTGTACTAAAATCTAGAGCTGAGTCGAATCGTTCTGAGTTAGTTCAAACGAACTACTCACTCAACTGAACGATCGACCTGCGTCTGTTTGTTTTGTTTGAATTGCAATTTTGTACAATACATTTGAATTACAGGTAGAACACAATTGTTTTTATTTTAATTTGGTGAATCTACCGTTTCAACAGTTGGTCAACAATAAATATATGATGATCCTCTTGATTGCACTTATTGATAAATAAATTATGTAATATCTGTAATTTAATAGTACAAAACAAATATGCCAAGTGAACGATTCGATCGTTTAATAATTGAACACTTAACTAACTCTTTCAATTGAACTACGCTGCACAACTCTACTAAAATCGAAAAACGAACTTCCTCTGCTTACATACATACACACATATGCGTATTCGTGTGTTTGTGTGTACGTACTGCAAAAATTGGAACAATAACAACACCAGCGGAATAAGAACAAGGCAACATAACCTATAAAAAGCGGGCTGAATATTGCACACAAAGTTGAAATAAAAAAAAAATCACTTTTTTTCAAGTGCTCTAAACCATTAACATATCACAATCAACATACATACTTATTTACCAAAATTAACTGTTTCGAAAATAAACGGCGTTGTATTCAGTAACTGGTGTTGCACTTGGTAGATGGGTGTACATATGTACATACATATGAATTTAGCTATGAATACTGACCAAATATAGCAGTTGATTGCGTTTTGTGGCATTTTTTAGTACTTTGACTTGCTGTTAAAAGTTGGCAGCCCATTCCACGACTACACTAGCAGCACCGTGGCACCACATGTATACACTCACATACATATATATTCACACCCTATCGCATAAAAATGTACTTAGCCCATTTTGGCATTTTTTCGTCATTTCAGTGTCTTAAACCTAGTTCCAATGGACGTAGATGTATGCAAAACAACTTAACCAACTTAATTGTTATTATAAACTGAGAATTCCGCTAAAACTCTTTGTAGTTTACAAAATTTTAAAAAACTAATAGTTGTGTTGGCACTCACATATAGTGTATGTATGCAAGTGTAGTGTATGTTAACCAGAGGTGGGCATTATGCAAAATACGTGTTACTTATGAAAAGTATTGAACATATATAAATTATCGAAATTACAGGGCTACGTAAAAATACTACTTAAGCTATCGATAGTTGCTCGACAACGAAGCGCGGTACCACCACACTTGTATTCTAAACTAATGGGCTGTTCAGACTACTAGCATCATATACCCCAATTTCACTATCAACATTTCTCATATTTTATTGCACTTGTTAAAATGTAAACTATGCTATCCGCACGTTTTCCCATAAGAAACCATATATTGAACATATTTTACATTCAACATATTCACAAAATGTTGCAATTCGCCCCGAATAATAGCTTTGCGTAAATTTATCGAATTCCTTATCTATGTTACGAAAAATAAACAGCTGATATAGCAACGGAAGTAAGCGGTATTAATGGGGCCCCTACTACGACGCCGTGTTATTTGGCATGTTGAACGAGAATTATATTTCGCAAAGACAAATCAAAACAAACCGATAAGCTATATTACTTAATGCTTGTGCTAATTTAGCCATTCACATGTTACCGACACCGGACAATGGCTAATGTAAGGTTTAGTTCACGTAGATAAAGAAGAAATGAATCAGGATTTTCGATAAATATATGTTGTGCGCAAGTTATATTGCCAAAAAAATTAAATAATTATGAAATAAAATTGATCTAGTAGTGCCAAGTGAGTAAATTGTGGAAATGAGTGTGAAATAATCGTAGACTATCGGTAACACTTTGGGATGAACAGTTGATCGTTTTATACTATCGATGACATTTCAAAATTAATATGGAATTTATTTTATTATTATATAATTATATTATAGTTAATATTAAATCTCAATGCCAATTATGATTGGTGGATTTTTATACATATAAAGTTTTTGTTCATGTTTATTTTTAATAAATTTTTTTAATTATACGAGTATCGTTAAGTTCAATTCAAAAACATAATCGTACATACATACAAATATACTAGTCTTAGCAAACTATATATGCATTTTTTAAAATTTTAATTTAAAATGCTTTCTCGTTATGTATATTTCCAGTACTGACATTTACCAATTGAGATCAGGAAACTTATAACTATCCTAAGTTCCACCCATGTATGATGGATGTAAATGCACTCCTGCGCGTTCTTATCGAAAGTAAAAACATAAGCGATAGAAAGTATTAAGCAACAGTTATTCTTTTACATCTCGTTAACGCTGTTTGAACTTATAAAATGCAATCAGTTGTTGTTATTAGCATTCATTGCAGTTAAGTTTAAAAAAAAGTGAAAGGTTGTATATAAAATCTTATAATTTATGTAAAAAATCGGAATGTTAGCGATTAACATTTTGTATCTATGTCACACGGTGGGCTAGTATCGATATATAATCAATGTTTTCTTGTAGCAATGAATCGATGTGTAATCGCACATCTCCATATCAGAAAATGGCGAATTGTGTTGAAAATTATTAAAAAAAAATAGTTTGATCGACTCGGTAGCCAAATACAAAAACGCAACAGGTGTGTTTGCTAAAAACAATAGTTTGATGATTTAATTGCATTTCTTTGATAAAGGTAAATCCATACGCCTTATATTGCATGAACGCGTGTACACGAGTGTGTGCGTGTGTGTGGCTGTGTGCGTTGTGGTCCGTGTTCACTAAATATTTTATTAATTTTTTTAAAACTGGGCTTAAACTACATGCAGTATGCGTAAATATTGACAAAAGTTGACAGTAAATAAATAAACAAATCCCAGTTTATTTGAAATAAGTATGTTTTACGAAGAGACGTATATGTAGAGAAGTACATGCAGTGTGTGTGTGTGCGTGTGCGAGAGTATGTAATGCAAAATATATGTATACATTGTACATAATGTAGGTCTATGTATATATGTATGAATATATTGAAATATGGAACAATTTGGAATTAAACCTATGTATGCAACAAAAAAACTTGCCTGGCAATTAAAATGTGCGTATTTCATAATACAATATTTAGTTCATTTTGTCTGTTCTTTCGCAGCTCATGTTAGTTCGGACTGTGCGCGTAATTGGGCGAGACATCTAAGTTGTATTGCCGTTCCTTGGATCAGGCGGACTTGGTTACTTGGCATCAATGAACCAAAACCAAATCCAACAGTTGACCTCACACCTATCGCAGGCACTCGATCAAAACTATGATGTAAGTGTGTGCAAATAGATGTACGTATATAGAAGTGTAGTACGTAAATGATGTAAATTTGTTGCAGGTCGTTAATATGGAGGCGGTTCTGTCTGTTATTTGTGCATTGGAGGGCACAACGATCACAAAGGAGCAACTGGAGGCCACCAGATTGGCCAAATACATAAATCAGCTGCGACGTCGCACCAAAAATGATCAGTTGGCCCGGCGGGCAAAATCTCTGCTAAAGAAATGGCGTGAAATGGTGGGCATACATCAGGCCCCGAACGATTCTCAGTCGCAGCAATTCAAGCCGGCTATGGGTATCACGAATATCACTGAATCCGAGTCGAACATGGGTGAGACTGTGGCAAATGCATCTTCGCAGCCTTCGCCACGAGTTATCGCTGATTTGCACTCAAATATTGATTCCTCTGAGCCCCAACACCATACAAACTTCTCCAGCTTGATAAACAATAATATTAATGTTGACAATAGCGAAGAGTCTTTCGTCAGACACCAGAGAACGATGGAAACGAAAACATTTATCACTGAGCATTCGTCAAATTCGGCCCATGAGAAGTTGAATGAGGCCTCCATTGTAATTGATATTGTCTCCGATTCCGATGAGAACGACTCGACCAGTCAACCGACAAACAGTCAGCAGAAATTGGCCACGGCTGCGGCTGCGCTGGCTCTTCCCGCATTCTACCCGAGACCCAAGAAAATCAAGAAAGATAAGAAGCGTAAGGAAAGAGATGGTCGCGATAAGGCATCGTTGTTCAATTTCAAGGAGGGCATTCCACAACAGTCCAAAAATGTTAATCGCATTCCGGTGAAAGAAGGGAGAGCGCCAAAAACGTATCCCACGGATCCGGGTATTTTTTGACAATATCTAATATGTTGTGATTCAATTCTATAACATTTCCCTGCTCTCTTGTAGAAATTCTGTCATTGTCGAATAGCTCGATGAGCTCCATCCTATCGGGAGATGCCGTTTCTGGGAACTCGCAGGCCAGACTTCGCACCACTGCAGCGGATTTGACATTTGCAGGTCGATTTAAGTCCGCTTCGAACGCTGAAAATGTCGTGCAGGCAAATGGACAGAAGACTGTTGGCCAGGTAAACGAACCAACCACAGTGGACCTGCCGATGCGTCAAATGTATGATCAATATATTAACAACGACTCGAGCACCTCGTGCAGTCGTTTGTCGCCATACGAGGAGCTCGAGGGCAAGCAGAAGCAAGGTGACGAAGCGAGTAAGCAACAGTTTCTAATGCATTGCCCTACATCGGAGCCAAGTGATTGTAACATTCTGTCCAAAGTTCCTAAGAAGCGCGGCCGGAAGAAGGGCTCCAAGGGCGTGGATTCGGTAATTGCCAAGGAGTCCAGTCTGTCGCAGCAAATCTTCTTTGGCTCTGGCGTTAAAAAAGTGAAGACCACAAAGGAGCTCTTCAATGACATACAAAGTCGCAAGCTGAGTATTTCAAATCCGACAGCAAACAAAATCTCAAATACAAGTACACTTCGGAATCGCGAATACCGCTCGTTGCTAACGAGACCCACGTCATCTTGTTCAGGTTTGATTGTTATATCATTAAGCCCCTAAGCAATTATATTCATTTGTCCATTTTAGAAACATCCGTACACTCGCCGCAAACTTTAGAAGCTTACTCAACCAATGTTTCGCTTACGGGCACAGAAAAACTTTCAAATACACTTGAGGGTAAGCCGGTTGATCTTTGATCTTTCAATTATAAAACTACACAACAATATATGTGTCAAAAAGTTTTCTGAAGTCAATTCACAGATTGTAATATACTCAGTAGTTTGCTTTAGTATCCCACAAAGACATACTCCAGTTATCTTTTGGAGCTCCATCAGTTAAGAACTCCTTTGCACGCGTTAATCTATTTAATTTGAATATTCTCCCTAATATACTTTCATGCCTGGTCAATACAATTTATTATTGCCACCTACTAATCGACTCCAGGAGGTTTAAAAACACAAAAATATACAAATTCATTACAAGAAACCGTGGACAGTTATATATATATATTGTGAATTTTTACGAAAATATTAAATTTTCTTTTTTTTTTTTCAACTAAGTCATTTTTTGTAGCCTTTGGGGTCAGGAATATACATTTTGTGGTTGAGTTGTCCGTTCTTTTGAAACTAAAGTAAAGCATTTTAAAAGAGTTCAAGGCTCTATTTATGATTTTAAAAATATTGAAATTCCGAGTTCGAAGTTGGTTTGCAGCAGATAAATAGTCAGTTGATCTATCGAATATATATGTATAGTGCCAAGCAACTGAATAGGATAGCATGTTCAATTCAGAATTAAACATATGAGTTAAGGTTCCCTACACGTATAAGTCATTACTTTTACGAAAATATTACAAAAACATCCCCTTTGTTTTTGGGCAACTGAATAGGTTCAAGGAATATAACTTTGGTTGGTGACATACGGGGTTTATGTATAATTTTATAAAATGACAGAAATTACAGATGTTTTTTATAAAATCGCGGCTCGCAAATTTTACATTTTGTAAATAGGTCAAATAGAGGGATATGGTTAATCTGACCTTAAGCAACTTAAAATTGTCCTACTAAATTGGATGATGCCAAAAAGTAGTGGGTAATTTTATTCGAAATTAATCAATTACGGAAATAATATGAAAGGAGGTGCTTTTCTCCAGAATTGCTTTAAATTCCTATTGTTTTGTTGCCAAAATCACGAAAAATTAAGTGTTAAAGCATGAATGGCAATTGCACAATGCATTATTTTGAGTTCTATATATATAAATATTGCAACATCGCAACATCGGAAAAACAACTAAAAACCATATATTTATAAATATAATTATATATATTATTTAATTTTTTATTGATGAATATTGTATATTTTGCAGACGCTGGAAATACGGATAGTGATACGATTACATCGGAGCCTTCACGGGACAGCATGAAATCGCGAGAGATGAAGAGAACAAATTCTGTGGATAGCAACAGCAATTCAGTTCAGACTTTATTGGCCAAAAGCGCGCAAGCTTCAACATCGACTTCAACCATTTATAATGATGTAACAACTCAACTAATGCACATAGTTCGCAGCTTGAACAGCCCGTTAAGTGTGAACGAGACTGAACAACTATATCAGGCTCAAATTGTGCCATGCACGTGTATAATTGTTGAAGAAATGCCAGTCGAGGCCTCTGAGCAGAATAATCCCAGTCAGTTAGAAGCGGAAGCAGATGCTGCAAACAAGGCTACATGTGATATTCAGATTGTTCGCGACAAGAAGCAGAATGAGCAACCAACGTTGAAAGCCGAAAATTGCAAATCTGAAGAATCTGCGCTGCCAATGCCACCGAAACCAATGAAATCCATATTTGATTTGGACTTTGATGACGACGACGATCCACTGCAAACAATAATAAAAACTACTTCGCCACCAGAGACGAATTTCAAAGTGAGAAACCCCGAGAATGATTATGATATGAAATCACAGGTGGATGCAGTTAGTTCATTCGATGAGGACTTAAAAGCTGTGACCGATAATCCTGCGGAAAATCCCGAACCAGACAATGTGCCAGAGCCAGTGTCTGTCTACACTGTCCACGAGGATCCTGACTGTATTGCGAGGCAAAGGTTTGATCTGCAAACGAATGACGTTACCAAATTTCATATTAATGCATTGCACAACTATTACGTGCCCAACATTAATGGCAATTGGAATAGCATTGATTCGTCCTTGCTGCTTACGTCAACGATATCTGGATTTGTGCAAACTTTGGAATCGTATGCGGTTAGCGATGGCGCCGATGTTGTACCAAAATACGGTTCACTTACATATGAACGCATCCGTAAGGACCTAAGCTGTTTGAAATTCGTGAAAAGTTGGAAAACGAAAAGTTTTAAATCGTTTATACCACCGTTCTTGGGTGTCGCTAAATGTTTGCCGACGTGTCGCCTGGCGAGCAAACGGCTCAAGGATAAAACGAAAGCATTGTCGATACCAAAAGTGGAAGAGTCTGAAAATAATTGTAATTATTTCGAAACAAATCAGAGATGCAGTCCCAGTCCATTGAGAGTGGAAGTCGATGCACCCGATGACAACGACGATAACCAAGTCCAAACAGGATACTCGGATACTCCCATTATGAACAACAACACCAAACTCTGTTACAATCTGCTCAAGTTGGTGAACAACAACGAAGATCCGGAAAGTATCACTGAAACGCGCTGCCGCAGCATCAGCAGCTGCAGCAACTCCAGTTTGCAACTGACACAAAATTCAATAAATGAAAAACTGAGAAATCAAAGAAGTTCAGAACAGGCGCAATCTGAGCATAATATGGTCGAAAGAAATCGCAAGAAACGCAGAAAAGCATCAGGCAACGATAAAGTTCATGGACATAACGAAAAACCGCGCATAAAACGCATTAAAATTGCTATTAATGGCAGCGTGGCCACGCAGCGGCAGATATCGCACCTGAGTAGCAGCAACAACAGCAGCGAGGACGAGGAGGATGGCGATGGTGATGATGATGGCGATGGTGAGACTCGCAGCGAGTTGAGCGATGCAGAAGTTGGCTACGATCCGACGGGCTACTCGCACCGCGGTCAGGCTGCGAGTGAAGATGAGCACGAGTCGTACAGGAGTCATTCCACGACCGTGGACAGCATTGCGGCGGATGACGATGGCCACTTGGAAAACGAATATGATAACAGTAACGATGAGGAATACGCCATCGTTCAGCGGCCCATGCTGGGTGGCAGTGGCAGCAATCACATCGTGCTGACAATAAAGAAAACACCTAGCAAAATTAATTCACCCGTTAACTCGATATCGGCAATCTCGCCGAGTGTTGGCCTGGCGAGTGTTGAGACTGGAACTGAGACTGCTAAAAATACCCAATATACAAATAGGCATACCTATAGCAATATGGAGCGAACCGAATCTGAATTGACCGGGAATGAGTTGCATCAACCAAGAGAATTAGTCGCAGACGAAGCTAATATTGTGTCGCCTACCTGCCTGAATAATTTAAATAGTTTTCACAGATGTTATCGGTATCGCCGTCGTCGTCGTCGCCCTCGCCCTCGCCCTCGAGATCTCTTTTGCCAGGAGAGCATAGATATAGAGCTAAAACATTTGTTTAACGATAATGCCACACTGAGTATGGTCGAAAAGAAAACGCATCGAAAGTTGTTTTTCACCAACGAAATATGCAGACAGGACAGCGCGGGGCGCAAAGAGCGCATCGTTAATTACAGCAGTAGCAGTAGCAGTAGCAGTTCAAATGATGATGATGATGATGAAAGCGAACCGAAACCGGAAAGCGGGCGAAAATGGAAGAAAATTAAAGAAACTGATAAATGTGAAATTGCCTTCTCAAATAATTATAAATTAAAAAATGAGTCTGATCCGAACGCATCTGCAGCTAAATATGATGAACAAGAAGACCTGTACTTATATTCGAGTGATGACGAACTTGGCAATCTATATAAAGATGAGGATAACGAGGATGAAGTGCAGGAAGAATATGATAGAAAGTTCGAGAGGCAAGATGAATTGCCATTGCATAATAATGACATGCTGCCGTCGTTCAATTCTATTTACATCGGCGATTATCATCAGCGAAATTCCTCGTCTAATCAACTCATGAAGAGCGAGGGGCACGAACTACAAATTCAGAATTGTAATGATGTCAATATATGCTATAATAACAATAACTTAAGTTTAGATAAAACACATACTCTAGGTTCTGTCATAAATGATAATTTATCTGAATTCGTTTTGGAAAGTAATCAAATAAAACAAAACGCTGCGAACGCCTCGTCTGAGCCTGAGTCTGAGATGATACCACAACCGGCTATGGAATATAGAACTGGCATTCGAGCTGTTGTCGACGACGTGAACAGTTCCCAGGGGATCCAACAGTTTAAGGAATGGCACCAAGTTCTCCAGCTTCAATCGTACAACAATGAACCCTTGATAGTTTTGCCATACGTTGTGCTTGAATGAATGCGACAATATGTGGATGTTCGAGATGTAAATTGAAAACTTGATCATTATTTTGTAAGCCTGTAGCTAAACCGTTCGGATCATAAAATTGACCTGTGTGATAGGAAGTTTTAATGATAAACATTAAAAATACCATAATTTTGAATGAGAAACCGAAAACGTTAAGTAAAATTGTAAAAGGTATTTCATGCTGACCCCCTACCATATAATACTATATATACTATATGAATTAACTCTGAAATCGATTAATTTAAGAGCGAGTCACTATCATAATGTACTTTCTTATCTTTTTATTTGTTGACTCGGTTGATATTCATATTATTATTTCTTTATTGTTTTAATACGACAAATTTAATGTTAAAACTAAATTTTGCTACTGTTTAGCTAAAAGTTTTTCATAACTAAGTGAACTTCAAATATATTTTGTTACATTCTATCGTTGATAATTTTTCGCATCTTTATATACATATATATATTTTTTTTAATTTACATATGCCTATGTATATGTTATGAAAATGAAATGTACATGAAATGTAAATAAACTAGTTTATACGCTGAACTTTTTCGTGTTATTGTCAATGTAACTGTTCGGATTGTTTGCCAAAGCAGATTTCTTCTCAATTAAACATCCGCAGCTGAGCCCGCCGCGTTTTCTTCAACACAGCTTGAATATTTGCTCCCTAGGAACCGATTTTGGCTCAAAACTCCAAACCAGCCAGCCTTATTATTAAAATGGCGTTGCCACTTATGAACTTGATGTACACATATGTATGCATGTATATACATAATGTGCATAAGCACATGTTTGTATCCACTGATTGATGTTGATTTTTTTATTAAGCTTTATTTCAATTTAAATTGAAACTTTGGATATATACTTATAAATATCTACTTCAGACAAAGTGTTAAAATATTTGTGCCACGCCCACCCGGAGGCTGGCAAATCGATAAAATGTCGATACATCTCAAATCGCAAATCGATAAAAAGCTGAATATTTCCCACAATTTTAAAGCTAGAGTCACCAAATTTGGTATGTAGATTGCTGGTGACCTCTCCCAAAGATTGCGACCTTGAGATATCGGCCACGCCTTCAGCCCACGACTAAAAAAGTTGGAAATGGATCTCACAGTTTTTGGACTAGAGTCACCATATTTGGAACATATGTATATTACAAGAAAGGTCCCCCAAATATCGAAGAAAATTGTCCGCCCCCGTAGTCACCAAAATCGAAAAGCACAAATTGGTAACACGTGTATGTTTCCCACAATTGTACAGCTAGAGCTAAATTAAGACCTTAATTACCCGGCAACGCCCACTAGAACGCCCCCAGCCACCCCGGCCAAACGAATCGCGAAAGTCTATACCCTCCACAGTTTTGGAGCTAGAGTCCCCAATCTAGATCCATACAGTTTTTCAGGAAGATAATTAATGACCTCCTCTAAAGATCGCACAAAAATGTTTTGGTTACGCAAATCGATCAAATCAATATATTTCCCTCGTTTTTAATGGTGGCTACACAATTTGTTTCCTCCAAAGATAGCACAAAAATGTTTCGTATACGCTCAATGGGGGCGTGGCAAATCGATAAAATACACTTACCTTGGGTTGTGTAAGCCGCAAAAATCCATCTCTCTCACAATTTCAGTGGTAAAGTCGCCAAATTTAGTAATCAGTTTTCTGATGACGTCCTCTAAACATTGGGACCGACAAATTTCGGCTACATCCACTTCCTCCCCCACAGATTACAAAAATCCTAATTTTTCCAAAATAATATTTATATAATATATATATAATATATTTATATAATAATATATAATATATATAATATATATATATATTTATATAATAATTAAGACCGTGAACGAGTATTGCGCAGTCGACTACGTCCAATTACAACGTTCTTAATTGGTATACCCTGAACCCTTGAAAATTTGTAAAAAGGGTATAATGTTTGTATCGACAGCTCGCAGTTGGGTTCAGGGTATCTCGTAGTCGGGCGTTCCTGACTGGAGCGCTCTTATTTGTTTTTTACTGTTAGCCCGTACTGTACCTTAGTAATGATAGCCGACAATGTTGGTAACGCCCACTCCCGCACTCACAAATTAAGACTGTTTCCGACTCTTAAACTATTATTACTGTGAACGAGTATTGCGACTGCAATGTTCTCAATTTGTTTTTGTTTTTGTTTTTGCTTTTTTTTTTTTTCTATTTTATGGGTTCTCAGCTTTCTTCTTTATTACTCAATGACGCCAATGCTTGTGATGCTTTTGATCCCGTTATCTTTGTCGCGTATCCAGCCAAGGGAGCTGTCGCAATGAGCGAACATTTGCTATGGTGGTTTGTTGTTTGCATAAAATAAATTCTAATAAATTGCATTGTGTTAAGAAATATATATATATAGTATTGCGACTGCAATGTTCTCAATTATTTTTTGTTTTTGTTTTTTTTCTATTTTATGGGCTCTCAGCTTTCTTCTTTTTTACTTAATGACGCCAATGCTTGTGATGCTGTTGATCCCGTTATCTTTGTCGCGTATCCAGCCAAGGGAGCTGTCGCAATGACAGTAAGTACTATAAATTTATGCGCGGTGTAATTATTTTATATTTTTCACTTTTATATTTTATTTTATATATATTTGAATTTTAAAAGTTTGCACTAGAATTTGATTCAATTTCTCATGGAATATATGTAAGTTTAATATGAAAAACACGATTTTATTTTTGATCATTGCATTTCGTCGTTTATTTGAATTCGTTTTTAAATTGTTTAGTTTAAATGTCAAATATTTTTGGGTCAATAGCCGCGACCATACCACAAATACATACAGTTCATGCATCATATTCATTTTGTACAAGTACTTCTACACACATATGTATACGTGAGGTGAGTACGGGGTCTGTCGCAAGTCGTCGTATGGCGCAATGCACCGTTGCAGCTGAATGCGAACCGGATCCGGGCCGCTTGGTTGACTTTTGTTGGTTTGAAGATGTTCGGTTTGAGGATGCCAGCGGTCAATCAAGGGGCACGGTGATCGGTCCGATGGGCTGCTTCGGTGCATTGTTACATTTTAGTGAGTTTATCATAATGTCAGTAGTATAATGTACATACATGGATACATACATTAAATAAATAAACGTAAACAAATGGATACAAATGTAAAAATTATAAAATATTGTACATTTTGCTTATATGTGTAAGTATGTTTTGGCAATATTATTTCGTTTATCTCTAAAGTACATATATGTAATAGTTAGGTATATACGAACATAAGGGCACAAAATTACTATCTCTGATAGTAAATAGTAGTATAGTTCGCCTATGTGTTTGTTGTTGCTTCTCTTTCCGATTTCAAGTTAACTTTTGCGTTGTGCGAAGAATGAAATACTTATATGATATCTATTTGATGAGCAGTCTAATTAGTTGTTTTTTTTTTTATATTTTTTGTTTTGAACACACAAGTTGCTGTGATGTGTGCAAGTGTTGGAGGCTTAATGGGTTCTAGGCATCGGAGCTGAGGACGTTCACCGAAAATGCACACAAACTTTCGCCCTTTTTGGATACAGCCTTTGCCTGATATTGGCCCACGTCGTCCTGGGTGCATTTGGTCACAGCGAACGCATACCGATTGCCATCCTTGGTGAAGGAGTAACGCGAGCGTGCCTCATCTATGGGCTTGCCATCCTTGAGCCAGGCCAGGTTCAGCAGCTCGCCGTCTAGCTCACACTCGAAGGTGGCGTTCTCTCCCTCCGTCACCGAAACGGAGACGGGGAACTTAACAAATGTCGGCTGCTTGGGCTCGTCTCCGGGTACGCTGACATTGATTGTGCAGGTACTGAACGATTCGCCAGCATCGTTGAAGGATTCGCATGTGTAGGTGCCTCCATCTTCAGGGAAGATCTCGGCGATCTGCAGGCGATAGATGTTTGCCTCGTTCGTGTATTGGAAGTCCTTGCTTGGCTTTATCTCCTTGTTGTTGTGCAGCCACACGACATCGAAGTGCTCGGCACCAATAATGCGACAAGCTAATGTCACCGCATCTCCGTCCTTGACAAATCTCGATTCCAGGTGACTAACTATCTTCGGCTGCTTGTCCTTGCCTCCTGCCTGTCGTTTGCTTGACTGTTTGTCCAAAGCTAAAATAAAGGTCAAAAACATTTCAGATAATAGTTATAAAAACAACTCAATTCGCAGGCAATTCCACACATTTATTTAATTACTTCAAAAAATATGTCAAATGCAATTTTTAGCTCTCTTTTTGGTGCTGTATACATTTAGTTGTTGTTATTCTTTAAGTAAACTAACTAACCAGACTGACATAGAGCCTGTCAGCTTACTAGCAAACTATTTTTATACCCAGAGCCCATTGAAAATGGGTAAAAAGGATAAAATGGTTTTATGCAAATGTATGTAATAGGCAGATGGAAGCATCTCCGATCCCATTAATTAAAATATTTTCCATTTTTTCGATATCGGGCCCCGTTTCATTGTTATCGATAAAAATCGATTTTGAAACTTGGTTTTCTTAGCAATTCTCGGAGACTAAAAGAGCTAGAGCCACAAATTGAGTTTATTATGTTCTCGTAGAGCAGACGCAGATCAGGAATATTTTGGATTTTGGATAACTGCCCCACTAGCCACAAATACCGAAAACAACAATTCAAGTACTATAGACTTGCGCATTGATTTGTACATAGATTTGAATGCTCTTGTTAAGTCCTGAAGTCAAGGCCAAGTTTGTGTGTGATTTTCAGGTTCAGGCACTATTACTTGTTTTTTTATTTGATAGAATAATGATGTACATAAATCGCACTTCTCCCGTTAAAAATTACATTTACCAAAAATTTCCTTTTTTTTGGATTTTTATTCTTTTTAAACATAAAAACTATACTTACGTTTGACAGTTAGCTTGCATTTAGTTTCAACAGCGCTAATTGAGTTTGTCGCCGTGCAGGAGAAGACACCTTCATCTTCGGGGAAAACTTCATGAATGGTTAGGGTTGCGATGCCGTTTTTGTATTTAAGATCCATTATTTCAGATGAGGAAATCGATTTGCCGTTCTTGGACCACGTTATTTGTGGTTCCGGGTCGCCTTTAACGTGACAAGTCAAAACCAACTGCTCGCCATCGCGGATTGTCAGATCGTGAAGTGGCTTCGTGAACTCCGGCTTACACATTAAGGAATCGTCGGGAGGAACTGTGCACAATATATAGGTATATATATAGATATAGTTATTACAGTCAAATTAAATTCAATTATTCCAGATACGTACGTATTAGCTCCTTGGTGGCACTACGAGATCGTGATGGGCTGCCGGGTGCCTGTAAGCTGCTGGCTGCGTATTTCTTTTTGCCTGAAATGCTATTCTGTGTTGTTGAGGAACTTATGCTCGTGCTTGTATTGCTGACCGTCTACGAAAAGGACAACGATTAGTCTGAGGCTTAGAATAGGCTTTAAATTTAGTTTCGGTTTGCCTGCTTTGCAATTTATCAAGCTTTAACAGATAACGAAAGGCAACTTATCCGCTTGGTAAATATCGCAATATGTGACAACGATCCGAATTGTATTTTTCGTACCTTGCCATCCGATGTCGTTTTGGTGCTTGATGAGTGCTGTGTGCTGCTGGAACTGGCTGCCGATGTGAACTGGCGCGTTGTAATAATCGGGGGTGGTGCCGGCTTGAAGTGCTGCTCTATATACTTACGATCTGTGGTGGGAGATATTAATTTAAAGAGATATTTGTATATATTACACTGATGTAGGTTTACTCCTGTATTGCTCTGATCAATTCAAAACTGAGGTTGCCTTCCAAAGAAGAAGGGAAAACAAACAAATAAGTGCTTACTTTTTGGGGAAAAAAGGAAAGGGTGTCAGCTGGACGTCATTTGAACTTAAAGTTCAATTCAATACTTATGCAGGTTTAGTAACTTGTGGAATTGGGAATTGTGGAATTGGCATACATACATTACATGTACGGGAATATTATTTAAATTTGTGGTTATATATTAAAATCAACTCATTTAAATAATTCAAGAACAAGGTTATAATAATTGCTATTAATAATTGTTGGAAGGAAAGTAGGGAATAATTAAGGAGCGTTTAAGTCGAATTTATTTATTTTATATTTTAGTAGTTATTTTATTTAACCGTCGTCTGTTCTTTGTTATAGTCAGATTGCGATTAAGCTCGTTGAGTTATTTATAAAACTACAAAAATCAATATATTGTAGTTTTTAAACGAGAAATGTTTTATGACATCTAAGGACAAACGTAAAGTTAAACTAATTTTGGACTCAGACAAACATTATTAATCAGAATGGCTTTATAATAAAAATAACAATAATTATTACTAAATATCCTGATAAATATGTTGTTTATCAAGTCCGTTCGGTACATGCATGTGGGTATGCTAGATATGCGAATATAATATTTTTGCCAGGAAACTACGAAAATGTGCTCGTATACATGAGTATGCATGCTTAAATGTAACAGTAAATTGTAAACTTAGTCGAGTTTATTCATAATTATTTACCTCCTGAATAAAGGAAGTTGTGTGCAAGTTCTGCCTGCTCAGGCGTAACCCATTCTCCTGGAGATAGTGATCAAGTTGTAAATACAGGAAGTCATATATTATATATGTGTGTGTTTTGCTCATAGAAAAATGTAATAACTTTGTACAGTGAAAGCTCTCTTGAGCGGGTTATTATTAATTAAAATAAATATTTCAAAACCTTTTTAGTTTGTGTAAGAAATATCGATTGTTTCAAGATTTCCTTAGCTGACAATTTTTGTCTAGTTTTTCTTTGATAGGAAAAGATTGGGACCTAAAAAGTTGACCGGTTTAAAGCTGATGTCCGCCCAAGGAAGCTGTCCGTTAGAAGAGCTTTCACTGTATACGTATTCTGTGTACATTTGATATAGAACACAGTATAACTAAATTTAATGAAATGCATGTATGTATGTAAAGAGATATGTTCCTATTTACCCTGTATATATGGTACACAGTACTTGTATACATACATACATACCTACATACAAGGGCTCATCTGAAACGTGTAAAACACCGAATTACCTTCAACAATTACGACGCACTCCGTCTCGTCTGTTCCATGGCAATTTGTGGCCTTGCATGTGTATTTGCCAGAGTCCGAGGGCTTGCAATCGATGATTTCCATTGTGACAACACCATCCGAGTGGGTCATTGCGTACTCGTATTTGCTGAGCTCGCGGCCATCCTTGTACCATTTGACTGTGGGCACCGGCTTGCCACTGAGGCAGCAGAGGAGCTTGCATGTGTCACGGGCCTGCATGACGCGTGGACGTAGTAGGAATGTAAAACTGGGAGCCGACTCGGACTCCTCCTGCCAGAAGGTGTATGGCAGGGGTTCGCGACGGCGAACCGGCGTTGATTCGGTTCGATATCTTGGCTGTTCTTTTGGCAGTGGATGCACGTTGAGGAACACAACTTCCTCCCTAGAACCGTAGTGGTTCTCGGCGCGGATTATATATTCACCACGATCATCTAGTTTCACTCGATTAATAATAAAGTAGTAGTCGTCGGCCGCATATCGTTTCATGAACTTCACACTCTGTCTCAACTCAATGTTGTTGTGCGTCCAGGTCAGCGTGGGCGTGGCGATCGCAATGCAGCGGCAATAGAACTTAACGCTTTGACCCTCGTAACAGAACTGCGATGAAGGCCGGATAACGAATCGCGGAGCGGCTTGTCGGCGATCAAAAACGGCATCGTGTATCTTATATTTTTCCATTAGCAATTTGCGTAACGATGAATATTCAGACAAACGTCCAATCGGCAGTAAATATTTCTCAAAGTCTTCGTACTTCTTTCTCAGTTTCTCGCGATATTGCAGATAACGATCGCGGGCAATCTTCTGGGTTAGTCCGCTGTGGTCTCCCGTTAACCACGGATGCAGAAGGCATTCGTGAGCAGTCATACGCTTCTCTTTGTTGGCCAGGAGCAGCTTTCGTATAAAATCTTTGCCCTCCTCGGATATGTGCTTGAAAGCGTCCATATCGAAATCCCAATCACATGCTTTCACATTCTTCAGTGTCTGTACATCGTTGTCTCCAGCGAAAGGCGACAGACCACTTAGCCTGAAAAACGCAAATGGTTGTAAAATATACGTTTTATATTTATATAATTAAAATAAATCAATGTAACTTTTTCTTCAAAGCTCTGACTCAACTTACAGAACATAGGCTAGCACTCCCGTTGCCCACATATCTGTGTAGAAGCCAACAGGTTCTCTGTTGACAATTTCTGGAGCTGCGAACTCGGCTGTTCCAGTTGTGATCTTAACCACTTCGTTTGGATCCAATCGTGTGGCCAAGCCAAAATCGATGAGCTTCACGTTTGTACTGCTGCGCGTCTGGCACATTATATTCTCAGGCTTTATATCCAGGTGAATAATATTTTTCTCATGCATATGCCGGATTCCTTCGCAAATTTGCCGCATATAGTTGATTACTTCGGCCTCAGTCATCACGTAACCTTCCGCCGTAATGCGCTCAAATAGTTCTCCACCAGATAAGCTTTGAAATAGAAAAACACAATAGATATAATAAATACAGTAAAAATTAAAGTAAAAAAAAAAAATAAATTCAATTTCTGTCTATTCTATACATTACTAAGTAACGTTCCTTCTTGAATATTGATAATTAAGTAATGATGCAATACAATTTGAAAATTAACGAAACCCTTTTACTTTATACAAAATGTGGTTAAATTTGTATTTGTTTTTTTAGGTTCTTCTTAGAGTTTGGATCAAAGTCAAAGAGTCTTGTATTATCGAATTGAAAAATGTAGAAATTGGAATTGAATACTGTCGAACCTTTCCAGATAATGATTTTTTTTTCGACTTTTCTCTGAGTGCTGAGCGGTAGAGAACTTTCGAATTTGTTTTTGAGTCTTGTACTTACAATTCTAATATAAGAACCATTTCGTCGTCATCTTCAAAAGCATCGTGCAGGTTTATAAGTTTTTGGTGATGCAACTGATTCATTATGTCGATCTCACGTCGGATCAGGTCTTTCTCAACAGCATGGGATACGGGTATAAATTTGGCAGCGAATATATTTCCAGTGCTGCGCTCCCGGCATCGGTGCACAACTCCGAATGCACCGTTTCCGATCTCTTCGAGAATATCGTATCTGTCGTAAACACTGTGGTGCGATATTTCGACTGGCTGCGGCACGAATTTCGAATAAATATCGAATACGTATGAATCGTAATCTTTAATTGGACCATCTGCCTTGCCGCGAATTCTTTTGCCGTTCGCATCCAATTCCCATTTACGTTCGGTCGGCTTCTTCTTGATTGATTCCTTTGTTTTGATCAATGTGCTGATTTCTGACGAATCGGAGCGGCCGTAAACGTTATCAGCGAAAACTCTAAAGTCATATTCCTTGCCCGGCGTCAGGCCGGTAACTGCCATTGACGTGAAGCGTGTATTTCCCACACGTATCCACGAGGAAAGCGGATGTTCACGTCGCTCAACAAGGTAATTTGTAATATCGCTGCCGCCATCCCAGATAGGCGCCTTCCAGCTGAGGGACAGCGAATCTGTGCCAATGCTCTCCACTAATGGGAAGCGTGGTGGATCTGGTCGATCGCTTATTTGAACTTGGATTATAGCTGTGTCCGAGCCAAGTTCGTTCTCCGCCGAGATGCGATATGGGCCGGAATCGAGGCGTGAGCCATCACGAATGGTCAATACGGCGTGTCGTTCTTTCACTTCAACGTTATAGTGACCACCAGATTCAATATTCTCACCTCTCTAACCCAATGTATGCGTGGCTTGGGAAAACCAGTGAACGGAATCTTGATTACAACATTTTCACCCTTGTCAAAGTAGGCAGTGTCTCTGAATCGTGGTGGGACGTTCAGCTTAGGAGCGGCTATTGAAAATCAAAACATTAATTTTAGTTTATAAACTTATTTATAATTTAAATCAAATTTATATATTGTTTCTACTGATTGAATAACTGATTGATTGACGAAAAATGCGCAGCTCAAACAGCGAGAGGCAAGAGTCGTAATTTTTCACAGTGCACCCATACGTCGTTTTACGGCCGTTTCTATTAACGGCATTTTTGCTTAGCGGCCTCTGCCAATTTTACACCAAAGTTTATTTAGCGGCATATTTTTTGATTAACGGAAAACATTTTTGTAACTTAAAAATGTTAATTTAAACATTTGTTTCTTTTTTGTTATTGTTAATTTTTAATTAAGTTTTGAAATATATGTGTAAATATATATATGAAAATATGTAAAAAGAAATTTTAGTTTATAAATTTTTGAAAGAAATTTAATTGTATGGACTTTTTTGTTTCGATATACGGCATTTGGTGAAGTTATATTAAAAAATATATATATATATAAAGCGTTTGATTGTAATTAAATGGTTTTTTTTTTTTTTTTTGGAACGGCTAGCCTCAAACTCCTTTTTAAAGAACTTTGTGAAAATTCCGTGCAGATTTGTTTTGTAGAGTGGACTACAAATTAAACTCATTTGTAATGTTTTACAACAAATTATTAAATACTTGTTCACAAAATGACATTTTCTACTTCAAGTACTTACTCATAATGGCGAGAGCCGCACGGGTTGACTTGGCGCCAGCTTTGTTAACAGCACGACAGACATATTCATCAGCGTCCTCGCCAAATACATCGTTGATGTTGAGGAAATAATTATCACCCTCGCAGTACATGTGGTAGCGAGCTCCGTTTGAAATCTCACGCGCTCCCTTATACCAGGAAATGGTTGGTCGAGGCACGCCGGTTATTGTGCAGGTGAACTGAGCATTGTGATTTTGAATACAGTTTGCATCGCGTAGTGGTTTCACAATAACTGGGGCCGTTGCCGCCTTCGGATCGATAATCTTGACCACCTGAGATGCTGTGGATTCCTTCGAAAGGCCGGCGATATTTTGTGCGAAAACGCGGAACTCGTATTGACGGCCTTCGATCAGATTGTGACAGTTGATTTGGTTAACGGGGCAAATGATTGGGTTAACCCGCTGCCAGGTGTCGCTGCCAACCTCACGCTTGTCAACCCAGTAGCCCTGAATGTGAGCACCGCCATCCGATTCTGGCTTGGTCCATTCTAAATGGGCAAAATCTCCGCCAATTTCGGTGATTTGTGGAATGCCCGGTGCTGATGGTGGATCGATTGGAGCCTTGGCTCGTATAGCATTCAGGCCCTCCAAAGGTGCACCAATGCCGTTCTCATTTACAGCCATTACGCGGAATATGTACTCTTGGTTCTCCAGGAGGCCTTGCACATTGAACGAGGTATCTTTGCAAGTGCTTGACACGGTGATCCAGTGGGGAGACGATATATCCTTGCGTTCGACCACATAATGCGTTATCCTCAATCCACCATCGTAGGATGGTGGTCGCCAGGTCAATGTGCACGAGTGCTTGTTGATGTGGGATATACCCATTGGTCCAACGGGCGCCGACGGCAACCCAGTAATATGTGCATCAAAGTGTCCGGTCGCGGTACCAGAATCATTGCTCAACTCGATTTGATAGCTGCCAGCATCGCTCTTAACAATGTCGCGAATAAATATGGCAACATAATCATCAAAGACAGTGTATTTGAAATGTGATTCATCGGCCCCATCGGAGATGAGCTCGTTATTTTTGGTGATCTTCACAGTGAGTAGCTGGTCGCCCGAATAGTAGATCTTGATCTTAGTATTATCGCCCTCTGGCAGATATAGCTCGTTGGGGCACCTGTTTATAATCGGTGGTGAGCCCACTTTGAGATAGCCGGACGTATGCACAAATCCAAGTGAGTTGATTGCCTCGCACGTGTAGTCGCCATCATCGCAGGACTGCACGTTTGTAATGTGTAGACGGAAAACGCCGTCCTTGCTGTCACATGTGAATCGTCCACCGGGTTGCATCTGTATCTCCTTGCCATTCCTCAGCCATCTGGCCGTGGGGCTTGGTTTGCCAGAGGCAGCACATTGTAGTGTGAAATCTTTGCCACACGGTGCTATCCTGTTCTGCAAACGCGATATCCAGTCTGGTTTCTCGCCGCCTAGCACTTCGCACACCTTGATCGGCATTGTGCATAGGCTGGGCTCCGAACGTCCTGCAGCATTGATCGCAAAAATGCGGAATTCGTAATCGCCCATTTCAATAAGGTTAATAACCGTAAATTCGGTATCCAAAACATTATAATCATTGCATTTAACCCATACGGCACCTCCGATATCGCGTCGTTCAATAATGTAACCCGTGATGCGAGAGCCGCCGTCACTAAGAGGCTTCTCCCATTTGAGGTCGACATAGTTCTTGCCCACTTTCGTGACTTGTGGAGTGCCTGGCGGCGAAGGCACATTGAATTTACCCTTCAGCTTGAATCTCATCGAAGGCGGCGACGGCTTACTGAAGCCCGCAGCGTTTTTGGCCTTAATACGGAACTCATACTCGCTGCCATTTGTGAGATTGTACAGTTGATATTTGGTGTCTTTTATCAAATATTCGTACGTGTTCCACGAGGAGTCATTTACAATATCGCGGTATTCAATTTGATAGCCTTGGATGCGAGAGCCTCCATCACTTGCAGGCCGTGTCCATATTAATGTAACATTGCCCGAATCCCAATCGATTACCTTGGGCTGGCCGGGCTCATCGGGAACTGTGAACTGATGTTTGGCCGTAATTGGTTCTGGTATCTCAAGATGATCTGAAAGTCCATATTGATTTTCGGCCCGAACGCGGAAGTGGTATTTGTGATTCGGCTCCAGGCCCATGACATCATAATGGGTATTACGCACGAAACTGCTAACCTTTACCCATGTGCCACTACTGTCCAATTTCTCCACAACATAGTTCGTGATCGGTGATCCACCGTCGTCGAGTGGAGTCTTCCAAGCCAGCGTGCAGGTATCTGGAGTGATGTCGTAGGCATTAAGTGGACCTTGTGGCGGGCCAGGTCTATCGACAACAGTCACATGGCACGATGCGGTGTCCGAGCCCTTGCTGTTCGTTAGCGTGATTGAATACGATCCGGTTTCAGATCGTTTAGCGCATTTGTTGTGGTAAACCGAACTGTAATCATCAGTATCAAATCGGATGCGCTCATCGGGAGACACTTCGATGCCGTTAATATTCCAGGAAGGTACCGGTCGGGGATTCGCATGGTATGGAACTGTAATATGGAACTCTTCTCCGGCAATGACAGTCATATCGCGGATCGATAAGTCCGACGTTATCTTCGGAGCATGTGGTGGTCGGCGACAGAATATCAGATCGCTAGATGCGCTGAAAGGCGATTGACCCGCCGCATTGACAGCAGCCACTCTGAATTCATATTCGGCATTCTCAATCAGGTTGGGTATCTTGCAAGTAAGATCTGGACACAGGGCGTGTACAGCCTTGGTCCATTTATCTTCGCTCAACAGGCGTTTTTCAATCACGTATCCTGTGATTGGCGATCCACCGTCATGTTTGGGCTTGGACCAAGCAATCGTTATGCTATCCTCTGTGGAGTCAATGCCACGGGGTATACCAGGTGCATTTGGAACGTCGAATGGATGTCTTGCCCTAATGGGCTCTGACGTATTCGCTGGATCCGATTGACCGTATTTATTTTCGGCAATTACGCGGAAATCGTATTCTTTGCCTATTGTTAGATTGCGTACTCGCACAAATGGCACTGTACAGTAACTGCTAACCTTGGTCCATGTGGAGGAGCGCGCCTCTTTCTTCTCAACAATGTAGTTTTGAATGGGGGAACCTCCATCGTCTCTTGGCGGGTTCCAATACAATGTTAGCGAATCACCCGCAAACTCATCGGCACGCAAATTATTTGGTGGACCGGGTCTATCCAAAACCTTAACGTTAATGGTAGCCGTATCGAAGCCTGATGGATTCTTAAGTTGCAAGCGATACTGACCAGAATCCGAGCGCTTCGAGTTCTTGACAACAAACGAAGCAGCTTCGTCCGTCAGGTGTTGGTGCACACGCTGATCGTCGTCCAATACAGTATCGTTCGAGTACCAGAATGCGGTGGGTTTCGGGAAGGCCACGTAAGGTACATGAATGCTAAAGTCGTCTCCGGCCCGGCAAATGATATCGCGAACACCTCCTAGGTCCATGCACGGTTTATTCGGTTGCTCTTCAATTGTTATGGGCTGTGATGGCTTGGAAGGATCGGAGCGGCCCACGTCATTTTCAGCAATGATGCGGAATGAATATTCTTCGCCTTCCCTCAGATTTGGTACCGTATACACAGTTGAATTGATTGGTATATCATTAATAGGTGTCCAATCCTTTGAGTTTTTAGGTCGCACCTCAACATAATATCCTTTAATCTTGGATTTACCATCGTTACGTGGTGGCCGCCAAGACAATGTGACACTATCCTTTGTGATACGATCTGGCTTTGGTGGCTCGGGTGGATCGGGGCGGTAGCGCTGCAGTTCGGCTGTTATGGGCTCCGATGGCTTCGATGGGCTACCAGGACCAGCTTCATTAACCGCCGTTACGCGGAACTCGTAGCGAGCACCTTCGCGCAAGTCGGGCACGGTGTAGCTGGTGTTCGGTGTTGGATAATTATTACATTTAATCCATTCACCACCGCGTTCCCTTCTTTCCACAATATAGCCCGTAATGGGTTTGCCACCACTATACTCTGGTGGATGCCATTCCAAAGATGCCGAGTTAGGTGTATACGCCACGACTTGTGGCTGTGTGGGGGCTCCTGGTGGATCAAATGGCGACTTTGCCACCACAGGCTTACCTTCCAAAGCATCAGAGACACCATAGATGTTCTCGGCCCTGACGCGGAATACATACTTTTTGCCTTCGGTAAGTCCCTTGACTGTGTAATTGGTTTTAGGGCAGTAGCCGGGAACGGGCTTCCAATCGTCCACACCGAACTCGGCAAATTCAATAATATAGCCGGTTATTTCACTGCCGCCATCGTCTTTCGGTGAATACCACTGCAATGAAATGTGATCGGGAGCAGTCTCAGTGTATGTTAATGGGCCGACCGGTGGTGATGGTTTGTCAACAACAATTATCTCGATATCAGCAGAGTCTTTGCCAAATTCGTTGTTAGCCGTAACTGTGTAGACCCCAGAGTCTTGCCTGGTCGAATCGTCGATGCGGAAAATGGTCCGCTCTGAATTTGTGTCATATGAGACCTTCTTGCCTTCTGGCAATTTCAAATCGCCACGCTTCCATTCAATCGTTGGCGTTGGTGCACCCGATATAGGTATATTGACATTGACTGGCTCTCCAGCACGAACCTTGATACGTCTGCCGACCAAGCCATCTAGATGCAGTCTTGGCTTCTCACGCATTGGTCGTGCATTGAGTGTGGACGATGGCTCTGAAGGTTTGCTGTTTCCTGCCGCGTTAACGGCAGATACCCTGTATTGATATTGATGATTCGGTGATACTCTGTCATCTCTATATTCGGTTGTCGGCACTGGTTCGCCGTTAACCTTAATCCATCTGCCAGTATTCACATCACGACGCTCAATGTCGTAGCCAAGAATGGGTGAGCCACCATTGCTGATGGGCTGTTTCCATTTAATGGTAATGTGGTCCTTGTCGCTGTCAGAGAGTTCTGGTTTGCCTGGTGCTCCAGGTACGGTGTATTGATTTTTGGCAACAACAGGCTCCTCCGAAGTCAACGGGTCGGAACGTCCTTGTAGATTTTCAGCCATTACTCTGAACTCGTATTTTGTGCCTTCTAAAAGTCGTGGTACAACCGCATGGTTATACTTTGCATTGACATAGGTAACGGCAGGTACCCAACCACCTCCATGGGTTAGGTCACGTTTCTCAATGACATATGCGGATATTTCAGAGCCTCCATTATCCTTTGGTGGCTTCCATGAAATTGTAACAGAGTTGGCAGTTATTTCTTCGTACTCTAATGGACCATCTGGAGGTCCGGGACGATCGAGAACAATTAGCTCAAAGCTACCCTCGTCTATGCCGGAATCGTTGCGCAATAGCAAATGATATATTCCAGAATCAGAGCGTTGGCAATTCACAGTATGGACTACCGTGTGGTGTCCAATGGTGGTAATAGTCGATCTTTCATTGGACTTCAATGGATTGCTCTTGAGGGTCCAAATCGCTTCAGGTGCTGGCTCGCCAATGAAATCGATATCGATATGGAATATGAGCCCAGCCTTAATACGCACTTCGTGTAGTGGTGTTATGATCTTCGGTGCCAAATAGCGTGGCTTAGCCATTATCATATCGGATGGCTCGGATGGCTCCGATTGGCCAGCTTGGTTAACAGCAATTACTCTAAACTCATATTCTTGTCCCTCAACGAGTTCGGGGACAACAGCCGTGTTCTTGTTGGGCGGTACGTGGACAACATTCACCCAATATGGGCTGCCCTTTTCCTTCTTTTGTATAATATATTCAGTGAGTGGTGCGCCACCATCCGATTTGGGTGTGGCCCATTGTAAGTCAACGTGATCACGATCCCAATCGGTTACATTAGGTTTGCCTGGTGCATCGGGTTCATCAAATTCATTCTTTGCAATTATGCTCTTGGAAGCTTCTAATGGTTCGGATTCGCCAATAGCATTGACCGCTTTAACACGGAACAAATATTCTTTGCGATGGACAAGTCTGATGACATCATGAACCGGATGGGTACTCATGCCAGCATCCGACCATGTGCCTCTGGACAAATCCATTTTCTCAATAATGTAATGCAATATTGGTGAGCCGCCATCATCGTCTGGCACATGCCAGGCCAAGTGGCAGCCGTCTCTGGTGATCTTCGTGATGTCCAGTGGACCCTTTGGCGGTGAAGGCCGATCCAATACGGTTGCGTGTGCCGAGGCATCAAATGAACCGTGCTCGTTTTTAAGTATTAACGTGTAACGTCCTTCATCGGTCCGAAGTGCTGTTGGTATTTCAAAGGTGAGCTCATTTTGGAATAGATTCGACTCAATTCGAGTATCGGATGGTATCTCTTTGCCATTGAACAACCATTTGATGGTGGGTCGTGGAGAAGCTTCTATTGGCAGCGTCCAGCCCAACCGTTTGCCAGCGTGCACGGTTATATCATTCAATAGCGATTTGTCAAAGAATGGAGCCAGGAAGCGGGGCTTGCAGATAATGGTGCTAGAAGGATCGGATGGATCACTCTGGCCACCACGATTTACAGCAATTATGCGGAACTCGTACTCCCCGCCGTCAGTTAGATCTGGTATATGGGCTTTCCTTTCATCTCCAGGTATAACGGCTGCACGTTCCCATTGACCGAACTTGGGTCTCTTTTCCACAATATATGAAGTAATTGGTGCGCCACCATCACGTTTAGGCGCTGCCCATTCCAAGTCCACAAAGTCTTTACCCCAATCGACAGCTTGTGGTTGTCCTGGTTTATCTGGATGAGCGTAGGGATCCTTAGCTGTAATTGCCTGGCTAGTTGTTAATGGCTGCGATTGTCCTTGCTTGTTAACAGCCCTAACTCTAAAGTTATAATCATGATTTTCAATCAGGTTGTCGGCACGAATCTCAGTGCCAGCACATTCACCGACCGGCACCCAGCGCATCGCTTCATTATCCATTTTCTCAACCACATAGTGTGTTATCTCGGAGCCTCCATCGTCCTTGGGTGGTCTCCAGCGTAATGTCATTGAATTCTTGGTGACCTCATCGCCCCGTAGTGGGCCTTCGGGTGCAGTTGGTACATCGAGGACAGTCACTTTCACAGTATGCTTATCGACACCGTTAATATTGCGCGCAACCAGAGTGTATGATCCGGTATCTGCGCGTTTGGCATCAAGTACACGCAATTTTGTGCGATCATCATAGTTTGAGATTTTCACTCGATCTGTATTAATAACCATATTATCTTCATGCGACCATTCCTTGCTTGGAATTGGTTCGCCAATGACTGGCACATCGAATTCAAATACGCTTCCAGCCTTGATTTTAATATCTAACATGAAGTTTCTGTCGATCTTAGGCGCCAAGTTTTTGGGACGCGCAACATGAGGTTCAGTTGCATCGCTGGGCACACCGGGGCCAGCTTTGTTCACAGCCCTCACACGGAATTCATATTTAACGCCTTCAATCAAATCGGGCACATGGCCGCAGGTTACATCGCCTTCAACCTCAGCGCACTTTTCCCAATCGGGTGAGTATTTATCACGTTTCTCAATTATATAGCCGCTTATTGGGGATCCACCATCACTCTCTGGTCTTGCCCATTCTAAATCAACAAAGTCTTTGTCAAAATCTTTGATGGATGGAGTGCCAGGTTTGGTGGGCTCATCGAATGGATTCTTAGCTTCAGTCGCATGAGGTGTAGTCAGTGGGTCTGATGTGCCTTGACGATTCTTAGCACGCACTCTGAACTTATATTTGTGGCCAGGCGTTAGGCCCTTCACCTTAAGACTAGTGATTGGGCCATCTGTCTCCCCAGCTGGTACCCAGCGTCCCGTTGCCTCATCCAGCTTCTCAACAACATAGCTGTCAATGGGCTGTCCGCCATCATCGTCGGGGGGACTCCATTTAAGCGTGCAACCCTCTGCATAGACATCCTCCACCTTAAGTGGTCCATTCGGCGGTGAGGGCTTATCAATAACGGTTACCTTAACGTCCGCGCTGTCTTCGCCGTTGGCGTTTTCAGCATGCACAGTGTACAAGCCAGAATCAGAGCGGGTTGCATTTGTGACTTTCAGTTTGGTATTGTACTCGACATGAGTAACCTTGACGTTATCCTTTGAATATACCTCCTTCTTTTTAAGCAGCCATTTAGTTTTTGGTGCTGGCTCTCCTGAGACCTTGCAGTCAAATGTGAATGCTTGTCCAGCCTTGATACGCACTTCGATTAAATTCGAGCGATCAATAACTGGCGGCTTATTGCGTGCCTTTGCAACAATGGGAGCTGTTGCATCAGATGGTTCACCTGGGCCGGCGGCGTTAACGGCACTAACGCGGAACTCATAGGATTGACCTTCGGTAAGGTCAGGAACTGTGGCCTTGCATTGATCAGCTGGAACTTCAAGTGCCTTCTCCCACTGTCCATATTTATCTTTCTTTTCGATCAGGTAATTGGTGATTGGAGATCCACCATCATTGAGTGGCGGCGTCCAGGCCAAATCGATGTGATCCTTATCCCAATCAGTTGGCCTTAGATTTTCTGGCTTGCCAGGCTCGTCGAACGGATTCTTGGCGATTATTGATTCCTCGCCAACCAACGGAGCTGATTCGCCCTCCGCATTTACAGCCGATACTCTAAATTTATATTCATTGCCAGGCGTTAGGCCCGTAATATCGGCCTGAGGCTCCGTTGAACGGCCGCATGGCAGCCAACATCCTGTTTCTGGATCTAGCTTGTCTATTTGGAAGTACTCAATGGGAGTGCCGCCATCATCGTTGGGTCGCTTCCACTTAAGATGACATCCTTCCTTATGCACATCAGATACTTGAAGCGGTCCATTGGGTGGCGTGGGCTTATCGGTAATGTTAACGTTGATTAGCACACTATCTTTACCAGAGCTGTTCGTTGCTGTCACTAAATACTCCCCAGAGTCACCCCTTTGAGTTGGTCGTATTACGAGTTTGGTGTAATAGTCGGGCGTTTCGATTGTTGTGTTCTTTCCCGATTGCAATGGATAGTTGGAAAACTTCCATTCCACTTTTGGGGCCGGCTCGCCAGTGATAACAGCGTCTAATTTCAGAGCGGTTCCAGCCGATATCGTTACGTCGCGTAGGTTTCTTCGGTCGATCTTGGGTGCCAGGTAGCGCGGCTTTGCTATAAATGTTTTGCTTGCATCAGAAGGCTCTGACTGGCCACCCTTGTTAAGGGCAATTACTCGAAACTGGTATTCATTGCCTTCAATGAGCCCATTCACAGTAGCGACAGGTGTGGGAGAGTCCGTCTCCAATGCCTTCTCCCATAATGGACTGTATTTATCTTTCACTTCAATAATGTACCCAGTAATGGGTGAGCCACCATCACTAGCTGGTTCCTGCCAAGCGAGCTCTGCTTTATTGGCCGTCCAGTCTGTAGGCTCTGGCGCTCCTGGCTTCGAGGGGGCCGCTGTAAAATTCACATGTATTAAAAATTATTACATATTTTTTCTTTTATCATATACTTACTGAATGGATCTTTAGCTATTATCGAGCTCAATGTCTCAAGTGGTTCAGATTCACCTTCTTTGTTCACAGCTTTCACTCGGAACTTATACTCGTGACCAGGTATCAGGCCATCAACTGTGATTTCTGGTACATCGCTCTTACCAACAGGCAACCAAATGCCTGTATCTGGGTCGAATTTTTCGACCAAGTAACTTTCAATTGGCTCGCCACCGTCATCTTTGGGTTTCTTCCATTTTAGTTTGCAGCCATCCTTGTGTATATCGGATACTTCAAGCGGGCCTTCAGGCTTACCAGGCTTAGCTGAAAATTTTGCATAAAAAGCGAGCATAAGAATACTTGGCCACACTATTGAAAATGAATTCTTGAATAAATTTTAAGCTAAGAGTATGATCAAATCAGAAATGTTCATAATCTGCGCCTGCTTTACGAGAATACAATATATATACAGTAAATTTGGTGGCTCTACCAATTATAGTCTTTGAGATAACCAAGTCTTAAAATTGATTTTTATCGATTACAATGAAACGGAGCAAGATATCGAAAAAATTATAAACTTTTTCTTTAGCAGAAGTTTCTGAGATCGCTGCGTTCATATAGAGGGACGGACGGACGGACGGACAGACGGACTTGGCTTAATCGTTTCAGCTCGTCGTCCTATTCAAGAATATCAATACTTTTGGGGGTCGGTGATGTTTCCTTCTGTCTGTTTATGCACTTGTACAAAACCAATATATCCTTTTTACCTATTTCCAAAGGGTTCAGGATACACAAATAATATAACGATATAGTTTGCCAACTTTATCATTAGGTCCAAGGCTACAAGCCGTTTAATAAACCGGTTCGAAGTTGGCATCCAAATTAAGCAGTCTCGACCACTGTAGCATATAACTCCAATAGGAACCATCGGTAAAAATGTAGTTTTTCACAGAAAATCTTTTGGTTTTTCAAGATACCCTGTCCAAACTTGGTAGTTGAGTGTCATTATACATCTAACTTATCTGCAAAATATTATCAATAATGGACCACAATAGTATATGCCTGCCATACAAGGAATGTCAGCACCTTATGCTCCTAATATTTGAGCAAAATATCACTAACGATAAACTACTATAGGACGGATCGATCAAAAATTAGGTATTTGCCGCGCACATCTTTCATTTGTCTGCTAGGGTATTTAATCTTCGGCACACCGAAGACAACTGTTCTTTCTCGTTGAATTAAAAACTTGTATTTGTACTTACTTATGATATTAATCTGGAATTCAACTTGGTCTTGTCCGTAAAGGTTGTGAGCAACAATTTTATAAAGCCCAGTGTCTTTGCGCTCTGGATTATCGTTGATGTATTTGGTGTTGTAGGGAACGTTCTCTATGCGGCTTGCAGATGTTGGATAAACGGTCTTGCCATTTTGGGTCCAACTTATTTCGGGAGCAGGTTCACCGCTCACATTAATGTCCAGGAATATTGGTTCACCAGCCTTGATATTATAGGTGCGTATATTTCTACGGTCAATCTTTGGAGCCACTGTTGAAATAATGTTGATACATACGTTAAAAAAAATTACACAAAAAACAAACAAGTTGGGAGCGCCCAACTAGGAGATGCTCTGCACCCAGTTGCGAGGTGTCGTTACATACATTTCAACCCTCTTGCCCTCTTACATACATACAGAAATTCACACAAACACACACACATACGCAGCAAGCTGCGCACTTTACGCTCAGCAACTGAGCTGGCCACCCACTATGGAAAATGAGTTCTTGAATAACGTCTAGCTAACCTAAGAGCATGATCGTTATGAAAGTTGCAGGTCTTTACAAGAGCATTCAAGTCTAAATACAAACCAAATCGAAAGTCTCCAGTACTTAAATTAATTATATCCTGATCTAGGTGTACTACTACTCCGAGATATGCTAAGAAAAGAAAATCTAAAATCGATTTTCATCGATAATAATGAAACGAAGCAAGATAACTTTATGATGGCAGAGATGCTTTCTTTTGCCAGTTACATACATTTGCATGAAACCATTATATCCTTTTTACCCATTTTCAATGTATAATGTAGGGTATAAAAATTATAAACATGTTTTTGTTATAACCTTAGCCCATTGAAAATAACACTCTCTAAATATCGCACAAAAATGTTTTGGATACGCCCACTGAGGGGTGGTTAATTGAGAAATTTCTCATATCTCGGCACGGGTAAGCCGCGAAAATCTATATCGCCCACAATTTTAAAGCTAGAAACACCAAATTTAGTAAGCAGTTTTTTGATGACCTCCTCTAATTATCGAGCCGAAACATTTCGGCTTCGCTCACTCCCTCCAAAATAACAACAATAGGCAAGACTGCTTTTGTTTGTTTTAGGCTGCTATAAAACGATGAACGAGTATTGCGCAGAAGGTTTTTGTTTCTGAGAACAGAGTATAATTTGTTTGAAAATATGCAAATTGGTGACTTACACTTTCTCGGCTTAGTGATGACAGATTTGCTTGCATCGGATGGTTCACCTGGGCCAGCTGCATTAATTGCCTTGACTCGGAATTCATATTCGCAGTTTTCATCAAGGTTTGGCACTGTAGCCTTGCATTCCTCACCAAACGGCGGGACGGGTATTTCAGTTCCTTTCACCCATTTATCTGAGCCCTTTTCACGTTTCTCAACGACATAGCCAGTAATAGGTGAACCGCCGTCATTAAGCGGTGGCCGCCAGACCAAATCCACGCGGTCTTTGTCCCAATCGACCGGCTCCGGAGTGCCGGGTTTGCCGGGTTCATCAAATGGATTCTTAGCAATTATAGACTGCTCGCCGGTTAACGGCTCCGATTCTCCTTCAGTATTTACAGCCAATACCCGAAATTTATATTCGTGGCCGGGCTCTAGGTTGTTCAATTCAGCAAATGGCTCCTTGAAACGACCAGATGGCAGCCAGCGTCCAGTTTCCACATCCAATTTCTCAACAACATAGTGCTCAATGGGCAAGCCACCATTGTCCAGAGGTGGGTTCCACTTCAGTTTGCATCCTTCTTTGTGAACATCCGTGACACGTAGCGGACCTTCTGGTGGGGCCGGCTTATCGAGGACGGTCACTTCAAACGAAGCCTCATCATGTCCGGACTCATTTTCGGCCTTAATTGTGTATTTGCCGGTATGCAACCGTTTTGCAAAAGGTACAGCCAGTTTTGTGCGGTACGACTCCATGTCAATATTGTAGTCATCGTCTTCGATGCGAGCCTTATTATGGAACCATGTTTTGCTTGGTGGAGGCTCGCCGGAAATTTTGATGTCATATCGAATATGTTGGCCGGCCTTAACAGTAATATCCTTAATATTGGTTCTATCAATTTTGGGTGCTGCGAATCGATCCTTGGCAGTCATTTGGTCCGATGGTTCCGATGGTTTACTCTGACCAGCTTTGTTCACTGCCTTAACGCGGAACTGGTACTTGGTGCCTTCGATTAAATCGTTAACACGAGCTTTGGTATCCGGTGTATTTGTTTCCAAAACCTTTTGCCATTTTCCGGTGTTATTGTCCTTCTTTTCAACAATATATCCAGTAATGGGTGCACCTCCATCGTCTTCCGGTGCCCGCCATTTAAGATCAGCATGATTCGCTGACCAGTCGGTAATTTGGGGCTTACCGGGTGTATCCGCGGCATCGTATGGATTCTTTGCAGTGACTGGTGAATCAGTTACTAAAGGCTCCGACTCTCCTTCAGCATTGACGGCCTTAACACGGAATAAGTATTCTTTGCCTTCAGTCAGGCCAGTTACATCCGCTTCCGGTGATTTGGTCGTTAGAACCGGCACCCACCGTCCCGTTTCGGTGTCCATGCGCTCAACAACGTAATGCTCGATAGGCTCGCCGCCATCATCATCGGGCTTATCCCACTTCAAGTGAACGCTTTCGGCGGTCACATCAGAGACGGCCAAAGGACCCTTTGGCTTGCTTGGCTTGCACAATACCTCAAGCTCTACCTCAACTGTGTCCACGCCAGAATCATTTTTAGCTGTCACAATGTATATGCCCTTATCGGCACGCCTCACTTTTGGCATTATGAACGTTGTTTTGTATTCCTCATTCTCAATTTTGATTTTGTCGCTGGTCTTGATTTCGGCTCCATTGTAGGTCCAACTTATCTTAGCAGGTGGTTCTGCCTTAACAGCTGCATCCATGTGCAACATTTGGCCACTCCGCATGATTTTCTTTTGCAAGTTCTTGCGATCAATGTGTGGTTTCAGGAACCGAGGTTTCGCCACAACAGATTTGGAGACATCGCTGGGCTCGCTGGGACCAGCCTTATTAACTGCGACAACGCGGAACTCGTATTCATGTCCTTCTTCAACAGCCGTCACCGTGCCCTTGGTTTTGTCGCCAGGAACTGTAGCAGCATCTACCCACGCTCGTCCCGATTTGTCACGCATTTGAATAATGTACTTCTGAATGGGAGCACCTCCATCGTTTTTGGGCGGGTCCCAAGCTAGATCAACAAAGTCCTTATCCCAATTTGTAGGCTCTGGTCGGCCAGGCTTGTCCGGCTCATCAAATGGATTTTTGGCAATAATCGGTTTATCCGTTTCCAAGTCCTCAGATTCTCCTTCTTTGTTGACCGCACGTACACGGAATTTATAGGGTTTGCCTTCATGTAAACCGATTACCTTGGCTTCAGGCTCGGCGCTCTTGCCGCATGGTAGCCATTGGCCAGTATGTGGATCCAGTTTTTCTATCTCATAATAGTCAATTGGGGCGCCACCATCATCCTCGGGCTTCTCCCATTTCAGTTTACAGCTGTGTTTCGTTATATCGTTGACCTGCAGAGGACCCTTTGGTTTACCAGGTTTGCCCAATACGGTCACATCCAATTCGGCAACGTCTTCGCCGACTTCATTTGTGGCCTTTATTGTGTATTTGCCACTTTGAGGACGTTTGGCTCGCATAACAAAGAACTTAGTGTTGTAGTCTACATTATCAATTTTGATTCCCTCCTCGTCGCTTACAACGGGTAATCCATTGAACAGCCATTCAACCTTTGGAGCTGGCTCACCTTTGATATTGATGTCCAAACTGATTGATAGGCCTGCTTTCACAACAACAGGCTTCAGGTTTGTACGATCAATATGTGGTTTAACTGTTTAGAAAACAAATAAAACAATAAAATTAATTATTTCAAATGATCAGACACGATGTGGAAAGGACTTACGGAAGCGTGGCTTGGCAGTATGCCAATTGGTCTGCTCTGATGGCTCAGAAGGACCAGCTTTGTTTACAGCGCGAACGCGGAACTTATATTGCTGACCCTCTTCCAGTTTTTTAACGACACCCTTGCAGATTGGACCATCGGTTTCGGCCGCCTTGACAAACTCGCCTGAATCTTTGTCCATAACCTCAATAATATAATTTGTAATTGGAGAGCCGCCATCACGAATTGGAGGTTCCCATTTCAATTTGACATGATGTTCATCCCAATCCTCAAGTTCTGGTAGTCCAGGCGGGGCAGATATATCAAATGGATTCTTGGCAGTAATTGCCGATTCCGTTTCCAGAGGTTCCGATTCGCCCTCTTCATTAATTGCCTTAACTCTGAATTGATAACGATGATTTGGATCTAGTCCTTTCACATCTATCTCTGTCTTTTCGGGGTCCACAGTGCCGGCAGGAACCCATTTACCGGTTGCTGTATCCATTTTTTCAACAGCATATCCCGTTATGGGAACACCTCCGTCGTCTTTGGGCTTCTTCCATTTAAGCTTACAACCCTCTTTGTGAATATCAGATACTTCTAATGGTCCTTCGGGTTTGCCTGGCTTATCCAATATAATCACTTCCACTTCAGCTTCATCAACACCATTTATATTCTCAGCCCTGAGCTTGTAAACTCCACTATCTTTGCGTGATGTGTCCAATAATGTGATCTTTGTATTGTAGTCCTCGTTATCTAACCGTGCTTGTCCAGTGGGCGTGACTTCTTTTTCCTTAAAGAACCAAGTAAGAGTAGGTGCCGGTTCTCCTTTAACATCTACATCGAACTTAACCGTTTGGCCAGCTCGCACTTTGACGGGCTTCATTTTCTCGCGGTTTATGGATGGCTTGACTAAAATTATCACAGTTAAAAATATTAGACGATATAAAATTCGCAAGGACGGGGATTCGACTCTCGAAAGTAGCAAAGAAAGGAAAATCAATGGCAAATAAAAAAATGTTTGGCTTAACATAAAAACAAGCGTACAAATATACGTACCAGAAATTAAAAATAAATAATTATTTTATTATTTTTTAGCAAATAAGCAAATAATGTACTCTGCGAACATTAATAGTTTAGCTGAAAAAATAATCCGAAATATGAATTCTTACGATTTCTCGGCTTTGCCAAATGAGGCTCTGTTGCATCGCTGGGCTCACTGGGTCCTGCCTTATTTATAGCACGGACACGGAATTGATAGACGTTTCCTTCGCTAAGGCCCTCGACTGTTGCCTCAGGTGTAGGTGTCTAAATATGGTGTGCAAATATTTATTTTGTTTTAGCAGGTATATATTAGTGATGTTAATCCGAAATAAACATCGATTTTTTACATCGAACTAAAAAATCGTGTTGATAATCATCGATACGTCGATATATCGAACAAAAAAAATATAATAATGAGTTAAGATTGGAAAACATTACTTAACATCGATGCATCGATGTTTCCATTTTTTTTAACATCACTAGTATATATACAACACATATTGCAGTTAGAGTTGATAGATTGATAGACATACACAGAATTTGGTGTATAAATGTAATACTTACATTCGTGGTAAGGACTTCATCCCAAATAGGTGAGAATTTATCCTTCTTTTCGATAATATAGCCAGTAATAGGTGCACCGCCGTTGTCCTTTGGTTCCTCCCACTTTAGCTTTACCATGTGCTCATTGTAATCATCGATCTTTGGTGTACCTGGCTTACTGGCAGCATCATATGGATTCTTGGCTAATATGCTGCCATCGGTCTCCAGAGGTTCGGATTCACCCTCCTCATTGATGGCCTTAACCCGAAACTGATATTCATGGCCTTCCTGCAGGCCCTTGACATCAAATTCGGTATCATTGCCAGAGGTTCGACCGACAGGTACCCAACGACCTTGTTTCTTATCGAATTTTTCGACTTGGTAAGCCGTGATAGGCTTACCACCGTCATCTTCGGGCTTTTGCCACTTCAATTTGCAGCTATCTTTGGTAATATCTTTGACAGCTAGTGGACCCTTTGGCTTACCGGGAGGAGCCAGAACATTTACCTCAACGGTTGCTTCATCCTCACCATGCTCATTAACGGCACGAATCTTATATGTACCAGTATGCTTTCTCACAGTATCGATAATTGAAATTTTCGTATTGTGCGGAATATTTTGAATCTCGCAATTGCTTGGCAATTCCTCAGGTTTAAGCTCCTTATCATTCTGATACCATATTATTGTAGGAACCGGTTCACCACGTACGTTCACATCATACTTAATAGGCTTCCCAGCGCGAATCAACAGAGGCTTCAAGTTCGTTCTGTCGATGCGAGGTTTCACTGTAAGGACATTACATTTGGAAAAGTTTAGCTTAGAATATTGTACTTAATCTTTGGCATCCCGACGAGCGGTTCTTTCTTCTTTTTTTATTATTATTTTTTTTTTGTTAAATAAATTGAACTACTTACATTTTTTGTACTTGGCGACTTGCGGTACGCTGGCGTCTGATGGCGGAGATAAACCAGCTTTGTTGACTGCAATGACTCTAAACTGGTATTCGCCATATTCTTGTAGACCAGCAACTGTAGCTTCTAATTGGTCGCCAGGGATCTCCAAAGCCTTTTCCCATTCTGGCTTATTCTTATCCTTCTTTTCAATAATGTATTTTTGTATTGGAGCGCCGCCATCATTATTGGGAGGGGTCCATTTCAAACTGATACTCTGGTTATCATAATCAGTTACTTCAGGAGTACCTGGTTTATTGGGTTCGTCGAACGGATCCTTAGCAACTACTCCAACGAGCGTTGTTAAAGGCTCGGATTCGCCCTCCTCATTGACAGCCGATACGCGGAACATGTACTCGGAGCCGGGATTTAAACCTGTCACATCGAAGCTTGGTGGTTCCTTTTCTCCCGGTGATCGACCAACCCTGACCCATTTGCCTGTCGCTGTGTCCATTTTCTCAACAACATACTCTTTAATTGGAACGCCTCCGTCATCATCTGGTTTTTTCCACTGCAACTTGCATCCAGTTGCTGTGACATCGCTGACAGCCAGCGGTCCCTTCGGAGAACTGGGCTTACCCAGTACAACCAGCTCAACGGTCTCGCGGTCCACACCATTACGGTTCTCCGCTTTTAATGTGTAGAATCCACTATCATTGCGCTTAGCATTCGTTAAAACGAAGTCCGTGTGATAATCTACGTTATCGATACTTATGCGGTCCCCACTTGTGAGGGGAACATCATCGCGCCAACTCCAGTGAAGTTCGGGTACGGGTTCACCGGTAACGTCAATGGCCCACTTGTGAGTGCGTCCGCTTTTGATGGTGATGCGCTTAAACGTCGATCTATCAATTTGTGGCTTGACTACAGATTTGTTTGTACGACAAGAATTGTTCAAGTCAATAAAAAAAGTTAGTTTCAAGGTCGATTTTATTTGATGAAGCGGTTGCTAATTTAAGCAAATACGTACTTTATAAAGCGGTAGCAGTGAAGATAATGCGATTTGCTGCAAAATTAATTATGTAAGCCCAATACCACCAATGCCGGTCATATCACATTTTATTATTTTTGTGAGACCCATGGATCTCGAAATGTTCTTTCATTTACACAATATATAAGGACTTTTCGGAATGAATTTTTATCCCATACCCGCAATTTGGACTGTGCGGTACAATCCCACACATTATGTTTTTATTTTCAATTGCCCCGCGGAGTTTAAAATAATTTATAAATAATGCCTTATTTAAACAAACACTACTACTGTTGTATCAGCTTTAGCAATTAGTTTTGTCAAAAATTCTTTGAATATCTTTCGGATTTTATACAAATCAATATCTTTATGCAATAAAGTCGGACTGTGACAGACCGACATTATGTGTGTGTGATATGTAGCTAAGATCACGTAGTATAAAAAGAATAAAAAACGAGCGCGAGACCATTCTGAAATTAATATTTTATACAAGTGCATTGCATGTATGTTAAGCCAACACAAAATGGAATGAAATTTGCTTTCTATAAATTCGGGGTGCATTAAATTTGAATACATGCATTTAACTATCTGACTTACGGTTCTTATGCTTGCAAAGATGATTGTCCGTGGGTTGAGATGGCTCTGAGGGGCCAGCCTTGTTGACTGCACGCACTCGGAACTGATACACCATTTTCTCTTTGAGGCCTTCCACCTTACATTCGGGTGTTGGATCCTCTGTTTTGGCCACTTCACTCCATGTGGGTGAGAATTTGTCCTTGATTTCGACAATGTAATGGGTAACAGGACGTCCGCCATCGGATGGTGGTCGCTTCCATTTAAGCAAAACACTCTTATTGTCATAATCATCGATAACGGGTTGGCTGGGCGGACTTGGTGGATCATAGGGATTCTTGGCGACAATAGCATCGGTTGTCTCAAGGGGCTCGGATTCACCCTCCTTGTTAATCGCTTTGACGCGGAACTTGTATTTCTTGTTTGGCGTCAGACCCTTAAAGTCGAATGACGTTTCATCAGGACCAACTTCGCCGGCTGGTATCCAACGTCCGGTCTCTTCATCCATGCGCTCGAGGGCATAGCCTGTAATTTCACAGCCACCGTCATCTTCGGGCCGTTTCCACTTCATCTTTATGTGATGAGCACGTACCTCTTCTGGCTCAAATGGCCCACCCGGTGCTAATGGGCGATCTAAGACAATAACTTGTGCTTCGGACTCAATGGTTCCCGAGCTATTCGTCAATATCAGCTTATATTTGCCAGTGTCCTTACGCACCGCTTTCTTTATAGTTATCGACGAATTGCGCTCGAGTTGCTCGAGACAGATGCGCTGATTGTCGAACTTGAGAGGTTCATTGGACTTTACCCAACTAGCTGTTGGCTCTGGTTCACCATCGTATTTAATGTCATAGCGTACGGTCTGTCCCTTTTTCACGGTGATATTCTTGAGGCCATCGCCGACAAGGAATGGCTTAACGAAGCGGCATTTGGCAATAATGGCTTTAGTCTTGTCGCTAGGCTCGCCAGGACCTGCCCTATTAACAGCACGGACTCGAAATTCGTACTGTTGGCCCTCCTTAAGGCCATCAACGGTGCCCGCTCTGGCATCTCCCGGAACTTCTTTGCCGGCAACCCAATCGTTTGAGAATTTCTCCTTGTATTCAATAATATAAGCTGTGATAGGATCACCACCATCACTATCTGGAGCCTCCCATTTCAGATCAGCGTGATCCTTATCCCAGTCGGTAAGGTCAACGGCTTTGGGTTTGCCGGGCTCATCCCATGGATCCTTTGCGAGTATTGAGCTCTTAAATGTGGCCGGATCAGACGGACCAATTTTATTCACAGCACGTATGCGGAATCTGTACTGCTTCTTTGGCACCAAGTCATCAATCTTCTTGAGACATGGTTCACTTGGTAGAACCTCAGCGACAGGCTCCCAGCCTTGTTTTTTGCTCAAGTCTTGCCGCTCAATCACGTACTTTATAAGGGGAGTACCGCCGTCATCTGCCGGTGGCTTGAACTTAACCACACACGATGTTTGATATACATCGGTTACATCGACATCCTGTGGCGCCTGTGGAACATCCTGGCAAATAATATTAACATCCTTGGTGTCTTCGCCTTGTGCGTTTGAAATTTTTATCTGATACGGTCCAGACAAATCTCTTGATGGTTTCTTAATCTTGAATGTGACTTTGTCATCTGTTACCGCAACCTCAACATCCTTGACAGGCAAAGGTTTTCCATCTTTTATTAATTTTGCCTCAACTGGTGATTGTTTAGTACCGCTGACTATATACATACATATAAATTTTACATAAATACAGGAATGTGTTAGGCTTGGTGTGTGTATAAATTATTATTTACCTTTGTATGGTACCTCAATGATAACAGGCGCACTAATTGGTCCTGCAAACTCATCCGGACAGTCAATATTAGGCCTGCTCTCACCCTTGCGCACGGACAGCTTACACGTGGAGTTCAGCTGTCCCGATTCACAGGTAATTTCACCCGAATCGGACAATTCCAGACCGTTGAAAACTAATTGGTGCTTACCACCGCCCAAGTTTTTGATTTCAATGCGCTCATTTGGCACAATTGGTTCCCCATTGAACTTCCAGTCGCACGGAGCTGTCTGGTCCTGTAGCTCAACATCCAACACAAGTTTCTCTCGTTCCACGGCGTCGGTGTCCTTAAGTTTCTTGTTAAATCGGTTTTGGTCTTGAATGGAATAAGTGTACGAGTTAATATACATAAATGCGTACATAAGCAGAAACTGACCGGTATTTTCCGGACCAAGTAAAAAATTTCACCCATTTTACGTTCTACCCATTTCCACCCCGACAGTTAGATATTCCATAAACGGTGAAACACGTCTCAAATGACATATTACATGGATCTTTTTAAATAAGTTGAAAGACCACCGAACAATAGTCGGAGTAGATTTTGCGAAGTATTTTTTTCACAGCAACGTATTCATTACCAATCGGATGAAAAACGAAAAACATTTCATATAATCGCTTTCCACGAATTTATCGCAGAAAACTTTTAGTTTGGTCACCAATCAGTCAGGAGAAAAAAAGGTTAATTTAAAGGGGATTATATCGATATTTCAACTCACAGTTTATGATTATTTCAGCGTCAGTCTTATCAGCATTAGTTGTACATTTGAACTGACCGGCATCAGTTACTTTGCAGTCCTTGATAACAAGCTTTCGCTTGCGGCCATCCTTGATGACTTGCATTCGTTTGTCGGGCTTGATTTCCTCATCGTTACGGAACCATTGGACATCACCCTGAGCATCGTCAATTTCACACGCCAAAGTAACGGTGTCCTTCTCAATGCATTGCTGTGATTTGAGAACCTTGACAAACTTGTACGGGTACTCGACGATCTTAAGAGCGCATTCGGTTTTATCTGGTTGCTTGTCCAATTGACATCTATATTGGCCGGCGTCCTCCATTACGGACTCCTTGATAATTAGCTTGAGGTTGCCATTAATGTCTTTCGAGATCAAATAACGTGGATCATCGGATTCAAGCTTTGTATTGTCCTTGAACCAATGCACGTTCGCCATGCTGCTGCTGACGGAGCACTCGAGGGTCGTCTCGTGCCTAGTGAAGCCTTCCAATTTCTTTTTGAGGGGCTTCGTAAATGTGTATGTGGGATCGGCTTCCTCGACATTTAGGAACGCCGTGCTCGAGACACCGCCGATCTCAATTGTGTATTTACCGCTGTCCTCGACCTTTGGTGTTGTGATTATCAGCTGATAGGTATCATTCTCCTGCTTGAATTTGAATTTGCTGCCTGTGAACACCTCCTACGAAAGGGTTTGTCATTTCAGGAATATTAATATTAAAACATCATCTCAGCGATAACGGCACAATAGCTTCAAGTTATTGGTGAATCTTTACTTACATACATTTGTATGTATTGTATAATATATCATACTTACATCCTTTCGGAATAGCCACTTCGGTTTGCAATTGGGCTTGCTGAATCTCGCCTCAAATACAACCTTCTTATCCTTGCCTTCCTTAGCGAACTGGTCGATCAATGGACTTAGGAACGATTCTACCTTCTGTTGTTGTTGTTGTTGTTGTCGTTGGTATTAAATTGATTGGTTTTTTGCGTTGTCAAAAATGGGTAAAGACGTCAAATAAATTTGATATACGATTACTTAGCATTCATTCTCAAATGCGATTCATAATTAATAAATAGTACAAATATGTGGATTATTAAAAACGCCAATGTTTTGCCGTATTATTTGTCTCAAGCATATGCGTACTATTATTATAAATAGAAGGTACTGGTACCCCTTAACATTATATATTTATATAAGTTTTATATATTAAAGTGTATGCAAAAAAAGAAAAACAAATTTTTTTTAATACACACACAAATAGTAAATGAAAATAAAACAAAGATCTCAAAAAACAATATTTCGCTTGATATAAATTTGCAAAGCGAAAGGCAATTTTAGTAAGTAAGTACCTGTACCTATCTTTCTGTTAAATACAATGTCGATATATCGCTTATATTCCACATATATCTGTTTATGTCTATATATACATACATATGTGGGACACTATACCGACAAAGTGGTTAAATTTTAAGTAGTAGAGCGACTGAATAGAGTATAATACATTTCTCAAATGGCCTACTACTTATTGAACGCCATACTAAGTTAACATGTACTTTTCGCTGAAAGTACAGTTTTACTTGTATGTTGGTGTAAATAATTATGCAGAGCAGACGTTAGCTGATCTGCATATTTATTAGACAAAAATCATGATACCCTTGTGGATATTTTTTTAGCACGATTCTGTCTCGGCTGAGTCGTATATCGAATTCTAATTTATATTTTGATAACCGTTAGCAAATTGATGATCGAATAGTGTGCAAAAAGCAACCACTTTAATGGATATATGAAAATCATCTTATGGATGATTGATCAACGATATGAATGTGTATGTGTAACTGCAAATGTAAAAATAAACACACACTAACATACGTACGTATGTGCAATGTTTAGAAGTATGTAATGCCAAATGGTAATAACAAAATGCAAATGCCCTGACAAATACGCTAGCAGAGATATAGATATCGAATACGTAGATTCTAAAGAAAACTCATTCCACATAAATTTTGGAATTATTGAAAACTAGACCGATGGAGCTTTTCCAGCTCATCATCTGTGCTTGTTCAATTATTTTAAAAAGAGAAAAAAATACGAAAAATAATGAAAAATCGTCATCAGAACCAAAATCGCCAAAAAACAAGAGTTTCTCTTCGAGAATTTACTGGAAAAGTAATAATAGTACATTTAAATGTCAATTGTTTGTGTTATACGTATTTAAGTAGTATCTCAGAATTGTAAAGCGCACCTCCTCACGTCGAAACGGATGCAACGTCGGCCAATCGGGGATCAGCTCTGCTAGGGACGGTCTACGTGATGTTGGCGTCTGTATTTCATTATACATACATACATAATGAAGAGATCATTTAATACTTAAAACTTCAGAAATTGATTGTACCATTAATTTGCGATACTAATTGAAGACAAGCTGCCAAATTGATGAACTAAATAATTGAAGAATTGAAAAAGTTCTCAGTACCAAATCGGCCAACAGCCAAGGTACCATATATTTTGATGGTCTTTCCAGAATATTAATGTATATAGTGTATTTTTTCGAAATTATTTAATGAATTAAGCTACATGAGCAATGGTGAATTGTGATATTAGGGCGCATTTAGCTATTGGTTACTTTCGTTGGACAAAACTCTTTGTGTGAGATTTATTATGGAGTGAAGCTTCTTAGCTCGATAAGCAAATTCTAATCAACATGTTAAACATAATTTTAATACGACTTTAAGTTATATTAAGTATATATCAGAAACTTTAGTACTTAATTTGTTTGAATTTATGAAAACAAGCTAATAACTGAAAGTTATTGAAAAACTTTGATTTTAGACGCACAGACTGATATTAGATGTAGAGGCTTTTGAGTCCTTAAAATCTATATTTAAATAATTTATAGAGAGTAAAGTATATAAATAGTTGAGATAGGTCTCTTTTGTAGATGTAGTCTATCAGTTTATCGGAGTTCGATCAGGCAACTTTAAGAGGATAACCACAGGGTGGTTCTAGCAGTAGTAAGTATTGAAGCAATTGAAAGTAAGCAAGAAAACAGTCTGCTTCTTACCCTTTCGACTTTTTTCAAAGCCGGCAATGGCTTTTCGGTTTCTTTAAGATCGCCCCAATTAGGGTCTTGTTCTTCTTTGTCCCATTTTTGATAACGACGTTTCTTGAGCATGGCACGGAAATCCATGCCACTGGAATCGGAGACATATAACTGCATTTCGGCCGAGTCCTCGCCGTGTATATTCGAAACAACAACCTTATATTTGCCCTCATCGTTGGGCTTGCACTTACGCATGCACAATGTGATAGTGTTCGTTTGTCCATCTGTGAGGAACTTGTAGCGACCGCCTTCAAGAATCTCACTAACTCCTTTGTAGAACTTGAATGTCGGTGCTGGGTTACCTTCGATGCCAACCGTAAGGTAGGCCGTTGAGTCTACAATTGGATGGGTGTACAAAACAAAGAGAGGTAAACAAAAATGTTGAATTGGTTAGTCACTCGTGCGTACATAAATGTGCGTATACATAAGTACATATATACCGATACCTAGAACGGACTTTCGACTGTCTGTCTATCCAGGCAGTGCATGTAAAGGAGTCAGTCGGAAAAGCCCACAATATAAAATAGATCCCATTGCAATAATCGGTCAAAAATTAAGATTTTTTGTATTAAAAACTCTCTGTTTAGACATATTCTAAACAATGTCAAAAATCACGAATTTTACTATATTCCCGACATATTGTCATCGGACTATTATATTACCCCCACGCACCTACAAGGGTATTTAATCTTTCGAAGGATTGATTGTCTTCTTGTTTACCTCTTTGATTTCCGTGATTGTCCTTCACACATACAAATGTACAAAAAGGGGAAATGACACATACCTTCGACCACTGAGTATGACTCCTGGACATCGATAATTGAGGGTGGGCCGCCATCGCCGACATCGCGCAAAGGCGTGGATGGCTTGTTAATAAGATCTTCCAAGTCCTGGACGCTAGGTCTGCGCACATCGATTGAGGGACGTCTCCGCTTTTGTGAGCAATGGCACGATCAACAAAAATGGGTGCGAATTGTTGACACACGCACACACACACACATTCACACACACACACACAAAAAAAACATAAACATAGAAAAGTCAGATAGTTAATACATTTGTTGTTTTTATTTGGTATATGAGGTGTAATGTAAGTACATTTCAGATTTAAATCGTGAACATTGTTATTCACTGGTCAAAATACGGATTATATACAAACGCAAAATCAAAACGCATACTGCATACTGCGGAGTAGGGTAAAGGTTTCAAATAATGCCAACTACTAAACTGAACATCAACATCTACAACACAATTCTTATAATAATAAATATGTGATAAATACTATCAGAGACACACTCAAAGTGGCTTTGATACGGTGCAATATGAACTAAACGCGACTACAAATGTTTTAGATTTTAGATTACTTTGTAATGGGGTTTTAATGGGCTGTTAAGAGTCGACTGCAAGATCGTTAGTTGAAATGAGGGATAAAGTTGTTAGTCATATTTTCTTATAATAAAGTTAATTGGACAGAAACCTTTCAAATTAGAAATGTTCGTGTGTGCGTCTGTAAAGCAGATGCTTTGCGAACTGTGCGAACAATTTCTAACTATCTCCGAGGATACATCAATTATAATTTCAAATTTTTTATGACCTAAGATGGAATCCCCAATAACATTTCACTTTGTTTTGTTTTGTTGTCCGAGTAAGTAACGAAATCTACACTTGGCCTGCTGCAAGCCAAAAATAGAACATAGAAGCAAAACCCCTAAGCATACAAATACATACGTGTTTATATACATATTATATAAAGGTATAAAATTTGGGTCAATCACAACTAAATTTATATATATATATATTTATATTTATAGTATAATGTTTTATACATATACAAATGTATATATCTATATACATATGCAATGCGCTCGAATTGGTATTCGTGATTTGCTTGATTTAATATTTACAAAATATGAATCTTGAATGTTATATACGCCTTTCATAATAATACAATATTTCAAATCAGTGACCAACAAGAAAGCAAGCGATAACAATTGAAAGTAAATCTGATCATTTGATCACAATTTAAGACCTGTTTTGTATCCCCCATTTCTCCGGGTCGCTGTTGTTTTTGCTATCAAAATCAATAAAAAAAAAACGAAATAAATAAATGCCCAATTAAGCAAATAATTATACCTAGAAAGTCATGCAGTACGTTTAATGAATGCAGTTCTGATGTAATTTAGTTGGGGCAAACAAGTTGAGATTTCCTCAACAAACTAAAATTGAAAACCTCAACTTCATAATAAAACCAAAAATATATCTTAAAATTCGAATGATTTCTAGCTAAGGTTAAAACATTTTGAAATCAAACAAATTCAATAAAATTTCGAAGTTTCGTCGCGACTTAAATGTGAGGTAGTTGTTTTTAATTTTTTTCGGTGCACATTTTCTTACTGCACCCAGAAAATATATGTGTATATGGTTGGAACAGTATTTATTTTTTTTAATCCAAGGCAAATTAATAATAATTCTCATATGCAAGTAATTAATTGTACTGATTATTCAACTTTAAAAAGATCGTACATTCATATTAGTAGCTCATTAAAAAATAATATCAATAAAATCCTACTTAATTATGTTGTATGATGTGTATGAATATGACTCTATTTGTTTGTGTGGGTTTCGGTCTGCTTAACACCAATTGCTGCATTTCCAACATTTCTCATTCGATGCTTCGTCGATATTGGTATGCTTTACAAAGTCGGACGACTAAGCAGATTTCAGAACAACCTCTTTAGATACGTATATATAGGTTAGAAAGTTTGTATGAGTGAGTGCTCTGTTATTATCTACTATCGATCTGTAGGTGTTAGTGTAGGTGATGTGATAGTTTGATTTGTATATTCTGTTCGATATACAAATTGGGAGCTCGCAAGTCTTATGCAAGTGCTGTATGTTTCTTGGGTTGTGGTTGCAGGTTCAAGGTGCTGGTGTGTGAAAAATGAGATTTGCCGAGCATCTCACAACGAGTTTTGTTAAGAGAAATGCCACCAAATACTACGAATGAAAAGAAAAGCACAACTAACTCTCACCTGTCCTTCACCAACCTCGCCTGGCCTCAACAACTGTAATATTTGTTTTTTAAATTAAATTAAAAATGCTGAGCAACATTCAAGTTTTTAATTTCATTTCGTTAGTTGACAAAGGTGCCTGATATATTGGGGTATTGCATAATAATATGTAAACATGTACTATTTGGGGTAGATGGAAGGCCAATTCCGGGTTTGGTCAATTTTAACTTTTGAATGATGATGCCCGTTGACAAATTTAAGATAACGATTACGATCAAGTTCAGTAGAGAAAATATGTAATGCCACTTACGTAACTACATATATCAATTTAACATTGTCTTAACAAAGTAACGAAAGACCTTGCATAGCTGACTATTTCCCTTAAATTGTGATCAAGCACCAACAACTGAATATCAAGGTGTACGAGGTACGAGTTCTCCGTGGTATTGCTCTTCACTCGCGACAGACACAACTGAATGTTAAATAAATTCAGAAACGGCAGCAATTTGTTCGCTTTTAATCTTGAGCCTACCGCTCATATTTTTGATTTAATGTACATATCATTTAATGCAGCCGTTCACTTCGATCTAATCGCTGCTGCCCATCTACATATAGATGCGTATTAATGAGTATTTATTATGTAGTATGTCAGATTCTATCTAGTACTCTTGACGTCATTTCAAATGAAAACGTGTTCAGATCATGCTTTTTTTTATACCCTTGAAATGAGTCTTATATTTTTGTCACAAAATGTGTTACGCATAGAAGGAGACATTCTCGGCCCCATTAAGCATTTATATATTCCTGATTGGTATCAAAAGCCGAATCGATGATCGGACCAATATATTCTAAAGCTGTCATTGAAACTAATTGCCGAAAGCAGAGTTTTGATATGAATTTAGTTCTAGAAGTAGACTCACATTGGTTTTATATATTTCTGCAAGGGTATTTAATATTCGGTCCACTGAAGATAACCTATTTATCTTGTTTTTTTTTTTTCTAATTCTAATTCTCTACTTGATATATTTCTAATTCTTTTACCTATCGCATAAATTGTGCATCAAATGAATAATGCGAATGCCAAAGTTGGAAGAGCAAACGAAAATCTAAAATCGAATCTATGTACTCTCTGTGTGTATACGTACATAATTACATTCGTGGATGTAATATACATATGTGTGCTGCAGACATTTGGTACAAGTGTTGTGGCCACTTATATGAAAGTATATACTATTCGATTTCACGAGTGTACTATTATTAGCACTCTTATATGGCAGGGGACAAGGAGAAGGCCATTATCTGCAGTACATATGAAATATTTTTAATTTTGAATTTCCATTACATACAAATGAAACGACAATCCACTCCCAAAAAAAAGACCTAAATATAATAATACAGACGCTCGATATGTGAACTCTAGAATTTAGAGCTGTTCACCAATTAAAACCAGCATTGAAAACTCTAAAATTGGCTTTAAAGTGTATAATTAAATAGAGAGAAAAATATGTTTTAAAACAATTATTTGCAAATTTTCTTGATTTCTACACAACAAAAATTTAATAAATAAATATCCAGTGCAAGTTTTATTATTATTATAATATTTGTAATAATGGAATTTTATTTTAAATAGGAACTGGGACCACGTAACTCGTATTATCGAGTGACCACTGTACTTCATTTTTATACAATAGTCAATATTAAAGTGCCATAATGCGACAACTTTTTAACAAAAATCTTATGTTTTTTTATTATTACAATTTACTCAACTGGTGGTGTCACCTTTTTTTCTAACATATTTTCCTCTATAAATTTTGGATATAGTTTTTTATTATAAAAGCCTAAAACCCACTTTGGAATGTATAGAAATTGCAACCTCTTCTATGACTCTATATCCCATATTTATATATATCAAGTTATTGTATAGTTCAATCTGATCTCAATCAAGTTTAAAACAACTGTGCATTGTATAGGAATTTTAGCATATTTGGAATGTCTTACCCGTGTATCCATGACTTCGCCGGGGCGGAGTTTCTTCTGTTGAATATGTTTGTGTTTGTTGATTGACAGATCAACATATGCATATACATATAATGTTGGTTCGTGCAATTGTGTGTTCGTAAGGCGTGTGTGTGAATATGCCAAGTGGTTGTGGGTTGGTTGTAGGTAAGGGGGTGGCGTTGGAGTGTTGTTTTTGTTGATCGGTTGCGTTGAGTTGTGGCACAATCAAATGGACACCAATATGGTTTATTGTTGGTTCGGTTTTTAATGATTAAATGGTGTTGTTTGGTTGGTTGGTTGGTCGATGGTTTGTTGTTTTTGTTGTAGTTTTTTTTTAGTTTGTGGACAATGTTCAAACAAGGTACATAGAAGGGAACATAGGAAATACATATGTCATTAGGCACATTACAATGAGGTACTACTACTATAACAAATTATATAAAAGTATATACTGAATTACATACAAACAGTCGGTTAAATACAATACACTGAATTCAAATACATATATAGCTTTTATAGATTTCAAATATCTTTTATGGGCATCGTGTAGGTCAGCTTAAAACAAAACTCTTTTAAGGCTACTCGACTTCTATGCCGTTATATGTACGTCTCAAACCAGTATGTACTCATTTTTGTACAGGTGTGACTCATTATGACCCTAAAACAATCCCAGCAAATAGACACACGTATATGTGAATTTCCTAAGACATCCCTCTAAAGTTATTTATATATCAATAATGAGCATTCATTTAGTTCATAAGTGTTGATAAAACAATGATACTATATGTGGGGTTTTAACTACATACTATTTATATATCTGTGCATATGTAGGTACATAAGCTGGAAAGCCATTCAAAAGATGTAAATTACTTAAGCAATAATACGAAATAAATTACACTTAATTGTATTGATGACAGGAATTGAGCTTTAAGTACTACATACTTTGAATATACAGAGGGAACTAGGCATATAGCTAATACTTTCAAAAAAATATGCCAACTATAATAATAGAATTTGGATCGTTTTCAAATATTCTTTGAAAGTTTACTATATACTTTACAATTTAGTTTCTCATTTTCACGCTAGGAGAATCTGTCAATAACCTTATTTGTATAGACATGAATGTAATTGCCATCTCATTAACTATATTTTTTGTAACTATATATATTTTTAATTAAGAAAATTATGAGTTTTTGTGCGGTAGTTTTTACGATTTGTTTACTTTAAAACTCAGGGAAAAGTTGAGAAAAAAATTGTATTGTATTGTTAAATGAAATGAATTGCTATTTATGAGTTCTTAAAAGATTTAACCCTTCTAAAAAGAGATTGTGTTTCTGTTGTTTAAGACTTGGACATTTATAAGGAAATGTTATCAATACAATTTATCAGTAAATTTCGTAAAGTCCAATAATGAACATGAGAAGACGTAAGGCAATTTATTCGCTTGGTAAATACATTTCCTAGCAACTGTGAAGAACTTTGTCAAGAACATGGAAAACTGCACTTAAAATACTCAAACCATAATATTAATTTCACTGTCAATCGAATGTAAAAGTTCTCACATCATTTTTCAAGTTTACGGCTACGCAAGCAAAGCAATGTATGCTTTTAATGAGAGCTTTACTACAAGTATGTATATTCAGTTTGATATTATTTGAAATAAATTGTATTCGATTAAAATATGTCGATTCTCGAGGCTTTGTTCCAGTTTCAATGCTCACATAAATACAAATATGTACGCAATATACACACATTTAGTATAAGGTATGTATTCTAAAGAAAGCGAGGTTTTCAGTAAAATTACTCCATTAGTGAGTAGAGTAAAGAGAATGTACATGTGATTTATTATGTAAAGATGAGCGATATTATCTACTATGCCATTTTTTCTTTCTTATCATATATATAAATATCGCTCAACTGTATGATTTTATCGGGTAGTATTTATGACTTACAATAGTGATCATTTGTCCTCTATTTGTATTATGGGTTTAAAAAGGAACACTGATAAAAGCCAGGCTTTTGGTAAAGAGCAGATTATATCACTGCTGTCTGGGATACTTATACCTATTTGGGAAAATATGAGAGAAATAAATTACCTCGTCATTGATGATCAAAGAAGGTCGACGACCCGTGTCCGCTGGTGGGACAAGGGAGCCGCGTCGACTGGGAGGCTCTGGTGCTAGTGACGGACGCTTTTCTCGAATCACCTCGATCTTCGGTGGCTCACCAGGCGCCGGGGGCTGCATTTTGGGTACCCTTGGCGTATCATCCTAAATGCAAAAGGGAATTTAAGATCAGCATAAGTATTGAAGTGCTTAAATTAGTGCCAATATCGTAGCAATTAAAATATTTGATTTATACACATGTGTGTATTATCAACCAAGATCAACTAAATTGTGAAGTAGTGTGTCTCTTGGCCCTGTAGTAGGAGTTTTTATACTCTGTTAACAATGCTAAAAGAAATAATAAACGTATTTTATATTTAGATACTTATGTACTTCTATACTTGTGTGTGGCAGCATCAGATAAGTGCACGTGCGTAGGGGGGGAGGCAAGATATAGGTAAATTTATATATATATATATACATATTAATTTTAGGGGGGGAGATCTACTGCCATGGATAAGGCTACACTTTATGATCACGCTAGGCTTAGAGGGGGATAGATATACCGCTGATCCCCTTTAAAGATCTTGCTGCAAATATTCCCGCACCGCCTACTGCTGCCTTTAAAAGTAATGCTATAATTTTAGAATCATCAACCCCAAAATCCAGAAGACTTGTTTCTTGTTTTTACATTTTGCACTGTAAACAGAGTATGGCGCAGTAGATGGCATCCCACTGCAAGGTTTTACTTGTTAATTTAGGTAAATGAGAGCATTAATGTGTGTATGTATTGTATATGTGTATGTACATATTTTTTTGTGCATATAGTTGATTCAATATACCAAGTGCTTGTGATTCCACAGGGTATTCGACTTCTTCGAGGAGACCCAGCCGAATAGATACTTATCAAGACTTCCCAAGATTTGGAGACTACAATACGCACCGCAACTACGGTCACCTTAATGATGGCTGCCATTTTGACGATCTGTAATCCTTTGGGCTCTGACTTTACTTTATCATGTGTGCGATTTGATTAGTTGAAGCTCCATAGTTACATTACGAATGCATTGTAATTGTATTTGATTCTCGTTAAATTCAGTTCGAAGGCAAGTTGAAACGCGCTAAAATGTGATACAATTTCAACCGTTTGTCATGAACGACAAGAGGAGACAGACATCAAACATTTGGATGGGTATATGGTATATGTGAGATATATGTTCACATATTTTTGACAAAAGATTTTCAACACATTAAAATATAAAAATAAAAATATAGTTTTTATATATAGTATGCATATGCATATATATTATATTATTGTATGCATATGCATATATATGATATATATATACATATATATATATATATATATATATATATATATGTATATATATATTTTCATATTTGTACATAACACAAATCGAGAACCGAAACGAAAAGAACCCAGCCTCCAATTCCGCATAAACAGTATACATACATTCTCATATGCACATATTATGAAAGAATTCTCGAAATGTGTTGTTATGCAGTATAAAAAAGAAAATACATACTAAAAAATGTTTAGTATACCCGCATAAATATAAATATTAAAATATGTATACCTTTGCATGTGTAAACATGTGTGGTATATATGTATATATGTGAGAATATCTTTGGCCTTACATGATTTCGATATTCTAATATGGAAATCAGGCCAAAGATATTCTCTCAACAAGAGAAAAACTCGAAATATATATACATATATAATTTGCGGTAAGACTGATATTAAGTAGTCTGATGAACGCCTTTAGGCTAAGTATTTATAATAAACACCAATTTTTTGGTACAGAACGATCGACACTGTACGCAGGACGAAATATATTCAAGCTTCTCAAATTATTTTTATAGGTATTTAAATACAATAGTTCGCTTTATTCGGGGATAAAACCATAGCTGCTTCTACTTGACTGCTGCTTTGCTGCGATAACTTGACATACACACACATGTACTTTACACACGTAAATATATAAAAATATTAAAGCTAAAGTCAACAGCAAAAAAGACTAAATCTTTATATTCGCATTCATTCGTGAGTTCTTATGTACTCGGATTTACCTTTGTGTCTTCGACGGGTAGTTTCACTTCGGGAGTATTTTGGTCCGGGGTATTTACGACTGGTGTGGGTTTCTCGGGCTTAGATTTCTCAATATCGACACGCTCATATTTTTCTAACTGTGGACGTTCATAATCGTCCACAATAGTTGCCATGGCTTCAGGTTTTTTCATGTCAGATATTTTCGCTTTGGTCGCTTTCGTGGGATTAAACTCTTCCGTCGCATTTGCCTTGACCAAGCGAAATTATATTTCGTACAGGTTATTAAATACCAAGACAAAAATTAAATGGCAGATATGCGTTTTATAGAAGCCAGCGAAATATATGGAAAACAAGCTTTTGCAAGAAGCCAGGCTATAGAATTAACCTATGTATGCATATACATAAGTACTGAACAGCATATTGAAAATAGAATGAAAGACTGAGTTAGATCTGACAGATCTGACTCAAACCTTATAAGATAACTTAATCTCAATTAAAATGTAATTTCTTACAGAAAATGATAAAGAGACACAGAGAGAGCGAAAGACAGATAGACAGAGCAACACGTGTAGAGCGAGAGAGACAGGTACAGGGAGAGAAAAATAGAGAAAGAGAGATAGAGACACAGAGTTGGTATATTCGCTAACAGGGTGCACAAGTTATGCATTGCCGATATTATATCGTAACGTTGTGACTTGGGAGAAATGTTTGAAGGAGAAAAAGAAATAAAAGAAACAGAGTTGAAATAATCTAAGGAAGAGAATTGAAAGCACAATATCCAAACAAAAAAATATATTTATAGCATACACGCATGTATGTAAATAGAAATCGTTTAACTTTTTTTTATTATATTTTTTAAGCTTTTGAGTTAAGGCTCAACTATTCGTTTCCGGATATGTGAAATAGAAAAAATACCTGCAAATTAGTTAGATAATAGACAGAATAGAAGATGTAAACGAGAAGCTATATATAGGATTGAAGAGACATTGAAGAGAGTAGCTGCAGGTGCCCAGAGTTTAAGTTCAGTTTTACCTTATGCAATTGCTTAGCTTGCTGGGGTACAGCTTGCTCTTTAGCATCCTTTAATACGGGTTTCAAAACAACACCAAGGAAGGACTCATTTTGAATGGGTTCCTTGGTCATCAAGGTTCTGACCGAGGAACGACGCCGTTGCTTTATTATATCCATCAGAGATGGTTTTTCGGCCTGAGAGGAATGCATTTTATTTATATTTAAGGTTAGTTTGTCCAAATTTGTTGTTCTTTATTTCTTAGCCACAGTTTCTCATCTTGCTGATGTATATAATTTTTCTGATACATAGATCTAGTATTATACGATCAGTTTTCAAAATACTTTTTAAGTCTTCGAAAAGTGAAAAACAACATTTTTAGATGAGAAAATGGGCCTTGTTTTTTTTTAAGGCGAATGCGTCGTTCATTCATTCATACACTTTCCAATGAATTAATGAAATTATAAGCAATTTCGTAAATCAGAAGTGCTTAGTTTTGTAAACTTTCAAAATATTTCTGATCTATACTTATTTATTTATATTACAATTTTCTTTACTTTACAGTTATTTGGAAAGCATATGGATTGGTATGGTTTGACGTGCCGAATTTCGACAAAATAAATTGTATTAGTTGGGCAATCTTTAGAAATGTAGGTAAACTTACCTCCTCCGGTTTTTCAGCGTCTGCTTTTGGTTTATCTTTCTGTGTTGCGAGTGTATTCGAATGCATGTTGTTGTATTTCAAAGGGAAATGGAAATATGAAAATGAAAGTGTTTAATAAGTGGGATTTATTGACGGAGGATGTACATTGAGACAAAATTGAATTGTTATTAATTGTGGAGTGTATATTCAAACCTGACGTTGATTTGATTAAACTAGTAACATTTCTAGGCTAACTCATTTGCAGAATTTGCTTACTTTTGCCCCTAAATCTACACGTATTATTGAATGTATGCTCTGAAAACTTACCTCTGGTTCGACAATGACAGGCTTTAGCGTAGCACCGTCTCTAGTATCCTCCTCATCGGGCAATTTGCCTTTGCCCAATTTAATGCCCTTTGGCTGCTCCAATGGTTGTTGAATAATTTCCGCTTTCTTTAATACGATCACGCAAAACATACAGACAGATGAACAAGAGGATAATACACATTACAAACACTCTGCCATTGTAAACATTTATATATATTATATGTATATGCACACAAAAGAGATCACTGGGATGGGCGGGAGCAGTTGGTTTTTCTTGTTTAGTTCAACATTTTCAGATTAGTTTTTTTACTTAAATATCTGTTGAGTATGCCCCACGCCCATTTCCAATAGACATATGTACATAATACTTATGTATGCAAGTAAATGATTGCATGGAAACATATTTAACCTTACCATTGGCAAGCCATTTTTCTGTGGAGCTAGCTCCTGGGGCTTTTTGGCCGAGTCCAATGCCGGCTTCTCCATTTTATTTGGTATTTCGAGTTCACGAGCAAAATCTGTTGGCGTAAAATCGGACTTCTCGTACTTCTCGAGTTCTGGTCGCTCATAATCTGGAATTTCTGGAAGCTCCTCGTACTTTGGCTTAGCTTTTGGCTTTGCCTTAGCCTTTGGCTTATCGGCCTCGGGCTTTGGTTCCTCCTTTGGCTGAGCAATAGATGTTTTGCGCAGCTTGGGCATTTCCTCGACGGGCTTTTGCTCTTCTACAGGCTATTTCGTGTAACATAAAGTGCAGCAATGAGTACATATAGATATGAGTTTGTTATTCAACAAGTTATTGAGAACATCGTTATAAATTGCCAATAAAACGACACAAAAGACAGGTCATTGCTTGAAAAATAGCCCATACGTTTACACTTTAAAATTTGTAAGCATACACGTATATAGAGAGATTGTTAAACAGATACTTAAATAGATAGATTGATGTTAAAAAGATAGACATACGTTGAGATGTTCATAAGTATTCTGTAGACATAAACGTACGTATAGAGATAGATAGACTGACAGACAGATAGATAGATAGATGTAGAGCGTTATCAGCAGAGTAACATACATAAATAGATATACATATATGGTTAGACATATTGATTGCTAGGCAGATAGATAGGTTCACAGATATCATGCTGCTCAGATCGTTTTAAATACGTACATATGTTTCAAAAGAAGAGACCAAAATCTTAACTAGTCACGATATACATACATATGTACATATATTAAAAGACAATTAATAATTACCTTTATTCACCCTTAAAGTAAGCATACGTAAATACTTTTAATTATGTATGTACATATATGTAGTTTCCATGTCTCTGGGATATTATTACATACACATACATACATGCATGTATGTATGCACATAAGAAATGCTATCTTCTTACATAATACCAATCCAAATCCAATTGCTAAAATATTATGATTTTATTAATTTACACAACTGTTTGTGTTAACGGATGGACTAACTAGATTTAAAAAAGATTTTAAAAAAAAAAATCTCGTTTTTGTGGATAGAAAATGCAGTAAAGAAAGTTTTATCAGTGAGTGTAAGAGTATTTCTTAAATAACTTTTTTAGCAGAGAGATGAGTTATCTTTAATAGATATTTATGTATATAATTCAAAGGATTGGCTCATTAAGAACTGATAGCTTTTCCTTATGTAAGAAGAGATCTATTTAATATGCAAGTTAAGTAATTTTATTTAGATATCACATTAGCAGCTCATTATTATTAGGTGTGAAATAGTTTAAAAAGAAAGAAAGATCGCAGAATTAGAAGCATAGTTTGGCATCACATAGTATACGAGCAATAGTAACTGAGCGCAATTCCTTTTTCTCTCATATATCATCGCTCACCTTTGGAATGCGGCGCTTTTCTGCTGGCTTCAGCTTGGGAATCTCTTCCTTAATAGCTTGGGGATTATTGTTTGCCTCAAGTTTTTTGCTCTCAACCTGCTGCCGAAATAAATGTACATTTTTATATAAGACTGCACTTATGTATATCCCTCATATTACATCCCATTATATACCTTATGTATTTATAAATTAAATACCTAATTTATATAGCTGCTTATGAATAAGGAAAATTATATTCCTTGAGAGTTCATGCACCAACGTGTAAAAATTACAAAAAATGTTGCATAAATTTGTTTATGATACGTACCTCCAAGGCCTTCTTATCAACCACAGATGAGCGGCGCGATTCCGATATGCTCTCTTCAACCTTTTCAACATAGAACAAAACAGGAGAGTAAAAAACAATAGGCCAGTGTATACAAGGTATGTGTGTTTGCTATGTTTACATGTTTACATGAATGTTTATCTTACCGCCAGTGATGATTTCCGTGATACAATTTTTGTATCTTCATCAGTGGTTTCCTCACGGCTTTTGATTATTGACTTACGGCGAACTTCAGATGCGGATTCTTCTTTAACGGACACAATACTGGCCTAATTAAATAAATGATCAACAACAAGATGACATGAACATTTAGACAAAAAAAACCATACCTGCGATTTCGCAATAAACAAATTGAAAACCGACGAAAAATAAAAAAAAAACTCACGAATTATTGCTACTACTATATATTGTATATCTATATCTAACTGGCAATTGATAACTGTTAAGTCTTATCGTTAAAATGGCTAAAGATGGGGAAAATGGAAATCAATATATTTTCGTAATATTGAAATATTCAACAAAAATCAAGAGAAAAACAAAAAATTATCAATAAAAAGCTTGATGTGAGAATCTGATTCAAACCATATACCCTGCACGCATTAAAAATAGGGTAAAAACCAATAAAATAAATTATAATATCGCTACGATATATAGTTATACTCGTTTATATTAGATAACTTACCTTGCGTTCCACTTTCTTTAAGCCAATCTGTTCCGCAGGCCCTTGCTATAAGGGCAAATTAAGAAAAAATAGAGTATTATTATATTTGAAGACTGTCAATCCGTTAACATAAACATTAGCTTTTAACAATTTGCATGCTTTTAGATCAATTTGTCGTGTTTTGTGTTTGTTGCAATGAGTTTCAGGAATATTCCTTCTAAGAAAGCTTTCTATGTTGCTCTCTATGCAGGATATTAGTATCCTTACCTCTTGAGTGTCTGGGATAAGATCGGTACTTGTGCTAGGTACATTGGATGCCTCTTTAGTAGACTCTTTAGCTTTTGGCACTTCGGCGCTCTTAGGCTTGGAATCTGAAATAGATTTCCTTTTGGGTGTTTTTTTCTCCTCTGGGACGCTTTCCTGTTTCTCAGTCTGTGGTTTTGGTTCCAAAGGCTTTTCTTCTTTTTTCTTTTCAATTGGTTTAGTCGACTTCTCTTCTAAAGGCTTTTCCTCTTTTTTCTTTTCAATTGGTTTAGTCGACTTTTCTTCTAAAGGCTTTTCGTCTTTTTTCTTTTCAATTGGTTTAGTCAACTTTTCTTCTAAAGGTTTTTCTTCCTTTTTCTTTTCAAATGGATCAGTTGACTTTTCTTCTATAGGTATTTCATCCTTCTTCTTTTCCACTTCCTTTGTTTTGGTAGACTTATCTTTTAAAGGTTTTTCTTCCTTTTTCTTTTCAATTGGCTTGATCGATTTCTCCTCTACAGGTGTTTCTTCAATCTTATTTTCCTTTTCCTTTTGCTTTGTTTTAGTAGGCTTCTCTTCTAAAGGTGTTTCCTCCTTTTTCTTTTTCTTTTCAATTTCTTTTTCCTTTTCAGCTTTTGTCTGCGAAACTTCTTCCACTTCTATTTGTTTATTATCCTCTATAATCTTCTCTTCCTCGATGTTTTTCGTATCTTCCTGTTTCTTTGAAACATCATCGACGCTCTCGACATCCTTTTTATTTGTAACTTCTTCCTTTTCTTCTTCCTTCTTCTTTTCTTCTTCAACCTTTTTTGGATAGTTTGTTTTTGTGTAGTTGTAATGTGTGTATTTTTGTTGTTATTAACAAGTATTACATAGAAAAAAAGAGGCAAGTGTTAGTATGTGAATTCCAAAAAAAAACTTAGACTTGGTCAACTTCAGACTAAAGCTGTCTTAAAAGTGTTCCAAGTCATAGAAGTACATAAAGTTGACCACCAGATAGAAATGGGAGATTTACAATCGTTTAGTTTTTAATATACAGACATATAGTACAGATAAAAGTATAGTGATAGGTATCGACAAAGTACGTTTAATGTGAAGGAAATATACACACAGCTAAAGATAAATGGTCGAGTCCAAAACAAGAATAAACGGTGCCAGAAAAAGTCCAATAGATAAACAATAAGCATAATATTAAGATCCAAAAAAGATATGCATAAATATAAACTTAGTACGGGTGGAGCCTACGATAGTTGACACAGCTTGAAGGTAAATTTATTCTAATAAATAGTAAAAAGAGTTTCCATAGAATCAGAAAATAGTGAGAGTTTATTAAAAAGAATATAGTGAAAAGAGAGCTTGTAGAATTTCTAAATTTTGACATTTTTTTCCGAACCTCATCACTTGGCACGTGTTTGACGGGCATCAATTTGACCCCAAAGATATTTTTTTTCGAGTCTTTCGATTGAGAAACATCCAGCAGTTGCTCCGACGACTTACGCGGCTTAAGCTTAGGTATTTGGTATAAAGTAACACCCGACTGTGGGGAAAAAAATAATAAAATGACTATGTACATTAATATACTATACTAGTTTATACTTCATTTAGAATCACATTATAACTGTGTAATAGAACTAGTTCCACAGTCAGGGTTTGAAAAGTGTATAATTTTGTATATATAAATTTGTATATATACATTTGTGTGTGAACCTAAAAAATGCAAATATTCTTGTATAAAAAAATGCATGCATTGGGTAAATAGTTCCAATAGCGCTTATGGCTTGCTTTAGGAATAATATGTTTTTTATAACATTTTCAATATTTAATGTAGAAATGTTTATATTTAAATGTTTAAAAATCGATAGGCCCAAACTTGCCTGGGAACCGGAAGTAGAAACCTTGACTTGAACCTTCTGTGAACTTTGTTCTTGTACGCGCAATTCTTCTTGATGAACTTTCTGACTTTGGGAACTAATCGAAACTACTGTCTCGCTGGCCTGTTGCTGTTGTTGTCTTACTTCAGTTTGCTGTACTATAAGAGTTGATTGCTGCTCTTGAATGATTTGTTGCTTATCAATCTGAACTTTCTGGACTTTAAGAGATTTTTGATTTATTTGCTCTTCTTCTTTTTCTTCAACGCGTAATTCTTGTTGTTGCTCATGGATTTCTTTGGCTTTCGTTTTTTCAATTACCTTTCGCTTCTTTTCTGCTTCTTCCTTCTCCTGCTCAGCCTTATCATCCTTCTTTTTGTCCTTCTTTTCCACAGTTATCTTGCAAGTGGACTCATCCTTGCCAACCTCGTTCGCGACAACGACTTTATAGTTTGAAGTGTGCTCTGATCTAGCACTACTAAATGTTAGTCTCGCCGTCGTGCCGTCAAACGTGGTGGTTATATCCTTTGTTTCACGAATGAGGGTGCTACCCTTGAACCACTCCACCTTACACTTACGATCCGACTGCTTTAAGCTGATTAATAGCTCAAAAGTTTTCGATTCCGTGACCTTTTGGTCCACCAGCTTGCGACCGATTTCTGGCTTTGAGGGCTTACGTTCCTCTTCTGGAATGTCAACTAGATTGACAACCTGTGACACCGCTTCACCCTTTTCATTGCTGGCCACCAGTTTGTAAGAGCCCTTATCGCTTTCCTCAACTTCATTGATTTCAAGCTTTACTGCAAATTCACCCTCCTTCGTTTTCTCAACTAGATAAACGTGGCGTTTGCTTTCCGTAACCGTGTTGGTCTCCTTGTACCAGGTACACTTCGGCTCGAATTTGGACGCTACTGTGCACTCTATGACAACGGTTCGCTTCTTAATGATCTTGATTATTTTGGGCTTGTCCTTTATTACAGGTACAACTGTAAACGCGAAAATTCAATTTACAATAATTAATAAAAGCTCTGCAATAAAGTCTCGGATCAAGCGGGTAGAATTCATAACACTTTTAAGAAGTAATAATAATTTGCAAACTAGAAATAAGCTCAAAGCTTTGGGACTATAAGAAAAACTGAGAATAAAGCTCTAGTTCTCAGTTTAAGAAATTTTGAGCTTGATTGGATTTGCAGCTTGAATGAGAAATCGTTCTTAATATTACTTACTTTCAATATTGAGTGTGAGGTTGGCATTCAATTCGCCTAATGTGTTCTTTATGTTGCATTTGTAGAGGCCCGAGTCTTCTAACTGCGGGTCTATCAATTCCAATTTGATATAGTATTGATCGCCTCGTTGTTCCATGGACATTTTTAGTTTATGGCTCTCCTTGATGACCTCACCATTGCGGAACCAAACGATGTCTGGCTTTGGATCTGCCTTAACCTTGCACTCCATAATAACCAGCTTACCATTATTTTCGGAAATAATGCGGGGCTTTTCAATAAACGTTGGCCCCTCCCCTTCGGGCTCGGGCTCAGCCTCAATGTTTAGATTGAGATTGGCATTGGACTCCCCGTATTCGTTCTTTACATTACATCTGTAGGTTCCACCATCAGTTGCGCCGGGATCCTAGACAAAGTCAATGAATTGTTAGCTTAATCAAAAGATACTGTATTTATTTAAATCACAAAAAATAAGGTTCTTAAAATTTCAATTTAAAAAAAATTCTGTTCTCAAATCAACTCGATCTTTTTCGGTATAATACTAATAACAAGTAAGATGGCTCTAGTCGAGTGTCCCCGACTAGGAGATACCCTGTACATTTAAAGATCTTTGCACTCATACCTCCTTCTGCCTGTTATATACATTTGCACAAAACTATTATACCCTTATTACCCATTTTCAATGGGTTCAGGGTGTAAACACATATCTAGGGCACTAAAATGAATCGAAAAATTCCTCAAATTGGCAAATAAAGTGGACTACATCTAAACTTGAATTCAAATATAGCCTTAAAGTCGTATTCATTAAATTTTTTTGTTAACTTTAACACATGTTTTAACATACCTTAATTTCCAACGTCAGTTCATAGGTGTCCTCGGCGATGGCCGTACTGTTAATCTTAATTTTTTTACTCTTCTCCACTAGATCTTGGCCCCTGTACCATGTGACAGTGGGCTCCGGCTTAGCCTTGCATTTGCACTTCATAGTTATCAAAGTGCCCGTCTCGTTTGGAATAATCCTCGGTTTCTCAATGAACGAGGGGGCGAACCCATTCGCATCATTGGCGCCTATGTTTAAGTAATATTTTATATTTAATATTTTACGTGACAAAATATTTATTTTATAAAAACAAAATGCCTTGGGACACTTATTTAATTAAGAGCATTTTAAGACCACATATTTAATTTACACAATTCCGACCCTAAAAAATTAAATTCGCCTATTTTACCTGATAGCTCTATTTTTAACCAGTCTCTAAGCTGGTACAAATCGTCTCACTTGAGCCAAAGCCAAAAGACTGAAGAATAAATCATTTTTAAACAAAGTTATTCATAAATACAATAAGATAGTTTAATGCCACTGCCCAGATTCAACAGCTTAAACGAGTAAAGGAAATTTAATCCAAGGCCAAGACCAATTTAAAGCTAGTTTTTTTTTTTGAATTGAGCTCACATACACATCTCTTTTATTAATATTTCTTGGCTTATTTTTGTGGACTTTTTATAAGACCAGTTTTCATAAAATCAGACAGAAGGACGGACGGACACGATAATACTGGTCAAGAATATATATACTTTATCGGTTCGAAGATGCCTCCAGTTATGCACATTCGTAAAAAACACAATATATTTTTTTTTTTTGCAAAGGAATCCCTAGCTGCCGGGTAGTTGAACCCAATTTCCCAAGACTCTGTCCATTCTGTCGGTCGGATATGTAAATACATTTCTTATTTATTATTGTGTGTAACTCATAAATGTGCGTAATTTTGAATGATATGATATGAATCCACTTAACAAATGATAGCCAACATTCAAATATGCTGCAGCTGTATTAATTAAAAAAAAATTAAGCTGTATAGAACATACAATATTATTATTGAATTAGTAATATGATTATATTTGCATAAATGCTGGTAAGGTGCAGGCAGGTGGTGTACATACATATATTTGAAGATGATAATAATTGTGTGAGAGTGGGTGTGTGTATTCTTTTATATTACATGCTAGATACGTATGTCTTGTATACATAATTCTATTAAAAATTAGAGTACATTCCATTCGATAGGTTGTGGACACAGTATTGTAGTTGATGCACGTTCTTGTTAAAGTAATGCTTGAATATACTTGAATTTGTAAAAATGGAATACCTATACCTTGGAAATTAAGCGCTATATTTGCATTGCTTTCCCCAAACATATTTATTGCATTGCAGCGATAGTTGCCGCCATCATCTTTTGTGGGGTTTTGAATCTCGAGGGTTAGGACGTAGCTATCTTTAGTTATCGCCTTGCGCGTCATTTTGGTTCTCTGGTTGTCTAAGATTTGCTTATCTGAGCAATACCAAGTTATATCCGGCACTGGATGCGCTTCCAGGATGCATTCCATTATCAATATGTCCTCCTCCTGGCGTATTGTGGGTTTCTTGGGAAATCGCGGCGACTTACCATCGGGAATTCTGCGTAAACGGAAGCCATTTGCGTTATTATTAAATGTGCATTAAATGTAGAAGTTTGTTCGGTAGGTAGGTATATGTATGTATGTACATAGAGGTTGTAGCCTTACTTTTTCGAGCCGCTTTCGAAATTTAAATTTATCGTTGCCACGCCCGAGCCGTGTTTGTTTTTCGCCTGGGCTTTGTATTCGCCCTGGTCAGAAGAGACGACACTGCTAATCTCTAGTCGCGCCATGTGATATAGTTTCTGATCCAGTGTCAATGACATTCTATAGCGCTTGCCCTCACTCAACACAGTCTCGCCATGGGACCTTTTTAAGCATTTGTACACAGAGGGAAATAGTTATTACTTCTTATAAGCAAACATAGTACACATGCATTTTGTGTTTTGCTGTAAGTCTATGTGCTACAAACATTTGTATCGACTAATCAATCGCAGGTGCGGGATTACAATTACAAAATAATAATTAAGTACATACACAACACATATGTATGTATGTTGTATGGCAATCAGTATGGCATCATGCCTTCCGCAATTGCGTTAAGGGATTCAAATTTTTAGAAACTCAAATATGTATATGTTACTACTTATGGACTCTGCGTACCATGTAACCGTTGGTGTGGGATCTCCAACGCATCTACATTCAAATGTGACATTTCCACCATCCTCACTTTGACGAATAATGGGGCGCTCGGTAAACGTAGGTTTTATTCCATCGGTGCTCTCCGGCACGGGAGCCTCGTCGCCTATGAAGTTTAAGTTTCTATGTTACATAAAATATCCAAATCAGGTGTAAGTACTTATTCTAGATACATATTGTATGTATACAAATGTATATACATATTTAAATACACAACCGTTAAAAATATTGCATAGCCGAATTTGAGTCCTTTTTAATATGTTGAATATCAATACGTGCCCTATTATTATTAATATTATTATTATTATTATTATGATTATTATAAGAAATCTTATAAATTTGTTGCATTCATTTAATTGACATATACATACTATTATTGCAAGTACATGAAGCATTTGTACACATTTGTCTGGGTCTTTTATTTTTATTAAAATATTCGGTTGGTTATCTTTAAGCACAAACGATCACATTTATTATTAGACTAAACAAAATCAATATTACGATTTTCATATTTCGATTGTCTTACTATTCAATTTGTAATTCCAACACAGTTAAAGAGTTTCTTTACTTATTTATGTTATAGTTTCCTTATTTTTTCACCTTTACACACATTCATATAGATATACACTGACTACTCATTTTGTATATGCATGCATATATGTATGTATGGTTGTATGATTGTATGTGAGTATGTGTTTAGTGCTTGTATGTTAAGGCGGAAATACTCTGCACAGTAATGCCATTTTTAAGTCTGCGCAAGCAGTCTGTGCAAAAAGGCAAGTTTTGGCTTTCGAGGGGTTTCCATGAGGCACAAGGTTATTGCAATTTCAATGCAAAAATTCAAATTGGTAATTAAATACAACAAATTAAGAAATTTGTAATTTGCACAAGGGGTTGGCTTAGTCTAAAGCTATTACATATACTAGATATGTACTTGCAAAACGAATACTTTGCGCAGATCGTCTGTGCGGTGTATTTCGCTCCTTGGTAGATGTTAAATCATTGCTTTAACTTAATGTTTATTGTTAAGCGCGTACATATACTTTTACTTGACGTTAGTTTTATAACAGTTAACACAGTGTTATAGCATGACTTGAATCTATAACTCAGAGCAAAGTTACATAAAATGTATATTCATGTTATGGTAACATGATCATGATGAAGCTTTTTTTATGATGTATCAACGTCGAATCTATAAAACTAAAATAACAGCATTATAGTCATAGTTTGTTTGATGTTTCAGTTTCGGGTGAGCTTATTAAAATTATATTTTGATTTTATCAACAACAATCAAGTACTTATTCAATGTGATTAAGCAAATTCTTAAACCCTTTTATAAAAAGAGAGAGTTAAAAAGAGAGTTACTTTCATCCGTAATTCAAACATCAAAACAAATTCATTGTACCATAATATATTGAAAGGAGGTGTATGAAAAGATCGGGACTTACTGTCAAAATTGAGGCTTATTGTTGCGTTACTTTCACCCAGTTCATTCTTTGCGTTCACTTTGTATTTGCCAGCATCCTCAACTGTAACATTTTGTATTTCAAGTGTTGCAAAATATGAGTGGACGTCCTTGTCAATGGTAATCTAAAAATATGAAAGCAAAATGTTCTTTTAGACCGGCTTTTTTTTAAATTTGTATATTTTGCACACGTGTTAACATATCAATTTGTTTTCATTGATCATAACATGAATTGAGAGAGTTTGAAACTATTTGTTTTGAAATCAATTTAAAGGCCATCGGGTCAATAAGACTCTTGTGAGAGTAAGGCCATTTTCATTATAAAAATAAAATTAAAATGCTTCGACCCTAAGAAGTTGCTTACAATTATAACTCACAAATTCAGTAATGAGTATAATAATAATAAATAAATTCTTAAAAATAATGGAAAACTATTAAGAACTATCCAAATTGGCCCGGCCCGCTTGAAACAGACCGGGTATTAACTCAGTCAATCATATCTGGAGAAATGCTTACCTTATGTCTTGGAGATTCCTTGACAGGCGTGCCATTGTGGAACCAAGTAATATTGGGTAAGGGATCAGCATTAACCCGGCACTCGAACAAAAGACGTTTTCCATCTTCTTCTTGTCGTATGGCAGGTTTTTTCGCGAATGTCGGCGCGAAACCGTCGATTTGTCTGTGAATTTGAACATATATTAGTAAGTTTTTTTGTAAGCATAGAATATTTAAGTATTTAGAAACGAGAATCATGCAGCAAATAAACAAACAGAAATGCATTGGAACTCGGCTTCGCATGAAAACATAGTGGAAACTTTCCCAACTTTCTCAGTCTTGGTAATATTTGACTAGCTTCCTATGTGGGAGTAGACGGTATGTGTCTTCTCTTTCTTTTAACACATAATAGGCTGATTTTACCCAGTTTAACATACAAGGGAATAGTACCTATATTTATTGCACAGTTTGAGTTTAGTCATATGTATACAAATGCAAGACAAGACATTTAAATTGGCGGAAGGTTTCTGTTTCTTACCTTATGTCTTCGAGAAGTGAAAACTTTCCCACTTGTTAAAAAAAGCATGAACACATCTCATTAATTTATTTTTAATAAGCGAAAAGTAATAAGCGATTAAGTTCTCAAGTAGTTTCAATATAGCAAATAACTATTTATCAACAAAAAAAACGATAGAAGCCAGTTAAATATTCAATAAATAAATATAATTTTGTAGCTGTGGCTGTCAAAAAAAAAGCTACTTTTGGGAATTTTGCAAATATTGTGGCATAAGCAGCAGTTAGTGCAAAAATAAGGTTTAAACTAAACCTTTCAACTAATTTGGCTTACTTTTCTTTGGGTTCGTCAGCAGCTGAACAAAATGGTAAATATATAAGAAAAATATTATTTCAAATGTATACCAAAGTGTGTGCAATTTAAAAATTAAAATTGAAAATACAGAAAGTGGATTTTCCGTAATAGTTTCAGTTATTATTAATTGTTTTGTATATATATATATATATTTAAGGCCTAATGAGAGGCCTGTATATTATCTACTTATCTTAATTATAAATCGACTTACGTGTGAAATTTAAATTAATTGATGCGGAAACCTCGCCCGATTTGTTCTTTGCTTTTACTTTGTAAAGTCCAGCATCTGTTTCAACTACATCGTCGAGCTCTAATACTACCGTAAACTTGTTGTCCCCGATGGGTTGGATTTTGAATTTGGTACGGGCATCCTCTGTTAATTGATTGTCACTTCGAAACCACTCGATGTCTGGCTTCGGGGAGGACAACAGCTGACACTCGAATATCAACCGATTGCCGTCATCTTCTTGATGCAGTTGTGGCTTTTTCACAAAGCTGGGAGCGAAATCTTCAGCCACCCCCATGCTGAGTGTTATCGTTTTTCGTCTTCAACGGCTCAGGCTCTTAGGCTCTGGAAACATCAAAGAGGAAATAGTTTTAGCAAAAGGCAACTAAACATATTATTATGCTATTAAACTAGTTACATCCTTGCAGAGGGATTCCTTTTTCAATTTGTTTATAAAATAGCTAATATCATATGTGAACCTATAAAGCGAATACATTGTTGATCAAAATGACTGTCGATACAATTGCTGTCAAATCAAATCATTTGATCCTTCAAATGCAAATCCTTTATATTGCACATTGTATACATACATAGTATTACATACATACGTAATTGAGACGGACAGACATCTCCGACCCTATTAAGCATATGTTTTTGTTTACTTTTAATTTAAAACGTGCAGGTCACGTATATTTTGATAATGGAAAATACACTCATTCCTTATAAACTGAATACTGATAACTAGAAAGAGTTAAAGAAAGATATATACTGTGGGATATCTTTTCAACAGTTTGTGAAGATGTTTTCAGTTCACTTTCATATAAATCTTTAATCAGGTTATAAAACAAAATCCAAAAAAAGTTCGTTCTTATAAGGACTTTTACACCATCGCAATAGCCTTTTGTTAGACCGGCACAAAGGACCTCAGTTAAGGAACTTTTGATTGACTTTTATACCTTTTGTAGCCTTCCCCGACGTCGAAGTTGCCCTGGCCCCCATAAACCTTGAGATCGCCCGAACTGCCATTGACCCAGATCGCGGCTTGGCGAGAAAAAGCAAAGCCACAGTGCATTATTTCCAACGCTGTCAAAAAATTGAAAGAGGTTCAACCACAACTAGGACTTTCATAGCTTAAGCTGAAAAACGATGTAGCTACGAGGTGGAATTCAGCTTATGAAATGTTTGAGCAAATTTCCACAACAAAAGATGCTTTAGCCATAGTCTTGCCGTATTTAAAGCCTGAGCTCTGTCTTTTGCCAGCAGATTATTAAGCAGAGTCTTAACGATGCTTCTGCCATTTTATGAGGTAACGGTTGAAGTCTCTTCTGAACTCTTCTTCGTCACTCTTTCAAAGGTAATGTATACTTTTGTTGGAAAAATTAGATTTTATTTTAATTATTTTAAAATTCTTTGGCAGGTGTTATTACGCCGAGAGTACCATCCTAGATCCTCGTTTCAAGACTCGGGGGTTTAAAAATTAGCTCCCAAAAAGCAGAATGCTGTCAGTAGTTACTGGATAAACCGGCAAAACAGAATCAATGGAACCAGTAATGCGTGATCAGAGCGCTACAAAAAACTTTTGGGAGGCATATGACAGGGAATTCCAAACTGTTGTAAGATCTACGAATAAATTCATTGCTTCCCAAAGGGAGCTCGATAAATACTTGAGGAAAAAGCGACCGAAAAAGCGATCCTTTAAAATGGTGGCATGATAGGAAAGCGCAATATCCACGCCTTTAGTCCTATATGCAAAAAAAGACTATGCATAGTCGCCACCTCGGTTCCATGTGAGAGGATTTTTTCCTTAGCAGGCTCAGCTAACATTCTTACACAATAATATAGAATAGGTAAGCTGATTTTGATTTTCCATTGACAACAGAAATTAATATAGACTTTCTTCTTTCTTCTAGTTTTTGTCATAACATTAACACATAATTGATGTACAAATTTAATAACAATATACATTTTTTGTTTGTTCTTTATTACCTTTATTATATCTAGGAATTTTAAGAATACGAATAAAAAGTTTAGTTTGGTTTTGATATTTAATTTGTTATTTAATGCACTGTTTGATCCCAAATTCAAATATGGCGCCATATAGTACAACTTTACAAAATACAAAAACTTTACAACTATATAAAAGCTAAATAAAAAATGTTGTTAATTTGACAAGTTATGTTATATATTACATTTAAAATAAATAAACAACTTAATATCTGAAGTTTAAACATTTATTGGGACTATGAAAAACAAAACGTACGAATATGAATGAATAGTTCGTTCAATGCCAAGAAATTTGGTTTTAACATTCTCTTAAGGGATACGCAGATCATGAATATCAGATTTTGGATACCTGCCCCCATTCGCCCCACGTATCAGCAAACGATCATATTCATATTCATAACGATCATATTCTTCGTTGAGAAGTTGTTCAAGAATTCGTTTTTCATAGTGGGTGCCGTATGTATGTATGAATGCAAAGGGGTTTAAATGTACGTAACGACAGCTCGCAGCTGGGTTCAGGGAATCCCCTCGTCGGGTGCTCCCGACTAGAGCACTCAACTGGCTTTATGCTGATTTGAGGACCAATGTATCTGCCGAACATGTATGTATGTATGTACGTACATAATAGATATGAAATACATTTTTACGGCCACTCATGTGTGTGTGTATGTGCGTGGAATTCATCTTTTTGGGTATACATACATACACAAATGTTAAATGTACATTTGCTGACATGTGTACTACACACATACTTATATACATGTAAGAATATATACATTTAACATTTGTTTACTCCTTGAGCCTATTGCCAAAAGGTGAGTAATTTTGAATATTCACATTTCAGGTACAGTTTTTATTCACAATGTGCATAGTTTGACTTAAATATGCAGCTTCTAGATGGATCCACAATATATGTATGAATGTATGAATGAATACACGCATTCATACATACTTTCATACATACATACATACGTGTAGCGACAGTTGAAGCAGTGCGCACGACTCATCGATATTTTGGAAGATGGAAATTTGATCGCTTTCCTCTCTGTCGGCACTAATGTTTAATGGAAAAAATGCCCCGCAGAAAACGAAAAATTTGAATGTGTTGCTCATTTATTTTTAGTCTTTAGTAGTCACCGTTTGTTTTTTTATATATATCATATATGTATGTACATATATCTATACTATACACACAAACATATATAAATATATATGCAAGTGGTATGTATGCATGATTATGTGTGTATGTACAATAGCTTCGCATTTGTTTGAGAACCAACATCTGTATGTATGTACGTAAGATATACTTGCTCGATGAGAATGCTAACCACATGCACCTCCAATCATCATCGTTCTATGTACGTGTATGTATATATGTAGATAAGTGTGTATGTACTCATACGAAATACATTTTTACGGGCACTCATGTGTGCGTGTGTGCATATGTATGTGCGTGGAATTCATCTTTTTGGGTATACATACATACATCTGCACACATATACAAATAATAAGTGTAAGGAAGAGAATACCCGAAGAGGAAGAATACATTTGGATTTTAGCAACAGTCACATTCACAATTAAAATACGGTTCACAATAGTCAACAATGTAGAAGTACATACATACCCCGTGCCGTACATATATACACACACACATACATATATACGCATACATATTGATTCTCTACTTTGCTTCACCTTTTAGCACTTATTGGCAAAGTAATTTCTCAGGGCCGTAATGTAGAAGCAGAAATGGAAATATGCATGGAACAAAGTTTCATATTTATTAAACATACTGACAATTGTTCATACATCGTATGCTAATATGTTTCAGTTCATATAAGCATAGCAATTGACATATTTGTTTCGGATCACTCTTGTGGGATATATATTTTTATTGAAATGAGCCATTTCTATTTTTATGCACGACAACCGTTACACAATTCCACGAATAGTCGCAGCTATATGCATGTAGTATGTACATATATTTATATTTAGACATACTAAAAAATTGTATTCAGCTTTATTCATTTGTTAAAGTACGGACTGCATAATTATTACTTGAACTTGGTAGTTGCATATTATATGTATATATTAAGAATATATATGCTTAGACATATATAAATTATTTGAATTGAATTAACTTCAATATTGACATGCTCACTTGATGTGCACTTTCACTTTATATAAACACAATTTTCCATACGTATGTAAGTATTTACTTTATATATGTACATACGTATATGTATCTACGTAGTATGCAATTAAGTTGGTACGTACAACTAGACTACAGATAACACAGTGCAACCCACAGCAAGAAAATTATCCTTCTGTGGAAACGAAGCGAACTCCACGAGTGTTAATCTATTACTGTTGCTTTTGAACTGATCTCGCTGAGAAGAAGCATCAGGCATCGGGCATCGGGCATCGGGCATTAGCTAGTATTTGCAGCTTTCGTCATTAGTTCTCTCCTCACTTTCTTTCACTCTCCCTGCCTCTCACGCTCTCAAACTTATTTCTCATTTCTCAGTCGATTTGTGGAATTTGTTGCTTGCTAGACGAATTCTGCTCAAGAAAATGGAAAATAAACATTTTCTTTTGTGAATGTATTGAAAACTAAAAAACAAATACATACAAGCAAAATCTTGAGAGCTTCAGCCGCGTTACCTAAATGCTGGCACAAAACAACTTACCGAGAAGCCAGCTTCAACGATGAAACTGAGTGATATTTATATATATATTTTAATACATCTTTCGAAACATGTATGTATGTATGTACATAACCGGCATTATTTAAAAACAAAATCCTTGTGCTTTTGTATACATACATACATATGTGTGTAGACTATAAAATACAAATTCGTTTATTTATAACAACACTTGTTAATTATTTATGACATTCTTCAAGAAAATGCTCTATTTATAGTCACCTACATATTTTTTCATGTATGTACACTCAAAAAAAAAGGCATTTAAAGTGCTTGTATCAACAGGACGGAAAATTTACCTTGCGGCTTTTATAATTTCAAGTACTAAATACCAATTTTAGTGACATTTAGCAGATTTTAGCGTAATAAATGCACAAAATTTAGAATTTAAGAAGCGCACCAATGGCCCCATTAGCTGCAATAATTTAAATTTGTTCCTTACTACTTAAAGCTCCATATCTCACGAACCAGGTGAACTATCCAAAGTTTTGGTATGTAATCTTCTTAAAACAATACCTTTCGATTGGTGTATAATCTGATCTGATCTTCAATTCTTCGTGTATATATGGCTAGTCACCTTTCGCACACTTCGTGATGCTTCGCCACTAGCACGGACTGCCGTCCGTTACGATTCTCTTAATTGGGTACGAAGAAAAACCTGCACCGTTTGGGGATTTTCTTTTCGCTTCGAATAAAAGGGAATTTCGTTTAAAGAATTTTTTTATAACTGAAAATGTAAGAGTGTATTTTAAGCGATTTGCATTTTATTTTAGTGTGCGACTATCATTTTGTGAAAAGTAGTCAAAACTGATTGTCCATAGTCGAATTCGCGACAAAATAACCCTGAATACAGTGGGCTTTACAATTATGAAGTTTAAAGCTTCCTCTGTCTTCAGTTTGTTCAAGAACGAACAGACGGATAAAAAACTTGAATAATTGTTAGGGTCAAATGTCTATTAACTAGTATTGAAAGCCGTTGTGTGTATTCATATAATAATAATTTTGTATAGCGTCAGCTAAATCACTCAGTAAACACACTTATTCCAACAGAACGAAACAAAGCACGGGGGTTACAAAACGCGCATCCATATCCATGGTTTACCCCAGACTACTTGTGAGCGCTCGCTTAGCAACCACTCTGCAATATTGTTTATTTTTGAATGATTCATTTGAGCTAAAGCCCATATTACAAATGTCTTTATGGCTCTCGCCCGACTCTAGTCCTTGAGCACACTGGAAGCAACTTCATTAAAATGTTTGTTCAACTTAACTTCGAGAAGGGCCCTTAAGCATGCGACCGAATTGAAAATTGAGTTGAAGGCTTATTTTACTGCAATCAACTGGAGCAATAGAGCCGCTTAAAAATTGATGTACTTAGTTATAATCAAACATGATGAACAGTTAGAACAGTTACAACAGTTAAAGTACGTACATGCATTTAATTAATTATGCATGTATGTACATACTTGTTTCTGGGAGTTACTCTTACACGTATTTCTCATAATCTAAAGGATACATAGCTTATCAAAAAGTTGGAGATTTCTTATAAATTGACTGAGCGGTTCACTCTGATTGCTGATCATCGCACAGCATATTCCGTAAAATATAGGAAAATACATTTAAAACTGCAGTTACTTTAAGTGATGTAAATGCAAACTTAATTTCCCCGTTTTTTTAAAGCTTGCTTCAAAACTGAAAAACAATGGGCGGAAAACGGTCGAATGCAAGTTTTTATACCCTAAAAAAACAAAGCGGCAGAGTGGCTACTCCGCTATCAGAAAGTGATCTGAGAACACAGATATTCAATGCGAAATTAGATACGAGGCTGATTTAATATATATATAATAAATATTGCAAAATATCCAGTATAGAAAATGTATAACTTTATTAATAAATTTGTCATATAAATTTTCAATTTTAACAATTTCAAACAGAACAGCTGTTTGACGAAACCAAAATCCATTCCGTCAACTGATTTGAATTTTCTTAAAAGGCATCAAAATCAGTTGACGCAATCCCTAAATACAGTTAGGCACACAGAAACAGCTCAATTTATTTAAACTAAACTTTGCCTTCATTGTCAACAAAAAAATAAGTAAGATGGCTCTAGGCCATCTAGTCGGTGTGCCCGACTAGGAGATTCCCTGAAACCAGCAGCGAGCTGTCGTTGCATACATTAAAAACTCACACAAACGCACGCAGTAATCTGCGTACTTTACAGAGGGGGAGAGAGTGGGGACAGAGAGAGAGGAAGAGATGGAAAGAAAGAGAGGGAGAGATGGAAAGAAAGAGAGGGAGAGAGAGAGATATGGAGAAAGAGAGAGATGGAGTGATGGAGAGAGAGAGAGAAGAGAGAGAGAGAGAGACAGAGAGAGAGGGAGAGAAAAAAATTAGAAGAGAGAGAGAGAGAGAGAGAGCGAGAGAGAGAGAAGAGAGAGAGATGGAGAAAGAGAGAGAGAGAGAAAGATAAAGAGAAAGAGAGAGGAGAGATGGGGAGAGGGAGAGATGGGAAGAGGCAGAGATGGGGAGAGGGAGAGATGGGGAGAGCGAGAGATGGAAAGACAGAGAGAGGGAGAAAGAGATAGAGATATGGAGAGAGAGAGGGAGAGATGTGGGGAGAGAGAGAGAGGGAGAGAGAGAGAGGGAGAGAGAGAGAGAGGGACAGAGAGAGATTGAGAGAGAGAGTAGAAAAGTCAGTCAATAAAAGCCAATTCAAAAAAAATTGTAGAGAGATAATGCACTATATAACACTCTAAACACTTAAGTAAAACTATTGCCAAAACATATAAACCTTACCTGAACTCTTGAAAATCGAATAGAAGGGCGTTTTTGCATTTGACCAGTAAATTTTCTATAGGCTCACAAACCAAAACTTATGGGATAAAATGTTTAGATTTCAGGAGAGTGGGGATAGTGAGAGCGGGAGAGGGGGGGGGGGGAGCGTTAATTGAAAAAGTCAGTCCATAAAAGCGGACGCAAAAAAATGCACTATATAAACACTTAACTAAAAATAAATCAAAAATATGAAAACCTTACCTGAACTCTTGAAAATCTCATAGAAGGACGTTGTTGCAATTGACCAGACTCTAAAACAACAAGTAGACGGCTCTAGTCGACACACACACACACACAGACACTCGCAGCAAGCTGCGAATTTTACTCAGCGGCTGCGCTTGGCCTCCACTATGGAAATTAAACAATTTTATTTTTTTTTTGTCAAAATTATATTATTTAATCACACCAATTAGTTTAATGACTGGTGGAATCCTTGGGCGGAAATATACAGATGCGATTTTCTACAACCTCCATTCTTAAATCATTGTTTTGAAGTATTTATTTAGAGATATGTAAATTCGATTTTGGAGATTCCGTAGTGCTGCCTCGATATGAAAGATTCGACATTAACAATCCTAAAGTACTTCTGTAATGCATGAGAGCTGTTTTTGGATGGGTTTTGCTGTTGTTGTTGTGTGATTTAAGCCCAAGGCGAGTAAAAGCAAGAGGCAAAGAACTGCTGCTTTCCCGATCCGTGTGAGTTGATGCCGCCAACTGGATTAGCGCCGCCAGAGGGCGGCACACTGCTGGCATAGTTATAGCTCATGTGTGCGTAGGAAGGCATGGCAGGTGAAATACTCTCGGGCCCGAATCCAGATCCATGACCAAGTCCATGAATTGCGCCGCTGCCCATTTGGCTAGGACTGCAAGTGGATTGGCGCGCATGCTCCATGCTGTGATGATGTCCGGAGGAGATGCTGGAGTTCGCAGTGGCTGCTGCGGGAGCAAGTGCTGGTGCTGGTGGAGGAGGCGGCAATCCGTAGGCCGAAAGGGATTCGTATCCAGTTGCATTGTTACCGGCTGCTGGATTCGCGATGTTCACAGTGGGACTGCTGCTGAGGCTGGCGCTGTCATTGGCAGCACCTCCCACGCCAACCAGCTGGTGTGGTGCTATTGGCGGAGGTCGCAGTGGCATGTGGCACGGGTACATTGATGGCGGAGTCAGATCTCTCTGTTGTGACATTGGCGAGGGTGGCGCCAAGGAGCCCACTGTGCCATGGCCGAAGCTCGGCATCGATGAGACGGATCTAAATAGACACAAACGTGATTAGGGCATTAACAAACGTAAGCATGTTTGTATTATATAATTCAGGTAACTTACCCGTAACCTTCACCCATCGATATAGCATTGTGGTGCATATTCGAATACATTGCGCTCATCGAACTGCTGAAGCCGCTGTTAAAGTTGAGCCGCGGTGAAATGGACGGGACAAGTGTGTGAGGAACATGATGATGATGATGTTGATGGCGCTGGTCACCAATCCCCAGACCCGGCGAGCACGCATTGCCCACATCATCACTTATTCGACCACCGCCAATGGAATGTGTTCCACTTCGAATCTGAGCGCCACCCGAAGAGTTGTGGAGCGCATCGGAGGTTTCGGATCCACCAGTTGAAGTCGCGATCGGATTCGGCGAGGCTAAACCATTCATTCCACCTACACATTTAAATAGTTGAAAGAAAATAACATGAATGCATAATCTGAAAATATATATTATGTAACAACAAAGTACTTGGTTAGAAATTTAATGATCAATTTCCTAGTTTTTCAAAATTGTTTTTCTTTCCTGGTATTTATTCAATTCCATCCAAAAATTTAATATTAATCAATATGAACTATTAGCCAATAATGCCGTTTTGGTCCGATAGTCAGAGAAGTTCAATTTAAAGATTTTTTTTGCCTTTAAATTTAATTATTGCAATAAAAAACTCATTCTTAAATCATTTCAGTGTTAAGTGTCGAAATGATTTTAAAATTTCAGCGTTTACACATAAATACGAATGTATGAATAATCCAATTTTTAAATAAATATTTTTATACTCGGACACGAAGTTTGTGCAATGTCTGTTATGCTGTCCGGACGTCTGTCTATCTTACGGCGCTATTGAAGCTAGGCACTTGAAATTTTGGATATATACTTATAGTTATCTACTTCACACAAAGATTTTTGTGCCACGCCCACCAGGAGGCTGGCAAATCGACAACATGTCGATACACCTCAAATAGCAAATCGATAAAAGGCGCATATTTCCCACAATTTTAAAGCTAGACCCACCAAATAAGATATATAGATTGCTGGTGATCTCCCCCAAAAATTGAGACCTTAATATCCAGGCCAAGCTCGCTAGAACGCTAGAATTTTTGAGATAGAGTCACCAAATTTAGTAAGCAGTTTTCTGATGACCCCCTCTAAATATAGAGATTTTCGGCCACGCCCACTTCCTCCCCCACAAATTAAAAAAATAAAAAATGATCCACTAAAACAATAATAAATAAGACCGTGAACGAGTATTGCGCAGTCGGTTACGCCCGACTGCAACGTTTTTACTAGTTTTTATTTGTGTACACTAAATCTCTGAGATTTGCTCCAAAAACCTGTGCTGACGAACAGACGGAGATGACTAAATCGACTTAACTAGTCGCCCTGATCAAGAATATATATATTCTGTGGGGTCGGAGAGGCTTACGTCTGCCTGTTGTATGGGCTCAGGGTACAACATACACATACACAGCATAGTACTGCCGAAACTTACCACCTGTAGAACCGACCAATAGCGAGGAGCAACCACCTAAGCTGTTCGGACTGTCAGTCATGGATGTCGTGGCCGAAGTCGAGGATGGAGTTCCATTTGTGCCGGTTGAATTTGGGGTTCGTCGCTGGTTCCGCAATTTTTCTTCTCGGCGCCACTTGGCCCTGCGATTCGAAAACCAGACTTGTATCCTCGCTTCGGGCAATCCTATCTTTCCAGCCAATCGTTCGCGTGCAAAGACGTCTGGATAATGTGTTCGTTCAAACTCTGAAAACAGCGAAAGACAATATCAAATGGACTTATTATTAAGCGACAACTAAATCCCTTCGAGATAACCAAAATAGTTGGTGGTGTGAGATAAATACATTCAAGAAAGAACAGTTATCTTCGGGCTGCTGAACTTAATACCCTGCAGACAGAAGTTAACTGAGTTTGCTCATTTGTAAGGAGCAGGGACGAGAAGAACTGCTAAGTTTGCAAAGGATATTTTTGAAAAAAAAAAAAATTTTCATAAGAGAACTAATTTTTATTACCGATTTTTTCTGAGTTGTCTGTTATGCACTCGTTTACACGAAGATCTAAACTCTGCAACTTTTGTGTTCAGCCAATCAGTGGCACATAAACTGTTCAAAGTGCATGCTAGGGACTTACTATTGACAATTTTCCATGGCAACATATACTACTTAGCGGTAAAATATCTTGGAGTTCTCTTTGATTCAAAGCTGAGCTTCAATATGCACATATCGACTATTGCAAGCAAGGCTAAGTGCTTGGTACTTGGGTTTATTAAATGTTGGTCGAAGCTGTTCAACAACCCCTTCGCAATCCTTTTCGTGTCTTATGCCTGCCACATGTTCTCCTCAGAACTATCTCTTCCACTCATAAATTCTATGATTTCTGGATTCTTAGGGAAATTGCTGACCAGCCTCAGCTGTAAGCAGGGACACAGCTGGCCGGACGGGCTAAAAACCAACAACATTTTCCATCTCTGCCGAGTTCTAATTATTATTATTATTAATGGTGTTCCTTTCACTTTCCCTAAACATTTTGCACATTTTTATTTATGACAGTATTTCTACTACTAACGCCTTCATATTTAGCTGTAGGTTCTAACATTACTGGATGGACCGGCAAATAAAATATCCCCATCGTGTCGGTGATGTTATTAGAAATGTTAATAATTTGCTTAGGCTTTTAGCTATATATATATTTATATAAGTGCATAATGATCATTCTCTTAGTTTAGAAGTTATTCATTTTCCATAGTGGGGACCGTGCGCAGCTGATGATACCCTGAACCCAGCGGTGAGCTGTCGTTATATATGTATATTTAAACACCTTTGCATTCATACACACACACACACAGCGCACATAGAAAGGGCCCTCTTTTGTAGAGCTATGTTTCTTGTAGAGTTTCCATTCAGAGCTTCAGACAGGACATCTTCTGGTCAGAACTCGCTATTTGGATTTTTTTTTATTTTAAAATATATATTTACCCTTTTCTAGACTGTCAATCTGCTCATTTGTAAACGATGTTCGATTCCTTTGCAATTTTCTTTTCAAAATTAATCTGGCCTGATCATCTTCGCTCGTTCCTATATTGGAGGCACCACCGTTAGAATTATCCCCTTCGCCGGAACCAGTTTCGTCGGACTGGTGTCCATCGAGCTCTGCAAAATAGTCCAGACAGCAAGTTGTTAAAAATATTTAATGTGTTAATATTAATATAAGTTTGACACAGAGAAAGTATGCCATTATTGCGGAACATTTTCTATTACTCTCTGTAAGGATATAAAAGAGAATCTAGTCGAAACAAATTTGAGTTTTATGTAACCAAAATATTATCAATGCGAATCTTTAAATGATATATGATATTCTTGGATATGTTTAACTTTTTGTATATTGTTCTCTCTGGTTTTATATTAAAACTAATTGTTTCTGTTTAGAAAATCTTAATATCTATTTACATATGTTTGTACATTAACAATTCCAAATTATAGCAAGTGAGATGGCTCTAGTTGGGTATGCCCGACAATAATGGGGGCCAAGCGCAGCTGCTTTTGACTTGTGTATGTGTGTATGTGTATCTCAAAAATCAATATACCTGAATACTCTAATCGGCAAGCCATGTATATTTCCCATAAAAACCTATATCCCCCACAATTTTTTAGTTACAGACACCATGTTTGGGATATATATTAATGGAAAGCTCCTCCAAACATTAAAATGTTTGTAGCTGAAAACTCAATTCGGTAACACGAGCATATTTCCCACAATTTTAATAGCTAGAGTCACCAAATTTGGTATGTAGGTTGCTGTTGACCTCCCAAAAAGACCTTGAATCCAGCGAATCTTTCCAGAGTGTTAGAGCTAGAGATACCAAACAGATGGCCTTTGGGCCCTCCCGACTAAAGCCATCTTACTTGTTTTATATATGGGTCGAATGGGAGGAATTATCCAAAATCCGAAATATTCCTGATATGAGTCTACTCTACGAGAACATAATAAACGAAATTTTGTGGCTCTAGCTGTTAAAGTCTCCCTCTGTTAAGAAAATCAACGCTTAAAATCGATTTTTATCGATAATAACGTAACGGAAAGCAATATATGGAAAAAAATGATAACCTTGTTCTGCTTTAGCTTTTGTAGTTTCCGAGATCGCTGCGTTTATACAGACGGACGGACGAACAGGGGACACGGCAAAATCGACCCAGCCCGTCTTACTGACCAAGAATATGTATTATGGGGTCGGAAATGCTTCCTTCTGTCTTATTATATAATTGTACCGTCCTGAAAATTTCCTATTCTTAGCTCAGACGTTATTCAAGAATTTATTTTCCATAGTGGGGACCACGCGCAGCTGCTGCCAGTAAAGTGCGCAGCAAGCGGCGTGTATAAATGTATGTGACGACTATCACCGTTGGGTTCAGGGTATCTCCTAGTTGGGCTTCAAGTTTAAGAAAAGCACTGCTCACGTTACACCTGTGTGGGTAGTGTATACCCTAGTCGAGAGCACTCGGCAAAAAATCAGAGCAGTGATAATGCGACATGCAGTCCTACTTCAAACCACATTAATATCCACATCTAAGAGGCCGCAGGCCGCAACATTTGGATCTCAGCTTGTCACTTTTGATATGTATAGCAGTGTGTGTGTGTGCGTGTGTGTGTGCGTGTGTGTGTAACTGGCAGTGAATGTTAGTGAATGTGACAGAGCAAATAGATGCTGATAGCTCTGAGACATGCCGCAGGTCCGGACTCGGGTCCAGTCCAGAGCACACGTCACTTGCCTAGCAAACTGCAATGTGCTGACAGGCAACAGCAGCAACAAGAACAACAACAACAACGACAACAACAACGACAACAGCAACAGCAGCAAAGAAGGGGGAATGAGGTAGAAACAAAAACTACAACAACATCAACAATACCTCAAAAGCAGATGATACGACAAGGGGAGGTCGACAGAGCGACACTCTTTCACAGTTAAATACGTTAGAGACCAAAGCAGATAAGGCGCAAATTGTAGGGTGAGGTTTTGCAGATACGATTTTATAAATATGTATTTTTCGCTTTCGATTTATGCACCCCATCAACGGTCCAACGACCATATCACCATCCTCACCCACACCCACACCCACACCCACATCGCCCCAGCTCCTGTCACCGCTACCACCCCCACGGGTTTGGCGTTTAATGAAGTGTCATCGCCTGTAAAATGAGTCTGCAAATCGCATTAAAGCAACTACTCGGTTAAGGGTAAGCTTGTCAAGTACAAGCCGATTCCCGCTGCCAGAGGCTGCGGATTACAGACGGAGCTACAGTTACAGTTACGCTTACAGTTACAGTTAGAGTTCGAGTTAGAGTAACAGTTACCACCTTCCTCCTGCCGCCACACCCAAACAGTTAAGGCAAACACGCGGTCGGAGCTTACGCACAGATTTTGTTTTCGAAACTTGGGGCGTATGTGGTTAAACTAATTAGATCTTTGGTGAATCTCGGCGAGTGTGAATCGCGCATTTATATGTACACTCAGAGAAAAGCACAGTTTTAACTTTTATAATTATTAATTATATAAGAACTTGCATCCTTCAAGTAAGCGTAAAATATTTACTATAGGATTTACAACGTTTCTTAGCTTAAGTATTGTATTGAAGATTTGTGCTTGGGAACTTCGGGCTTTTCTCAAGTTGGGAAATTTCCACCTTGAGTGAATACTTAACACTTTTGTACCTTGATTTTTAAGCTGTTTCTTTGACTGTATATACACACGACAACTTTCTATATACATTTTTGAAATCAAATAATTTTACCTGTGCCTTCCAAAATCCGAAATATTGACTACCTGCGTATGCTCTACAAGAACATTTTGGTGAGACATGCTCCAAAATCAGGGTTATAAATCGATAAATTTCGTTAGTAAGAAAACTGGACGAGCTATCAATAATTCGAAAAACAAAACTTCAACTCTCCTATTCAGTGCTTTCTGTCAATATATAGTATATTAAAATTTTCATGTCAACAAAATCTGGTGTCTCGAGCTCTCAAAATACGCGAAATAAGCATAAAAAGTTAAAGGTTGTGTTAGATTTTAATCGATTTTAGATTATTTGACATAAACTAGATTTGCGCGTGCCATGGACGAGTCGATATTCGAAAAGTTGAAGTCTATAGCTCTTATAGTTTTTTCTTTAATTCTTGTCAACAAAATCTGGTGTCTCGAGCTCTCAAAATACGCGAAATAAGCATAAAAAGTTAAAGGTTGTGTTAGATTTTAATCGATTTTAGATTATTTGACATAAACTTGATTTGCGCGTGCCATGGACGAGTCGATATTCGAAAAGTTGAAGTCTATAGCTCTTATAGTTTTTTCTTTAATTCTTGTCAACAAAATCTGGTGTCTCGAGCTCTCAAAATACGCGAAATAAGCATAAAAAGTTAAAGGTTGTGTTAGATTTTAATCGATTTTAGATTATTTGACATAAACTTGATTTGCGCGTGCCATGGACGAGTCGATATTCGAAAAGTTGAAGTCTATAGCTCTTATAGTTTTTTCTTTAATTCTTGTCAACAAAATCTGGTGTCTCGAGCTCTCAAAATACGCGAAATAAGCATAAAAAGTTAAAGGTTGTGTTAGATTTTAATCGATTTTAGATTATTTGACATAAACTTGATTTGCGCGTGCCATGGACGAGTCGATATTCGAAAAGTTGAAGTCTATAGCTCTTATAGTTTTTTCTTTAATTCTTGTCAACAAAATCTGGTGTCTCGAGCTCTCAAAATACGCGAAATAAGCATAAAAAGTTAAAGGTTGTGTTAGATTTTAATCGATTTTAGATTATTTGACATAAACTTGATTTGCGCGTGCCATGGACGAGTCGATATTCGAAAAGTTGAAGTCTATAGCTCTTATAGTTTCCGAGATCGACGCGTTCGTACATACGGACAGACGGACTTACGGACATGGCTAAATCGAATCGGCTGTTGATCCTGATACTTCCTGCTTCCTTCTGCCTGTTACATACATTTGCACAAAACCATTATACCCTTATTACCCATTTTCAATGGGTTTATTATATGGCGTATTTATATATCAGGCAGGGCATTAAGGTTTCTTTTTTTTTTCTTATAAAATATATTTTATGCTGCTTCTCAATATATTGCCCGATTGGTTTGAAAATTTTAGAACAATTCAGAAACAAATCAAAAATATATACCAATCTGAGACTTGGTTTGTCACATCTCGACTCTGCAATTCTCTATTCGCACTTAATCTGTCATAACCTTGCAGGGGGTATTAGGATTTTGTCCTTAGATGGCTTTATCGGAGTAGGACACTATATAGCTGCTATAGGAACTATCGGTCTAAAGTTAAGTTTTCATAAAAAACATTATATATAAAAAATCTCTACACTAAATGCACTGACATTGGAATTTGCATGAAGATGTAAGCGTTCCGTCAATTTATTTGAATTACTTCCAATCTCATTTAAAGATCAAGTAACAAATATTTTTGCTAATCCCAAAAGCTAATTTTTTTTATACGCTGAACCCCATTTAGTAATAAAGTTAAATTAAATACAAATAATAAAAAAATGTTACTTTATTACTCAATGCGCTGAAGCCATCCAGAATGGGTATCGATTTTACGAGGTCTGTCTGTTCGTCTGTATGAACGCAACGATCTCGGAAACTACAAAAGCGAGAGACGTAAACTATAGATTTTTCTATAACATATTTCTTTATTCTCGATAAATACCGATATTAAGTTTTGTTTTTCTTAGCACAGCTCGGAAACTCTAGTTGTTGCAAAGTATGTGTTTGTATACGTGTAATGTTGAATACAAGCGGTAAGAAATATATATAACGAAGGCTCGCAGCTCGGTTCAGGGTATCGCCTAGTCGGACACTCCCGACTAGCGCACTCTTGTTAAAGTTTCAGTTTAAAAGTTAAAGTTTTAAAGCATTCACAACTCTTTTGCATGTCACCCACAGCCATTTTTGTGAGTACACGGTACAAAACTAAATTGTTGAGGAGTGGATTACAAAAGAAATTTGATTGCGAAAACGTTGCCCGTATTATAAAGTCAAGGGTGCACACTAGCAGACACCCTGTATCCAACTTCGAGATGCAGAAAATATTCCCATTTACCTTTTTATATTCTATGTGCGTCTGCTTCCCTTAGCCCTAAACTATACTTTTATATTTATTGTCCCATCAAAATTGAGAGTTGTGTTAATACCAAAAGCAAAACAGTTTTGCGTTTTCTTCAATAAAAAGATAACCCGATAACTGAAATATCAGCAAATATGATATTCGTCTATAGAACTTGTAAGCTTTGAGGAAAACTCTCAAAATGTAAGCTGGATTTAAATTAAATAAGAGGTTTAATCGAAGAAAAAATAGGTCAAATGGATTGCATCCAGTTTCTATTCTCGACGGTCAATATTGATTAAAAGTATATATACTAAATTACATACACCTGTTTTCAACATTCACAATATACCCTCCTTACCCATTTAATTGACACAGGGAAAAAATCATATCCAGACATTGTCATAAATCAATTTTGCCCAAAATACGCACGATTGACTTAAAATACATTTTGGATGGTGCTCATTTTATTGCTCGCTAGTATTTATTTACATACATTCATACCTCACCGATACAGATAACCTTTCTCAGCACTGCGATTGTATTTTATTTATCAGTCCTATCGTCGGCAATTCGATAAGGACAAACCTGCCGTCGTGCGTAAATAGTACAGGCACGTGACCCAGCGCCCACTGCTTGATTGTCCTTGCCAGACTTTCTATTCCCAGTCTACTGCTACCTTCCCCCAGTCTTCCGCATATTACGTAGTCATGTGTACACTTTCAGAACTCGGAAACGCTATACACTTATCTGTGCATTTATAGAGATTCTATTTATATTTTCTCACAATCAAATTTATTGAAAGTTGCAGAATGTTATAACTTTAATAAGGTTATTTGTAAAATAAAGATCAGTATATATAATCGAGATTTTACATTTCATTTACACGAAAGCAAACCCGAGCAGAATAAAGGATAATTATCTTTCGAATTTAATTTAAATTTTGCACTTTTCCAATAGCATATCAGAAACAAATAGCAAGTTGCAGACGGATTAAACCGACTGCACAATACTCTGTTCCCACTTTAATAACAGCTTTAATAGTTTAAATCTCTGGCTTCAATAACGACGGAAAAATTGCGTACATACGGACAGACGACACACAAATAATAATAGAGTATAAAAATGCATAAGCCTCTGGATCATGACCTTAGTTTATATAAATATATAGACTCCAATGGATTTATGCAGATGTAGCAACAGATGTTGTTATACTGTTATTACAGACTTTCAAAAACATATGAACACTATATTAAAACTTTTATCCTATGACTGTGGATAATAAAAAAAATAATAAATAATAAAAAAAATAATAAATCGACTGTCAAAAAATTACACAATAAATATAGTTTATAAGGAACACATTAACGACAGTTCAGTTCCAATATTCTCCCTGAACTTAAAGGTCATAGTTCAATTTCAGACAGAGAGGATGGCAAGTCTATATCGATTGATACTGATCAGGAATAAATTTGCTGTAAGTCTGCACTTCGAAGACGGAATTCGATCGTGATCACTTACCCTTTTTGAGCATTACATCATCTGCTGTAATGGTACAGTTGCCCAAACGCACGCTGGGGCCACCAATGTTGATGAGATCGCTTGGCGGGGTCAACGGATGGCCTGGCGCCGTGCCAGGGGCTGCGGTCACACCGCCGTTGCCATATCCGGCCACGGATATAACTCCGGGCGAGGGAACTAGTTCGCCACCATTCAAAGGAGCTGCATACCAAGACCCAGTGGGGTAATGGCGAGATGGCCAGCTCTGCTGCTGCTGGAGGTGGCTATGGGGATGGATCGAGTGGCTCGAATGGGGATGCGGACTAAAATGGCTTGGCACGGTCGTCATTAGCTGCTCATGACTGACTGGGGGCGCGCCCGATGTGGCAGATATGGCAGAACTATCCAGCGTCGAGACGTGTTGAGTGTTCAGCAAACGTATTTTCTCATAGATCGACTCCTGCTCGCTACCCTCTCCAGAATTGCTGGCACCTCCACTCTCCGATGAGTTCAACGGCGTCGCCGTTTGCATAAGATCGTTCGTCGACCCCTGCCCCGCCCCCGCCCCACTAGCTCCACTCAAGCTATTGCCATTACTATTACTATTGCCATTGCTGTTCGCATTACCGCTCCCCGCCGTATGGCTTGTGTTTGTGCTTGCGCTGGGATTCGAGCTGGAGCCGCCGGTTCCGGCGCTCTGCTGCTCCTTTTGTGCTGCCAAGTTTCTTAATACTCTGTTTATCGACGATACCTGGAAAGCACACAAAAATCACAATCAATAATCAATCAATTTATTAAGTTTGTTCAGGAAACAATACTATAGTATTTTATTTCTATAAATTTATTTATATTTATATTTAGAGACTATAAATCATGCACTCAAAGAAAACAAAAAGAATACATGTGTTCTGTTTCCTATTTTATAAACTTTTAAAATCTCAAATACAAGACTTAAATGAAGTTCTCAATCGAACGTTTTACGCTTGATTTCAGTCTTTAAGTTCTTGTAATAAGTATTTTACACATACATACATATGTATATTTGCAGTTAGTCGTTCACATTTGACCAAAGTCATCTTCTTTTTATACTTGTTCATGATGTGAAAAGAGTATTTTGGGTTTTGTGCAATCTGCATCTGTCCGTCTGTTCGTCCGTCTATGAACGTCATTTTTTTCGCTACTTTTGAAGCTAGAGACTTGAAGCCAGCGTCAGATAAAGTGTTGCGATTTTTGGCTACGCCCACTGGGGGCGTGGCAATTCGTTAAAGTTTATTTATCTCCCTCAGTTTTAAAACTAGATATATATAATTTTCAGGCAGATTACTGATGACCACCTTTAAAGATCGAGCTCTCGAACTTCTCCAAAATAACAATAATAATTTAGACCGTTTTCGACTGTTTTAAGTGAATGAGTACTGCGGAGTCGGTTAGACCCGATTGCTACATTCTTACTTGTTCTATTATTATTTTAAGGCAGTGCCTGCGCATGACAGCGCTTTTGAAATGAATTCAAAAGGCAAAAGCAAAAGCAGAACCAAAAGCGAACGAAAGAAAGAACAAACGCGCAAAACATATAAATGAGCGAGTGAGAACAACAGGGAAAAGTGCAGTTGAGTGGAAAAATTAGGCAGAAATGTCCTTTCGAGGGAACGAAAGCGAACGCTTGTATAAAAACTTATTTTTAAAATAAAATGAGCGCCATCCCCGAAAGCGTTGTACATACTACATACATACAAACATGCATACAACGTCGTTTACCCCTACCAAAGCAGGTATACAGGGACATATGGCATATGTATTCATAAAAAAAATGTCCATAAATAGGGAAGTACATAAGAGCCTAACTGTAGGTACATATTTTGGCTCAAATCAACAAGCTAAATACGCTCCTGAGACCTTCCAAAAACCATTTTTTTATCGAAAGCGATCCAGTAATTTTAAAAAAAAATTAAAATAGGTTTTGCCATTCATAATAAGGAGAGTTTTCAACATTTTAGCAACCTAAAATGCATACAAAAAAATGATAGCAAAAAATAAACTAATAATTCTTAAAAATTATTAATGAAAACCTCTTTTTTTATATGCATATTTGTCAATAACTAATCATTTAATTGCTTTTTATTATATTAATCAAAGTATATTTAAAATAGTGATTTTCCAAAATATTTGTTATTAATTTCAAGAACAATTTTAAAATAGTACTGAAAAACTTGAAAAATTCTTTTAAAACCCTGTAGTATAATTTTAAAATATTTATTTTAAGCTAGCATTAAGTAAATAAATAAATAATAAATGTACACTTTTGGGTTTCGGGCAGCAAATTTGGAAAAGTATGCGTAGTTCTATGAAAAAAATACTAATGTATGGTGTGAGTGCACTAAACGATACACTAAACAAAATTTTAATATTATAGGTTTGTACCCCAAACCCAAAAATATTAAATAATGCTTGAAGTACGTTTTTAATACACTGAACCCATTGAAAATGGGTGAAAAGGTTATGTTTTGTGCAAATGTATGTAACAGGCAAAAGGAAGCACCTCCGACCCCATAAAGTATATATATTCTTGATCAGGACGACGAACGCAGCAGTCTCGAAAACTACAAAAGCTCCAGACCTAAACTTTTCGAATATAAATTCTTCCAAACCATACGCAGAACAAGCTTATCAGTTTTTGATAGCTTGCTCCGTTTCATTTTTATCGATAAAAATCGATTTTAAGACTTGGTTTTGTTATACATATGTTGCGCTTTGGTTAAATTCGCAAAATGTTACAACGATCATACTCTTAGTGTAGAACTTATTCAAGAATTCATTTTCCATAGTGGGGGCCAAGCGCAGCCGATGTGTAAAGTACGCAGATTGCAGCGTGTATTTGTGTGTGATTTTGTGTATGTATGGAAGAAAACAAGGGTTCAGGCTATCTTTTAGTCGGGTGCTTCCGACTAGAGCCATCTTACTTGTTTAATCAAGAAATGCCTAACTTTAGCCCTTTTTCAGCGGAAATACGCTAAATAATTTAGCTTCGAGGGCTTATGGGAATGATTTGACTAATACATCACAGTTTTATCAACGCTGAACTTAATATTAATACAAGTTATGGAATTGATTTAATCAGATATTGACTTAATTTTAGAGACTGATATTAAATTTAGACTACATTTAGCTTACATTTTAAAATGGTTTAAAATAATTTCTTAAGTGTACGGCTGACTTTACGACTAAGTCTCATGAAATTGACTTATATACAAGTACAGTAGGGCAAAATAAATAGAGAATGATAATAATGGTATATCTACATAATATTATTATTAATATACATTAATGTATACAACAAGAATTTATTTTAATTACAGAACTTTGGTCAGTTTCTTTCACAGTTCATGTTCATATTTAAACCCTCGGACTCTCGGAACAAATTAGAGCATGCGGCCAGGTCCAGCACACAACTGCCAAACACTAATGCTTTCACCCCTCAACGGCTTTGTTACGACCCCGGTTCCGGATCCTGGGTTCCGTCCAATCGGTCGATTCCGTTTCTGTTTCCAGCATAAAAGGAAAAATGTGATTTCCCCTCGCGCGTGAATTTCAACGCCTAACGCTTTGTGGTGACGGGCTGGGCTGTATTTATTTAATATTGTACGTTTTTCATACTTTTTTCTAGCACTGATTTCCCTTTTTGTCGTTTAATGTGCATAAAAGATTTTTTCTTCCATTTGAATGAGCACATTTTCCACACAACTGTCAATGAGGAAAAGTACAACGCAGGCCATCGGCATCGCTGTCACAATTCATTTTGTTTCTTTGCTTCTTTCCTTTTTGGCATACTTAATAAACAATCAAAAAAATGGTAATGCTAACTAGATGTAAGAATAGAAAAATGGGAAAAAATGGCGTCAAGAATACAAAAGAAATTCAAATAGCACGGAAAATGGCAAATAATAATGGCTTGAAAAGCTTGCGTTAAATTTGTCTACCTTTTAGGGAAAGATTCTCTCAAAGACAGAGATAAAGTTGAAAAAACGAGAAGTTAAAGAAGGATTTGACTTATTTAATTAATTTTAGCAATAAGTTATGCTCTTTGTCCATATTTTCCTAGGAATGTAAGCCTAATTAATCGATTTTTTAAATCCCCAACCAAGGCCTCATTAACGTCATAAAGTGTAACACATGTGAAAACTTTAATTTCAAATATTTTTCGGAATAATTATTTTTAAAAGATATAATTCATACATTTTTGTGCGTTTCTCTTTATCTTTAGTAAACAAGTAAGGTGGCTCTAGTAAGAACTAGTAAGACTTTTCAGTACTAATAAGAGCATTCGAATCTATGTACAAACCAATTTCTTTAATTTATGGGGCGAATGGGGGAATCTAAAATCCGAAATATTCCTAATAAACTACATTTGATGGCTCTAGCTCTCATAAGCTCTCATAGCTCTCTTAAGAAAACCAAGCCTTAAAATCGATTTTGATCAATAGTAATGAAAGAGCCAGACATCGACAACAAAACAAAAAAAAATTATAAACTTGTTCTGCGTATGGTTTATGACAAGATATAGTCGAAAAGTTGAGGTCTCTAGCTTTTGTAGTTTACGAAATCGCTGCGTTCATACAGACAGACGGACGGACGGACAGATGGACGGATAGACAGACGGACATGTCTAAATCGACACATCTCGTCGTTCTAATCAAGAATATATATACTTTATGGGGTCGGAGGTGCTTCCTTCTGCCTGTTACATACATTTGCTCAAAACCATTATACCCTTGTTACCCATTTTCAATGTGTTCAGGGTATAAAAAATTTAACTTTTTGACATGATAATTAACTCCATCCTGGCATGAGCTGGAAAATGAGTCAGCAATTTATATATTTGTCAACAGGACAAACCAATCCACGTCAAAAAAGGAAGATGGCTCCAGACGGGAATGCCCAACTAGGAGTTACCCTCAATCCAGCTGTGAGCTGTCCTTACATATATTTAAACCTCTTTGCATTCATTAATACATTCACAAAATCAAATCACAAATACCTAATATGTAATTATGATATCATGTACATTTTATGCTTTCAGTATTTTAATACATATCCATATGTATGCCTACATGCATGTAAGATTTAAGATAAACTTACACTTGGTATGTTGTCATTGGTGCATACATTCTCCTGCAATAATCTATCCCGAATTTCCCAGGCAAATATGCTGGGACATTCCCGCTTGTATTGTGAGATTTTACTAACGACTTCTGCGGTGGCCACTCGAGGTTTGGAGCCTCCAATCGCACGTGGTCGAATGCTTCCTGTTTCGTAATATCTGAAATAAAATGCAATCAAATGTAAATAGTTCTTTCGCGTAATTTAAAGTAAAAGAATAAAGTAGTCTGCATGTAAGAATCTTATTTTCAGGTAAAGCAATATTTAGCCGGATTTTCACAACGAGTGTTGTCATGGCTTTTTCTGACATAAATAGTCGGTTTTGTACTGAATAACTGTACACACCTAAGAATATACAAATCAGTTAGGTCAACCAAAGGAAATTAAATGGAGCATGGATTTCAGTTTTCTTTCCTCCAAAGATATGGATGGATTTCGATTTTTATATACAGTGGCTCAAAGTCTATTTAATGCCGTGCCTACCTTTTTCTTCAACACTCTCTAGCTTAAAAACTGAAAATTAATGTTGCTGTATGAAATACAAATCAAAGTTCAAAAACAAAATGAGCAAAACGAAATGCGTATTAAAAACTAAGCTCACAGCTTATTTTATGCAGTCATTTCTCTATATGTTATTTGTATACCTTTACTCTACTTCTATACTTCTTTTTACAGTAAGGAAGGCAGGAAGGCCCCGATCTCAATTTTCAGCAAGTCTGACAATCCGTACAATGTACGGAAAATAAAATCAATTCCGCGACAAGAAAGCCGTAGCAAGCAGTATAGCGTAGAAAATATCCGGTGCGTACTAAGCGAACATGATTCTAATGCCCGAGTAGTTAAAAAAATACCATTCATCAATGCAAAGAACAGATTTTGAAGACTTAACTTTGACAGTGGACACGTTTCAAAGGCCATAGAGTATTGGAACTCAGTAATATTCGTATATGAATCAAAATCTAACAATTTTGATCTCATGGCATGTCCTACGTTTGGCAAAAACCGAATACTGAACTCAAAAAAAAACTTATCGTCAAGTTTTCAATTTTAGCAGGATGGCGAAAACAAACACAAGTGGGAATAGTTGAGGCCTGGTTGATTTATAACTGCCCCCAATAGACAATACTTCAATCAATCATTTAAAGTATTACAAATATTAATACTAACATTAAAAGCTAAGCTTTTCAAAATTACAACTACCTGCATAAAATAAGCTGTGCCCTGAAATTTGTTGGTATTTTTTTCGAATTTTAAAGGTATTTTGTAGCTGTGTGTTGATAATAAATGAAGTTCCTTTTTAAAATATATATCTTACATTTTCGAATGGTACCAAAATGTTAATTTAATTCATAATAGTTTCGTGGTTAGGCCTTTGAAGTCGAGAGTACGCACTGCACAACCTTTTTGACAAGTATCTCCTGTCTATCTCCTGTATCGGTATTTATGTGTGTGTATGTATATTTGGAATGCAGCTTATGCACTTGGTATCTAAGACGTTACACCGTACTCACCTGCCTAAAATTTTGCTAACACATCCATTGGAAACTTGAAGGATCCGAGAAATATCACATGGTCGAGCTCCTGAGTGGGCGAGCTCAACGATTTTCTGGCGAGTCGAATCAGGTAGAGGCCTGCCGCCAACAAAGACGCCACCCAGCTGATTAACACCACTGTGACCTGAAAGATTCAATTCATATAGATACGTTAATAAACTCGATAAACTGTTTTGAAGAAAGTTTTACTTCAGCCAGCGACGAAGCAAATAGAAAGGTTATATAATCGAGAGTGTTCGACTGTAGTTGTCGCAAATACAGTTTCGTTTATAGGGTATAATGGTTTTGCGCAAATGTAGAAGGTAGAAGTAAGCATCTCCGACCCCAGAAATCTTGGAAACTTTAAAAGCTAGAGACTTGAACTTTTCCAACATGCGCAGATCGATGCGAGGATTATTATGCGATTTTATCGTAAGAAGATCGCTGAGACATGTTCGAGATGATAAGAGCATCGATCCAGGATGATCCAGTCGTCCGACATCTCGATGCCTGTTATGATCGTTATTGATGATATATAACAGTATATAACATAGTATGTATAACAGCTGTATCTCAATCAGGAAAAGGTCACTTTGCAATACTGACATCAAACGCTCTTAACACCCAATTCTAAACTCTTCCCAATTTTTTAAAATTTAATTTTACAGTTTCAGTGTTCTGAAAGTACAACCAAGTTATTCACACTTGGATAAATACTTGCAAAAAAATATTTCCAACCTGTTTGCCATGTAGATATGTCGAGTTCGATTCAATTTGATTTCTTTAGGACTTCGCTTTCAATGAGGCAAAAAATTTGGTTTGGCACGCTCTAAAAATGTAACAATGAATACGGTCGAGAAGAAGAGTCTTTCTGAAGTCAAAGAAACGTTTGTTTGGTAACAACTCAATTCGGTTGCTGAGAAATATAGCGATTTGAGACAACATTTTTATTAGACAAGAACGATGAAAAATGAAACAAAAACATAATAGAAAAGAAATGAAAAAGAGATAATCAAATCAAGCGGTCAACCAAAAAGATTTTGAAAAAAGGTCGAACTCGTCAGTCGAGCATGGATTTCAAACAGAATTTCCTAGTATTGATTGTCAGATAATCCCCAAATCTGCGTATCAATTTGATTCTTACTTGAAGCCAGCGAACCGGCAACTCGCCTGCCACTTTTACCCCATTATCGAATGCCTGGAGATGAGGGTCAAGGCACCTTGAAAGGCCAGCCCGACACAGTTTCGTTCTGAAGACGGTTTGCGCTAGTTGAGCATCCGACCATTAAAGTGGCATCATTTTCGAATAGATAACAGTGATAACATCTGTCTGTACTCTTATCTGTCAACTCATTGCATTCACTGTACTGTACACAAATCAACCATAATTCATGGGACCAATTCATGTGATTTCGTATCACATTAATCCCAATTACTACAATACAAAGCTTTAGGCTATATTCGGATTTTAGCTTGTGTCCTTTTTAGCGCATTTGAGATTAATATTTTAAACGTATCCGAGGTTACAGTGAAAGCTCTCTTACGCGGACACTAGCTTAACTCCATTTATTCAATTCAGAAATATATTATATGTATGTAGTATAATAATATGGAAACTTTTGTCAATTAGCTTATTAACATGCAAATTGTTTTCCAGTCTTATGCCAGAGTCAGCTGTTGTGGATAAGGCCGAGCTAATGCAAGCCAGGTGAATGTATCCCAATGCTACTGCGAATAAAAGAATAGTTTCCACAAATATGAATATATTTATCCATATGTATGTACGGCAGTTTACAGCAGATTCGAGCAAATGCGATGATTTACCAAATGCAACAACGCTGACAAAAGCCGAAAACATCTTGCGAATGGGATTAACAATGTAATTGCAACACAAATCAGTTTGGGAACAATTGTGTGCGAAGTATTGTGTAGTGGACCCTGGGCCAGGTCGCAAACCTGGGTCCAAGCCTGACCCATTCTCGAGACGAGCATGACGAGGGCAAGAAAACAACCACTAGGAACCACGTCGGTTTCCCGACTACTAGTGAGCCGCTAAAGAGGCTCATTTGTGTGATGAATGCTCGGGAGAACGAGAAAGAGAAAGAGGCAGCGCTATATGAGTAATGAGGGAGATAGAGGACACTGGGATGTCCATGTTCGACACGAGCATGGACGGAACAAAGGCAGACAAAAAAGAACTACTGACGCTTTTGTTTGTTTTCATTCGACTTTGGCTTTCAACGTCGATAATTGTTTTCATTTGTAACGACATGACACGAAACGGTCGTCGAACACACACTCTTCAATATCATTATAGGTGGAAAATGATTGTATTGATTCACAAACAAACAATCGCACGGACATAACTGAAAGTACTTATCAGCACAGCGGGTGTCGAGAGCCGAGAGCCGACTGCCGACTGCCGGGTGCTAGGTAGGGACGGAGAGGGACGGAGGGGGACGGGGACATACCATGTCGCAAACGGGAACAGTAGCTCGATCGACTATGTGTAGTTTGCCGATCCTGATCCACCGATACCCCGTGGGCCCAATAAACGTCTTTACTTGGACTCCGAACCCGAACACACCCCGGCCATTGTCCGCAATGATCAGCCTGGCTAAGGGTTTTGTCCGACATTCATTGTGCTGCGATAATTTCCAGCTTATGCTGCATCCAGACTTACGACCAAGTCATCGACTGCACAATGCCAGCAAAACAATTAGTGGAAAAATCAATGAAGACGAACGTCTCGCAATTTTCACACCGAATGCCAAATTTTGCACATAATTTTCACAAATTGGTTCGTTCGGCGACACGCTCTTCACAAACAAAGCTACCCGCTATCCTGTGAAGTGTCTTAGGCAAATGACTCAATTACTGGTGTTTGTGTGTGTGCGTGAGTGCTTCTACTATATTTTGACACATAATTTGTATAATTCAATTAAATGGCCCAAACGTGACCTTTTTATTTGATTACCAGATAAGCACCGGCTTCCGAAATCTGAGACTCAAAATGCTTTAGTTCGAAAATATGTTTGATGCTGGCTAGTTTGTAATTAATTCATATAAAAATTAACATGGATCTAGTGTGGAAATTCAATTTATTAATTTTATTATTATTGGACGTAGATTTTGTACCAACGGCAGTACATTCAAGTGGACCAACGATACCAAGCAAGGGCTTGGTTAACGCGTGGACTCAGGCCACAGATGACTTAGGAGTAGAGTTTTTAGACTAGGTATAGAAGTAGCATTACTTATTATATGGAAAAGATTATTATAATTGGAACATAAGATCCGAAATGTGTTATGGAAAGCTAAGTGACTACAACAGGTCTCAAATGACAGTGATAAGAAATTCCTGGTACTTCTGCTCGGAACTGCAAAAAACTAATTTGGCTAAGCAATTCGGAAGAATCAATTTGCCCATTAATTAATTTGTGTAAGATCTTATCCTTAGTATGTAAGAAAATTACAGTTTTCTATCTTCTAAGCAACTAACTTGATGTAACCGAAGTCGCCGTTAACTGTTTTTCACCTTGATCTAATTTGATTCATATAAAATAATAAATATAATATTTCTTATGCAATATTTCTCTATTCAAAATTGTTATTTTTTTTATCAAGAAGCAAGAGCAGAACGAAAAATCAATCAAGGTTAGTCTCGATGTCCACTTGGTCCATGTTCTTTTTCGATCCCTAGTGTGCTCGAAAACAACTTATTGACTTGAATGCTTGAAGAACAGCTAAAAGAAGTCTTCCTTAACGACCCTTAACCATTGACTGTACTGTTTATAATTTGGCAATCCGTGTTTATGATTTAAAATAATAAGTCAACTAACGCAAATATATTTTCATTATTTATACGCGAACTTTTGAAGTTTTGCTACGATAATCCGACCCGATCGGGTTATATACCGATCAAAAGGTATCATTTAAACTAGAATAATGTCATGCCACAAGATGTGATAGCTGCACACGTAGATCTTTGAGATATTTATTATACCCTGAACCCATTGAAAATGTGTAAAAGGGTATAACTGTTTTGTACATATGTATGTAACAGGCAGAAGGAGGCATATCCGATCGCATACAGCATAAACGTGACCCGGGTTTTTGAGCATATCTCAGAAACTATAAAAGCTATGAACACCAATTTTAGTTTATTATGTTCTTGTAAAAGTAAGTAAAATATTACGAATATTTCGAATTTTATTCGCCCCCATATGAAAAAACCCCAATTTAAATACTACAGACTTGCGCTTTGGATTGGTTTGGTTTGATTTCATAACGATCATGCTCTTAGTTTAGTTATTCAAGAATTAATTTCCCAAGCGCAGCTGCTGAGTAAAGTGCCTTGCTTCCCGCCGCGTTTGTGTGTGTGTGTTGTGTATGATTTTGTGTATGAGTATGTATGACTGCAAAAGGGTTTAAATGTATGTAACAAAAGACCACCGCTGGGTTCAGTGTATCCCGAAGTTGGGCAGTCCCGACTAGCGCACGCTTACTTGTTTTCAAATTAATTGAGTTGTTCACTTTCGCTATCTACTGTCGGAAATGCAAATAGTTTTTTAAATACACGATATTCTTGGGGAAAGAAGAATTTAGCTTAAGGCAACAAAGCTCTTTTGTATACACCCATGCCTCGCTATACGGCCATCTCCATTAACGGCATCTTTGCTTAGCGGCCTCGGCCTATTTTGTGCCAAAGCTCACTTAGTGCCCTATATAATAATAAGGCCGTAAGACGAAATATGGGCGTAGTTGTTTACACTAACACAGCTCAATGCCAAGCCTGGCGACACAAAGACAAAAAATTAACTTCGGCTTAGCTCCATTTAATTTGTTCTTCTCTTGATTGGGAAGATATTTGTATAATAAAGCTGAAAGACAGCCTGCTCAGCCTCACGGTGTTTAAGACCTAATGTAAGTTATTTTAAAAACAACCAACAAGGTTTTTTCTTATAATACGCGATACTTCTTCTTACTGGATTACGTTCAAGTCAAAAATAATTTTGAATTTGCGCAGAAGCTAATGCAATTGAGAATCTACTAAGGGAAGTTAAGTTTGTTTTTCAATTGGGTCGAAAAGCATGTTAATATGTCAACAGCAATTTATCCGGGGGAATCTCTAAATAATATATAGGTGGTATAATAAGAGGGCAGGCATAAATTTCTTTATAGATAAATGTGGGTGAAAAGAACTTGTTATGAATGTGGAAGGGAACAGTTTGGAGGTGAAAAAAACGTACATTCATCATCTGTTAAGTGGTAGTAAGTTGTGGTAAAGTACGAAGATGTCGAATGTGGTGGCTGTGGTGCTGTGGTCGCATCCGCGGCTTCCATCGCAGCAGCTGTAGCTGCCTTTCCGCCAATGCCGCCTAGTCCGCTGCCACTAGTGACGCCCAAACAGGGCAGATTTCTCATAGCAAGAACATTGTCTATAAGAAAAGAGCAAAGCAAACGGAAAATAATCACATCAACTCTCAAACTTAAACAAACATACACATATATAAACATATATATATGTATATACATATATGCAATAACATAGCAATTAAAAGATAAATATTTTAATGATTCGTAAGGCACCTCTTGCCACAAGTGGGAAATACCCCACGAGTAGAAAGGCACCAAGTTGACTAATTCAGAGGTACCTTCAGTACATTGCCGGTGGATCAGACGTGACCACCAAGATCAAGAGCAAAAGCTTTGCAAATTAAAATATACATAGATTAAAACAATTAAAACAACTGTCGAGCATTTCATTCTTCTATTACTATTTATGGAATACAAACAAAAGCTACTTTCTTCCTAAATGCGTTTTTCTTTTCATGACAAATTTCTAATTCTCTTTTCAAGAGTTGATGTTCTTGGGAAGAAATGTATAATATTACTATAAGTATTCACAAAAATAGTCTTATGAGTTTAGGATATAGCTAAAAGCTATCATAGCAGCTATAGCTGCCTGCTAATTAAACATGACTGCCTAAATTTAGATTAAATTAATGCCTGGGCACTTAGGAAACTCGTTTACCGAGGACTTCTTAATAAAATATACAAGATACTACTACAAACGTGCCTTGGGCACGAATCCGGATTATTATTGTTGCCGGAAAAACTTGACCACCTAAACAACAATATATGTATTAACATATTTAGGTAAACTTATGAACTTGTTGTAATCTTTTTATGTGTTTCAAATAACCATTCTGTAAAAGAACGGAAGGACATACAATTTTTGGACCAACACCCGACTAAATTAAAAGGTTTCAAATTCTGTATACCGCATCCAATAATAATAGTGCTCATGCATATACAACACGGAACATTGTAAAATTGTATCGTTGTAAGTTGGTCAATTACTACGGGCGACAATTATTATTATATTTATATTATTATTATTATTATTTTCTTGGCATTTTTTGCTGTTGCTTCTGAGATATTAGCAAATGAAAATTGACATGTTATCATATTGAACTAATTTTGTCATACATCAATAATAATGCGGCGAGTTTGGATTTATTATTATTATTTTTGTTATTTAAAATATAGGGTATAGTTATAAACTATCAACCTAACTACTTTTAAATAGCACTGGCTGCTGTGGCCTTCGGCTAGCCTCGGATTCGAACCCGGATCCTCGTTGTTAAGTTGCCTAAATGCCTGGGTACTCAGACAATTCATCTGCCGAGGATTGCTGGAATTTATATAATCTGGAATGGTGCTACGTAAATCAAAAATATTGCTCTAGGCTTTTACATATATATATATAATCCAATCAGAAAACGTATCGTGACGCTATGTGTCAGAATTATCCTAGATAAATGACTCGAAATTATATATATATCAGGCCAGAGCTTATATCGCGCGTTAAGCGATCCATCGCACTTTGTTTGCAAATAAACATAAGAATTGATATGAGAACAACTGTGTGAAGAAACGACACATCAAGTGATATGTATAAATGAGATTAGCTGTCAGTACTTCAAAAGAAAATCATTTGGGTATATTTATTATATTATTATTAGAAACTTTACTTCTTTGCGCTCATATTCCTTGAGATATTGAGTAGTGTTCCGATAATCAGAGCGATGTCTGGACAGCCGAAAATATATTTTATAGGTATACTCTATGAAAACGGCAGTTCCGTTTTGTAATTCAAGTTTCAGGTGCATTTTATTCTTGAATCCTTTTCAATGAAGTACAAATTCTATTGATTTCATATTGGACTATTCAAGTTGCACAATGGGAGTTCTTGAATTAGGTGCAAATAAGTCAATACAAGAACTTTCGTGCTTGAAATATGAGTAAAACCGTTCTTAATTGTTGGAAACAAAAGATTGATCGAATTAGGCACATAATTCTTAGTTTTTTCTTCGAGTGTAGGAAAGTATTGACAAAAGCTGTTCACTATTTGTCGATAGAAGGTTTCCCAAAGCCCAATTTAAAAATACACCTTTATAGCCAGCTTACCCTTGTGGTTCATATCATCCAGAGTTGGCAGTCGTTCAATAAGTGCTCCTGTCGACCAAGGGACCGTTCCAATGGCTGCCGGAGTTGGTTGTAGCGTAAACATAGTTCAGATAGATATGTTTGTATGTATGGAAGTAGAAAGATGCTTGCGATCCCGGCAATCCGTGGGGATCGTGGCAAATATACCGAAAGGGAATGTAGACCAGTTGTTTTTGTTGATGGAATTGAGATTCAAATTCGCTCAAGTCTCTGTCGTATTTATTATTTAATTTATAGAATACATGCACTTTGAGAAATTTGCTTAGTGTGCTCCACTCGTCATTTGAGTGCCAACAAAGACTACTTTAAAGAAATCCCAGGGTTCACTGCGGGCGGCAATGTTTCACGTAGGGCTGCCACCACAGGATCGAGCCTGCCTCAAAGGAATTCATGCAGATGGTGATGATTTTTGATTTAAGGGATATGCATGTAAGTACCATATACACATACACATGCACATACACATACACATACACATATGTGTGTTGCATTGGTTGCTGTTCAACCTTTGTTTTTGTTATGTGAGCAGCCGCCTTTGTTTTAGTTCACTTGTTCATTTTTCACTCTTTCCGTTTTAATTAAAGGGCATGCAACTCATTATCAGCACCGTCGAGAACCAGGTTGTCGCGTTTGCACTGCTTAATACCATCTTGGGTACGCATACATTCGTATTCGCATTCGTATTCGTATTCGTATTCGTATTCATATTCGTATTCACAGATTTCACTTTTTACTTAATTGCAAATGTATTAATTCATTTTATTTTTCATCAGTGAATTTCACATTTTTGAACACACGTTGCGCGTTCTTCGTAAATCGTAGAACGGTATTCCGATTCAAAAGCCCGTTTTAGCTTTGCCTCATATTCGGGCCGTCGGAATAGTTACAGTAAATGCGCGAGCCACACTGCGAATGCAAATGCCAATATGACTATCGCATGCTTCAGACTTTGGCCTGAGGTTCAAGCGTCTGGGCTAATTCGAAGCGTGGTGGATAAGCGGCTCTCTTATTGGCTCTCCTAGCCCGTCCACTTAACATCCACTTCCACTGTGGCCGCATTCGGCTACGATGATTGGCTGCTCGCCAGTCGACTAGCTCTCTCGCTCTTGCCCGGCCCGTAAATGCCACTTGCACGCACGGTACAGCAATATGAGCTCGACAGCTGGAGCCTGAGCATGTGCCCTGACTCGCTTGTTGCGTTGAGCAGAAACTAAAAAGGACAGACCAAGGCTTGTTAATTCTGGCAAAGATATTTTTGCCTATTAAATGCTTGTTCGCTCCGAACAAATTAAGTTTAATAAATTGATTCATCCACCTCCAATACACGCATATTGATAACAGTCCCGAAGAAAATGCTTTTATAGTGCAATGCAGTTTTGAGACATTTTGCAAGCATTTATTAAACGATTTACCTCTTGCGATCGTTATGTTATTTTATATACACGACTTCACATATCGTAGCAGAATAGCTGAATATGCATATCAAGCACACATATGAATACACACATACACACACACACGCACACACGCACACATGCACATAATGCTGAATTGGGGAACTGGCATTTGGGGTAAACTAAAATTCTATTTGAATTTCCCGAGTGAACAGGCGAGTAAGTTGCAGCCGCCCAATTGAATTGTTTCATTCCGATACAATAACCGCTAGACTCTTCCGTTAACTACCCACACGGCTTCCGTTCCGACAAACACAAACACAAACACAAACACGAATACGAATACGAATGGGCGGGATGGAGCTCCTGGAGCCTGTTCCTGTTTCTGTTTCTGGGCGTGGGCGTGCGGTTGTTTTCAAAATGACGACAAGGACGGACGCGGACACACCCACATCTACACACACACACGCACAGACACACTCGCCTACATGCAGCCTTGATGTCGTGTGCCGATTATCGTTTGTCCTGCTTTCGCTCGCATGCCCGCGCTCTAGCGTCTGAAAGAGATGGCCATATGGCAGCTAAAAGCGAAGGCACTTATTCAAATTTTTGCTCGAAAAATGTTTACAAAATGCTTATGGAAATTGTTACAAACGACGAGTGCGTATAATCCCATTGAATTGACACTTTTTTGCGGGAAACGAAACTGTTTTAGATTTTTATCATTTCATGATTCCAAAAAGTATTTGATCACAAATATCAGAGATCGCAGAAACAACAATTGTCAAGCAAAACCAATTACGATTGCGACGCATTTAACTCTCAGCAGCTGCGCTTGGCGCCCACTATCGAAAATTAATTCTTGAATACTTAATTAAGAGAACGATCGTTATGAAGACCCTAATAAAAGCATTCCAGTCGATGTACAAACCAATGCGCAAATCTGTAGTACTTTGCAGGTATCCAAAATACAAAATATTCCTAATATGCGTCTACTTAACAACATAATAAACTAAATTTGGTCGCTCTAGCTCTTGTAGTTTCTGGGATATGCTAAGAAAACCAAGTCTTAAAATATAAGTTTATCGATAGTAATAAAGCGGAGCGAGATATTGAGAAAAAACATTAGGAGAAGCTATAGTCGAAAAGTTTAGGTCTCTAGCTGTTGTACGGACTGACGGACAGACGGACAGACTCAGCTCGTCGTCCTGATCAAGAATATATATACTTTATGGGGTCGGAGATGTTTCCTTCTGCCTGTTACATACATTTCAATGTATTCAGGGTATAAATACAAATAAGATTGTTCTAGTCGAGGGGACTTGACTAAGAGATACCCTGAACTCTAATGAACAATCCATATACAGTATGTCAAGAAAGTGTTTTGGCAATGGGAAAAATTCACAGTCTCCAATTTCTTTTGCAAAAAAAGTAATTGCTCAAATTGCTTAAAATGTTGTTGTATTTTATTTTGATTGTTTATGCTAATTACAAGTAGTACACAAAAAGTTACAAAATTCAACTGATTTTAACATTTTTAAAAAAAATAAAAAACAACATCCATTTTTATCACTTTATCAAACGATGTTATTCTTCCAGGCATTGTTTTATGCAGAAAACTATCCCACATGAAATTTCATCAAAAAAAAAAACAATACCAAAGTCATAGGCAAAGTGCAAAGCAAAAAAATAAAGCCTCAATTCTAACGGGATCAGGGCAAAAGCGAATTGCAAAACTATTCACAGTAGTTGTCAAAACACTTTTTTGACAGTGATAAAAATGGATGCTGTTTGTTTTTTTTTTATTATTAAAAATGTTAAAGTCAAATGAATTTAGTTAATTTTTTTTTACTACTTTTAATTAGCCTAATCAGTCCAAATAAAATATACAAAAAAATAAGAACAATTTGAGAAATTGCCTTTTTTTGTAAAAGAAATTGAAAAATTTAAATTTTTCCCATTGTCAAAACACTTTATTGACATATTGTATGAAATATATAGATTTTTGTAATTTGTGATTGGAGGAAATAGGAGTAGCTAATTTCTAAATTAACTAATTTCATTTGATTTTAACTTTAAAAAAAACATCAATTTTTATCACTTTATCAAACGATGTTATTTTTCCAGGCATTGCTATCCCACATGAAATTTCATCAAAAAAAAACAATACCAAAGTCATCGGCAAAGTGCAAAGCAAAAAAAAAAAAGCCTCAATTCTAACGGGATCAGGACAAAAGCGAATTGCAAAACTATTTACAGTGGTTGTCAAAACACTTTCTTGACAGTGATAAAAATGGATGTGGTTTGTTTTTTTTTATTTTTAAAAATGTTAAAATCAAATAAAATATACAAAAAATAAGAACAATTTGAGAAATTACCTTTTTTTGTAAAAGAAATTGAAAAATGTGAATTTTTCCCATTGTCAAAACACTTTAATGACATATTGTATGAAATATATAGATTTTTGTAATTTGTGATTGGCGGAAATAGGAGTAGCTATAAAATCTTAACATCGTATCTGACGCGATTATATCAGAATATATATTCCGAATTTCAAGTCTCTAGGTTCTCTGCAAGAACTTAACGTCTAGGTTTTGACACTGGGACCTACCGACACTTGCGACAAAGCTCAACTATAAATAATACTTACTAGATGCATTCACAAACAGTCTACAATACAATCTATAAATATAACACGTAAATGGATTATGTATGTACATATGTATTCGTGCACATGCATACAAAAACTGGCTTGTCAGATTTGTCAAATTTTACCAAACGTTCTCTTTAACACCATCTGTGTTTCTTAACTAATCTTGGTGAAGCTTTTGCAAAATATTCTTTAAGTGCTTTAGTATATTCAACTACTCAGGTGAACCAAATTGTGTGTTAAGAAATCGCACGTTGTAAATTTCAATCGATTTAAAGAAAGCGGGGTAATGCTGACCAAGAATATATATGTCTACTTTATGGGTTCGGAGATGCCTCCGTCTGCCTGTTAAACACATTTGCATAAAGCCATTAAATCATTTCTGCACATTTTCAACGGGTATAGGGAATTAAAATAGCGTGAATTCGATTTTTTTGGTAATAAATAATTAGTACCAACTTCATTTATTTAACAATAATAATACTTAGTAGTGGTCTTTCCTTCAAGGGTAGAGCGTACAGAGTATCTGCTAGTCGACCCCGCTCCGCTCACTTATTGCAAGTTTATATTTTTTTAGCAGGCACCCCTTTTTGGGAAACTTGGAATTTTAATTTGTTAAGATTAGATCAAATGTGCGTACGCTTTTATCATTCGGCGTTCATTCGAATATTAACAGCGAAGACGACGCGACGCACTGCAGGCAACGGAGCAATATAAGTATTATTCCAGAACACATATAGGACACATGAAAGCAGACTCTCACCAGGAAGCTGTGCCCAGGCTGGAGTAAACACATTAAACGGGCGCCCAGCCCAGCACTCTGGACGCGAACTCTGCCACGTGCGTGTGAACGGCGTTGGTGCAAAAGTTTTCCGCTTCTACGGAGCAGCAGGGTAGATGAGCTCACTGCCCGAGTCCGAGGTCGAGGCCGAGGCCGGATCCGCCGCCTGGTGTGCTGGATGCCTGTTTCGCACCAATAAGTATTAATAAGCGAAATCCCAATCTATTTGCCAGATCTGCTTCGATATATATATGCACGCATATAGAGCACATACCTCTGTACTCAAGGACGGGATTGGAGCATTATCAAGGAAAAGCTGACTTTAAGCTCGCATTTTAAGATATTCAGTGCCAGATGCTACATGCCAGATGACGCTGGATTCTGGCATTTGCCGGGGCTTATTGTTTTGACTTCAGATGTTTTGATAACAACTATGGCGAAAGCGCTCTAGAGAAAGCAACAGCAGGAGAGCGAGAGAGAGAGAGAGGGAGAGCGAATTGTTTTGTCCTGCTAAGAGAGTTCTACTTAGTAGCATGTAAATATGGGAAATAATTAAATATTCAATCATATTTGTTTATTTAATCATTCGATTAGGTTTTAAATTGAGTTTAGCATTTTAAAATTGTAAAATTGTTTTCTAACTTTTCAAGTTTGATTGACAAAAAAATCTTTGAATATTGAATAATTTTTGTTTATTTAATCATTCGATTAAGTTTTAAATTGAGTTTAGCATTTTAGCATTGACTTTTCTCTATGTTTACTTTTTCAAGATTTTACAAATGTTAATTGATAAAAAAAAATTGTTTTCTTACTTTTCAAGTTTGATTGATAAGAAATCTTTGAATATTGAATCATTTTTGTTTATTTAATCATTCGATTAAGTTTTAAATCGAGCATTTTAGCATTGACTTTTCGCTACATGTACTTTTTCAAGATTTTACATAATAAATAAATAATAATTAATAAAAAAAAATAGTTTTCTTACTTTTCAAGTTTGATTGATAAAAATCTTTGAATAACTTTTGTTTATTTAACATTAAGTTTTTATTCGATTAAGTTTTAAATTGAGTTTAGCATTGATTTTTCTCTATGTGTACTTTTTCAAGATTTCACAAATGTACATTGATAAAAAAAAATTGTTTGATTGCTAAAAAATCTTTGAATATTGAATAATTTTTGTTTATTTAATCATTCGAGTTTATGTTTATTTAAATTGAGTTTAGCATTTTAGCATTGACTTTTCTCTATGTGTACTTTTTCAAGATTTCACAAATGTTAATTGATAGCAAAAAAAATTGTTCTCTAACTTTTCAAGTTTTATTGATAAAAAATCTCAAACTGTCAATTGAATTCATTCATGAATTTGTACACCCTTGCAAAGATATTAAAATTTTACCACGAATTTGCAACGAATTCATATATTCTTGATCAGTATCAATTGTATCTCTTAAGTAGTTATAAAGTTTTCTTTCTATGGACCTCGGCTAAGGCATAACTACCTACATATTTACTCGCACACTAGACAGGGACTTAAACCCGGATCCTTTTTGTTCACTACTTTAAATTGATAACTGCAAAAACTGTTTGGCCAAGAACATAAAATTCTTTGCTTATGGCGTGTTTAAACCGATTCGTCAAATCAGCCAAATGGCTACTTCGAAGACTGCGCCAACTCGCCCTGGTTCGGTGGGCGTGGCTGGCACGCCTTGCGGCCGTCGTGCAAGCATGCGATTACGATTTCGATTTCAATTCGATTACTGTAAATTGTTACGTAATTTTGCCACTGCTTTACCGCTTTTTAACTCCAACTTGTTGTTGCTGATGCCTTTGCTGTTGGCGGCGTCGACGTTGGCGTTGCTGTAGCAGCATGCGACCGGCTGATACGGTCGCTGCGTCCTGTGTGAAGTCTTGCGAGTAAGCGATAAGGACATCAACGCAATGCCCTATTATTCAGAACTAACGTTGCCAGCAGAGCCCGAAGGCAACAGGATACGCATGGTGCGAGATATATGTGTGTAGATATGTACGTACACAAGTACGAGAATGGGCACATACATATATACTTTAGATGCATGAAACCACAGCTCCTTACACGGGGGGAGTTAAAGAGAGTGCCAGTCCACAGTCCAAAGACCGTGCAAATGTGGCCTATGAAGCAAGTCTAATTATTAAACTTGCCATTGATTGATAGTTGGCAGGAGGCATATCCGAATCCTACATTGGTCGACAAAAACATTCAAAATGACAAGTTCTAGCAAAATTTCTTTATTTCGATTCCAACCCAAAATCAAATCGATTTCAGAGCTCGGGAGTGCGAGTGCAATATTCCAAGTATCAAGTCGCTAGCAAACGAACAGACGGACAGACGATCACAAAAGAGTATATTGGGTACTCTTTTCACAAAAATCGTATAAAAATATTTATTTTGTGGCAAGTTAAGTTATGGTCGGCTGATTAAACGGTTACGTCTCTAAATAAAGTGAATGTAACGGTACAACAATTGTATGAAACATTGACATACACTTTGAGTTAATAGAAATGCGCAGGACTTAAATATAGTATCCAAATGGTTAGAAAAAAATATCTCTTCAATTGAATTTTCTTAATTTGGGGGAATTCGAGGAAGTAACCAAAAAGTGAAATATGCTTGACCTGTGCATGCTACACGAGAACATGCGTTCCAAATTATATATATTTTAAAACCGATATTATGAAAATTTGCGTATGGTAGCTTTTTTAGTTTTCTAGATCGTTCTGATAATACAGACGGACAGGGTTAGATTTAAATACGCACTATATTCCGTTGTGCACATATTTTTAATGGGTTCGGGATGGTTAGTTTATTAATTGATTCTGAAAACTGAAAAACCAGAATCCGGGATCGAGTCCCAGGCCAGTATGCTGTCTTACCAAATGCCAAAGATGGGTTAACAGCTTAGAACTCAATACTCAATTTCTAATAGTAATAATAATAATAATGACAAGAAAATAGTGTGTTTATAAAATTTCTTGCATGGCAAGTCTGTATACAATAATCCTGAACAACTTATATTCTTGATATACCCTCTTTTACCCGTTTAGTAGATACACCCGTACGGCTTTACTCGTTCCAAAAATGCCGTAAATCGAAACAGAAAAGTCCATACATTTGAATTGCATCCAACAATTTAAAAAACTGCAATTTTTTCTTACAATTCATTTCAGAAATTATTAATAAATATCAGACTTCAGTTAATAATTATTTAAAAAATCAAATTTTCATACCGTGAACCCATTGAAAATGGGTAAAAAGGGTATAATGATTTTGTGCAAATGTATAAAGTTAAATTTGTATCAGGATCAACAGCCGAGTCGATCTAGCAATGTCCGTCCGTCCGTCCGTTCGTCCGTCCGCATGTATGAACGCGTCGATCTCAGCAACTATAAGCGCTAGAGACTTAAACTTTTTGAATATAGACTCGTCCATGGCATACCAAGTTTGGTTGACATGAATAATTTTATATATTATAACACTTATAAAATCTATTGCAAAAAGTTCCAACAAGATCGGTTAAGAAACACAGAAGTTATTAAAGAAAACGTATGGAAAATTTTAAAAATCTGAATCCTACGGCAAGTACTGAATAAGAACTAGAGTTGAAGTGGAAGTTTGGCTTTTTAAGTTCGTGTTTACCATACGTTGATTTCGAATTTACGATATCTAGTATTCTTATTATCAGCCTCAGAACCTATAAGAGCTAGAGCCACCAATCGCCTGGCATAAAAATAATATAAAGAAAAATTCGCAGAGCAATTCAAGGGATTTAGGATTCAGGATAGCTCCTCTTACTAGTTAAAAATGTTGGCCGTTGATCGAAAAATAGGCTGCTAATTGAAATTTGGTATAAAATAAGCAAAGACCGTAAAGCTAGGTATACTTGCTGTGTCTGATACTAGGATATTTCCTAGTCGAGCATTCTCAATTACAGTTTGTCAACCAAATGACAATTTCTGATGAGAGCATTAAATGTTTTCTGTTTCTTTTTGTTTGCATAATAGTTTTCACTTTTTGTAATGATATTTTTATGAATTATGCACACACACACACACACATAGACACACACAGGCACACACACGTGCAAGACCCATTTGGAATTGTCTTTTGTATAATACATATGTATAATTTACACCAAATTTGGTTAATCCATAATAAAACGCTACAATTATCACACTTGAAAATGCTAGCCAGCCCCTCGTGGTTGCTGTTGTTTTTGTTGCTCCTGACGCTGTTGCTCCCCACTGGGAATTCAACTAACGAGCCATTAAACAATTAAAGCATCGTCAGGGCTCAAACTGGCAGTCAGGCAGGCGGACAGACGGACAGACGGCAGACAGCCCAGCGATGGCCAGCCAAGCATTTGACCAGCCAACCAAATACAAACAACCAAAAACACATATCAGAGACATGGTGTGCAATCAGTGTGGGTAAAAGCGAAACGCGGAAGCGGGGAGGCGGGGAAGGGGCTTCAGCCAACGGGGGATGCCGCTGTTCACCTAAAGCACAACAGCCAAGTTCCACGCACGCCCATCTCTCCCACGAGCCAACCACTGTGAATATGCTTCAATTATTATGAGCATTCCGTGCCATGCCGTGCCGCACCTCCCACACATCACGCATAAGGATTATCACTTAACAAAAGTCCAATTCCGTACAACCCCACCTTGACTGGTTACTCTACACAACAACAGCAACAACAACAATAACAACAACAACAACAGCCCGGAATATGCAGATGCGTAGCGCAGCCCGTTGAGTGGCTGTGAAGAATGCATACGTAATTAAAAGAAACCATGCTGATTTGGCCCATAGTTCGCTTGTCCGGTTCTCGTTCCCGTTCCCGTTCTCGTTCCCTGTTCACTTCTCGTTTTAACCCCTTTGCCCGGCGAAAGCAAAGTGGTCCAAGAGTGGCCTAGAAAAGTTGAGCAACTCATATTTGGAACATATTTGATAACTAACAGCAGCCCAATGATATTGGTTCTTGTCACCCATATTTTTACATTTTTTTACATTTTGATAACCCTTCCGCTGCCCTCTCACCATTTTCTCGGGCCTCTGAAACACGAAGATCCGGGTTCGAATCCCAAAATTATTGTCTTAGCCGAAGACGAAGGCCGGTAATATTTAAAATGTATATAAATAAACATATATCAAAAGGATTAAATAAGTAATGTAATACTAACAATAATTCTTTTATTAATAATATTAAGAATAATACACTGCTTAAAAAAATTTATAAAAATCGAATCATAGTTTTTACGTACGGGCAATATCATTATCTAAAACGTTGGTTAAAGTATATTTAAATATCAGAATTCTAAATGTGAATAAGAAATCTTTGCAATGATATATTATGCCAAAAGATTTTATTTAATTATTTAAGTAAATAACTATACAGTTTAATGTTATTTCGTTTTTTTTAATTCCCTTTGCCATTCTTGTAATCTTGAAATGGTATTGTTCTTAAACCAGAACTACAATATAACGACTTATAGTCAAGGGAAAATCAAACTTAATCAGTTAAGCTTTGCTTTATTATACAAATATTTGGTTAATAAAAAATTAATTAAAATTGAATTCTTTCATTTTTGTTAAAATGAAATTGTTATTTGTTTACTTTAGCGATTTGCCTATTTATTTGTCAGTGTATATGAAAAGAATACCAATTTAAGCAGATACATTTTCCATATGAAAAGCGTAAAACAAATTCCTTTACGAAGTAGCAACTCCTACACCGTACTTGAGCAAGTATTGTAAATGCGCAACGGACCGTTTACAGATACGGATTCAACAACCGCCACCGTCACAGCCCGCCCCTGCCATCAAAGGAGCATTTAACATCTCTAAATATTTTGTTATTACATACTACTTACTCTTATTGCTCCATGCTACTGCACCCTTGCTACTCTTTCTTGTGTGTTTATCTGCGACACGGACCACGTCGGAATCGCATTAAAACCAACCGAGCGAAATATCAAAATTCGTCAAAGTCTAGAAATATTATCAGCGGATTAGAATCAAATTTAAGGAAAACTACACAAGGGAAGGTGGCTAATAAATACCCTGTGCCCGGTCTGCAATAGATAAAACACATTGTGCTCCGCACTACTCAAATTGAGGGTGCCCGATTACGAGATACCCTGTACCCTGCTGCGAGCTGTCGTAACAAATTGCAAGATGGCCAACTCTTTTTTGAATTTGTATAATTCCGATCTTAAGAATGGTATTTAAATTTGCGCATATTCTATATACCAAACATATATCATATAAGACAAATTGTATGCCGTGGCTTATAAGAATTTCTTACCGAACCTTTTTTGTATTCCAAAATTGAAATCTCTGGAGCTTTTAGTCTCCGATGTTCTTCGATGGGTAGATGGAATCAACAGTTGACTCCGATCAAGAATACTTTAAAACTAGCTGCATTTTGTATGTTCTTTATAAGCAGTTTTGCGCTGAATTGCTCCGAGCAGGCCAAAACTGATACCTTAGTCGAAACCAAAAAATATACTGAGATGTTCTTGAGGTACAAACATATCATATATTTGTATAAATATATATATATATATACATACACACATATATGTGTGTGGGTTCGGGCAACGTGGCCAAGCGAATAAGTGGTGAACGAATAAAAGACCTGCAAAAAATGGAGCATAGGCTTAGCATTTCCCCATTGCCAGTGGTAGGCAAATATTTTCATGCTCTGCCCCAAATAGCCGTGCCTGCTCCCTTGCATCCCCCCCTTTGATCTCATGCCTGCCTGATGGGGTGACCATGCTGGAAGCTGTAGATGGAAACTGGAGGCATTACCAGAAGGCATGTGGCCCGAAACTGCGAGCTGTGATTTACTAAATGGAAAGAGTAAATGTTGGGTTTGAAAACCCAGCTGAGTGGAACAAATAGAAAATCAACATTTTTCGCCACTTATTACGAAGCAACAAATTTTATAAGTGATTTTTTTCAAAACCATCGCACAATAACAAACAAGAGTGCTCCACTCGAAAGAGTGCGACTAGAAGATACCCTAGATAGATGCACTCAAGCACACTTCTGTTTATTGTCTTTAAAAACATTTTTGTTAACTGTCCGATATAATTATGATAAATACGACATGCAACCAGGAATACTTCGGTGGTTTCTGGTATATAAAAAATCAAATATTTTTTCAAAAATGTAATTTATTCGACTTAAAGCTTGAGTTTGATCAATTCGTGTATATTTTTTTGTATATACATATGTATATACATTTACATATACATATACATATTCATTAATATATATATATTAATATATGTGCGTACTTTTGTTGATGTATGTGTGTATGAAAGGACAACCCCAAAGCCATTGGGCCCAATAAAAGTTGTTCATTCACAAGCCAACTATAAAATACAGAACATAAATAAACTCAAGAAATCTCAAGAATAGTACAAACAAAACCATAATTGCATGTTTTCACACGAGAATCGATAGCCGCCGTGTCCCCGTTGTCCTTGCACAGGGGTTGCACAGAGGCTGCGATGATCTGGACTATTTCTTTTGAGTAAAGAAAATCACTTCGAGAGAGCACGCTGACTTCACCACACGCTGGGCCTGTGCCTGTGCCTGTTCCTGTGCCCAGTCACCAGCAAAGATCAAAATGTTCGATCTGCTCTAAACAATGAAAAGCGTGAAACGGCAAATAACAATAAGCAGGAGCTCGGCCTGGGCCTGTGCTTTCTTAAGGCAAGTTTTCGTCCTTTAACTTCGGCTACACGTTTATTTGGACATATTTGTACATATATTTGCACATATTTCCCAGCATATGTAAGTGTGAATGTTCTCAATAGCTCTCCGTGAGGTTAGCAGCCCGACCCCGACAGATCCATGAACTTGGCCATTGTTCGACAAATATCGCTATTTTAACTAAGCTCAATTCGTCTGATATTTCACATTGCAGAAGCATCGTTATTTTTTGCGCAAATGAGACATATATTTCTTGTCACATCTATTTTATTTCATCTTGATAATATGCCAAATTAATACTCTGTAATCCATATAAATAATCTTATAAGAAGAATAGCTGACTGGAAGCTACTCTGTACCCAGCTCTGAATTTGTCGTAACAAAATTGTCGACAATAATCGTATATAAAAAAAATTTGTAGTGCGTGATATATTATTTTATACTGTAATTTTGTAACGAAATCTATAACACAGAGATACAGTAAATATATTTTTGATCAGTATCACTAATCGAGGCTTTAAAGCCATGTCCGCCTGTCTGTCTGTCAGTTTCTATGCAAACTATTTCTTTCAGTTTTGTCGCAAATTTGTATATAGCAACCACAGGCACAATCCTTCAAAAATTAAGTTTTTGTGTAAAAATGAGCTAACTATCTTCAATTTCATCTTCGACACTCCAACACAAATATAGTTGATCTCTCTGAACATCAGACGTACCAAATATAACGGCTCCAGCTAATATAGTACACAAAACACAGCAACGAACTTATTTGTATACTCGATCAGGAAGTGAAAGGCTCGCATTTGTTGCTTTGTGTCGTATTTATACACGTTCACGAATTGAAAAGAGCATATTGGGTTTGTGCAATGTCCGTCATGCAGTCCGTCCGTCTGTCCGGATGAACGCAACTTTTTGGCGCTATTAAAGATAGAGACTTGAAACTTTGAATATATACTTGTAGTTATCTACTTCAGACAAATAGTTGAGATTTTTATAATAAACCTCAAATCGCAAATTTTCGATAAAGGTGAATATTTCCCACAATTTGAGAGCTAGATTTGGTATCTAGATTACTGGTGACTTCCCTTAAAGATTGTGACCTTGATATCCCGACCACACCCCCGCCTCCATTTTTTTATGATTGTTTTATTTATTTTCTAATTTTCTGTTAGTGTAAGCTAGCTATTTGTATCAAAGTGAGGAGATCAAGGCTTAAGGCTTACAATTAGTTTACTTTCGGATTAATTAGGATTATGTAAAAGATTTATAAGTGACGATCTGTCAAGTCCGTTGGGTGGGTCCTTTTTAGACGTCTCTTTCTTAGCCTCATTAGCAGTTTTTTTGCCAGAACATTTGGATGTTTGCGAAGTTTCGGCAGGTAGCTTGCTGCCGTTGGGCCCATCCACTTTTCGCAAATCCTTGGGCTGTATGCTATGGATTTTATGCATGTATTTTTGCAGCTATTTCGAACACTTGGAGTTGCGGAGTGCTATTTTGTTACTGGGGTTTAAGAGCCAGCTCATTCGACGGACCTTGTTTCTGATATCTTTGGTTAACTCATTGACGTGTTTTTTAAAAGTTAGCCTTCTGTCAAGGGTAACGCCCAGGTATCTGAACTTGCTCGTCTGCTCCCGAGGTTAACTGAGAAGTCCCACGAGCAGGCGAAGTTATCAAAACGCCTTAGGTATTCTTGCAGCATATCTGTTGCCTTGTGTACACATTGGTTCCTGGCGAGGATTGCCGTGTCATCCGCAAATGTGACATTCAGCAGGTCCTGCCGGTCCTCGTGCGAATAAAGGCTGTATAGCGATGGGCCCAGAACGTCATCCTGAACCACTCGTGATTTCTTATCAGAAAGGATGCTCTCGATGATGCTATAGAGCTGGCGGTTCAGCATTCCTTCGATTTTGGAGAGAAGTCCGGCGTGCCACATTCGATCGAAGGCTTGATGGATACCGCATCCACGAATCGCGAAAGCCTATATCTGCCACAGTTATAGAGCTAGAGTCCCCATTTGGGAAGGTAGATTACTGGTCACCCCCATTAAAGATTAACGTGGCAATTCGATAAACTCGATATATCTCCCTCAGTTTTAGAGGGAATAATTTTGTGACTCTATCTCTATCGTAGTCGAAAAATCGTATTATTTTACACGACTATATATATTAAATTAAAATTAAAAATACACCAACTATGGCTTTTATGTAAAATTTAATTTTTGGAATGCTGATCATAGCCTATTTTACATTTTTATAAGACAACAAAACTTTTCCCAAGTATAATGACGAATTCAGAAAGTTATTTTGTCATCTCAGCAACAACAATCAAATCCAGCAAGGAAGTATTTCTACAATTAATATCTTTAGTCCTATATGCTTGCGCATGCATATGTCTGTATATGTGTATTGATTATGCATGTGTTTGTGTAAATATCCGTGTGTTTGGACTTGTGGCAACTGTGCAAGTGCGGCTTACCGAGTCCTTACCGCAGAGTTTGCTTGCTAAATTTGCGACCTAAATGTACATTCTGTGCATACTTATGTGTGTGCGTGCGTGTGTGTGAGGTATGTGTGTAGATGTGGGTGTGAATGGATTTGCCCTTTTGCTTCCGTTGGTGCGCTATTTGTTGTTGTGCACTTGTGGGTGCGATTTTGGTTTGTGGTTTGTCAATAACCAAAACGAGTGAATGGGATTTTATCTTATTTAAGCATTAGCTTAGTTACCTGTTATTAAAGTCTAATTACACAGGTAGATTTAAGTACCTAGATAACTCGATTGAAATCAAGTAAGGTGGCTCTAGTCGGGAGTGCACGACGGGCTTTGAGTGCACTTTTCGGCGATAGCGCTATAGCGGCCGAATTTAGAAGCAGCCACGCAAGTCAAAAGCCTTCGTTGGTTTTAAGTGGAATTTGCATTGATTCTTATTGGACATTTTGTTAAAAACGAAACGGTTGACGTCGATGAGGCCTAACACGCGGATTAGGTGACTATTGGTTTTTTATACTCGTATATTATTATTTTTAAAACACTTAGTGGAGTACATATTTTGGTTGTTATTACACGAGTATTTCGCTGCAAAGTTCTTGTTGATATATATATATGTACAGCCGAATCCTGATAATTCGAAATGGCAATGAAACAGCATTTTTTACGATTAACAGAGGTTTTCGAATTATCAAGAAATCGAATTAACGATTTTATTAGAATTAAATATTTGAATTTACAAATGTATTTATATCTTTCATAACGTTTTATGTGTTTATGTTATTTATGAATATAAAAACAGAAACATAACATGATATTAAGAGAAAGATTAAGCTTTAAAAAGTTTTTAATTTTTGTTTGCTTGAGGTTCTTTTTGCCTATTCCTTCAATTGATTTTTAAAAACTTATAAAACAATCATAAACATTTTTTTGGGCATTCTAAATATTAAAAGCTAAAAGCCTAACGAGTTATAAAGATTTCTAATAATATCACCTAATAATATTTCATTGGCCAGTCCATCCAGCTATGCCCCTAATCACAGCTAATTGTTGTCATTGACGTTATTAGAACCTACAGCTAAATAGGAAGACGTAAGTAGTAGAAATATAAATTTAAATGTAAATTTAATTTAAATTGCATATAAAATGTTCAGGAAAAGTGAAAGAAACAATAATAGTTAAACGAAAAACTCTTTTAAAAAAGGTTTTAAAAATGAATTGCAAATTAAAAGAGGTTTTATGTTGATTTAATTGCAAATAACAAACGAATTCCCGAGGGGACGAAGTTTTTTCAAGGACCAGCAGTTTGTTAAGAACCATTGAGGTTTTCGATTTAACGATTTATATATATGTATATATATTATATACACATGTATGTTTCTATGCTATCTGACCAGCTATTGATTCTCTGAAAAGAGTCGAAACCTGTGGCAAGCAACTCGTCAGCGGTAATTTTTACACTCTTGAGTGCAACAGCTTTATATTATTAGGCTTTGCATTCTCGTAGCTCCCAATTAAACAAAAACAATAATTTTTCAAAAACTAAACAATTTTATTGCCATCAGTGCCATAAATGCTAAAATTGCTATTGGAACAATCAGCCAGAAATCTATAAAAACAAATTGAAAATCAGCTCTTATAAGCTGCATCTTCCAATAAGCTAACACAGTACAACTGTCTTATTTGAAATTGCATGGAGTATTTTGTGGTTCTTGACTTCGCTAAACTTCGTTGGGTGCGTTACTCACTTATCGAAAGTCGACGAAATTTACTCACTGCACGAAATTTCGATGAGTGAGTACAGTGATGAAAATCGGGTAAGTATTTTGCATTTTGAACTGAAGTGAAAATAAAAGTTTTTATTTTCTATATATTTATCTTGCATAATAAATATATTTAAATAATACTTGTGACTATTAATTTAATTTTAATTTAATTTTTTTAAACGTCTGCCAAGATTTCAATTGCTTCAATTAAATTTTAAAAATGTTAATTGTGCTTCGGGTATTCTGAATTTCATAAATATTTAATTTTTTATTTATTACTTATCCGCACGTATGGGTTTAAGAAGAGACTAAGAACACAGACTACAGTTGTCTGAGGCTCTTCTTAAATCTGCAGACGGCATATGGAAAAAGTCTGGCATAAGAACTAGATTTCTCAGTTCGCTTGGAAACTGAATATTGCAGGAAAGACATTTTCGATTGTGTTAGTCAAAAAACCCTCAATCAAGTTTTTGCTCAAGCTCCGTATGGTTGGCAAATTGTATCCGTCTCTTTGCCCGAAGTAACTAAAGGAACAATCGATGCTAAAAACCAGTTAGGACATCAAGAAGAACTAACGTTCCACAAAATGATGAATAGGAGGCCAAAAGTAAGCAATTGATTCTCTAAAGAGTAGATAACTGTGGCAAGCAACTCGTCAGTTGTCATTATATACACTCTTTACGAGCATATGAGTACAACAGCTTTGAAATAGGCTTTGCAATCTCGTACATATTGTTACCTAACTTGGCGATTGGCCGTCTCTTGAGATACAGTGATAAAAAGTATGTTACAGAAGCGTGCTTAAAATAATTTATAATATCAAGTAATGTGTTTTATCAAATTAATTTTTAAGCGTTGATTTCTTTAACATAAAAATAAAAATATTTTTTGCGTTTTGTTTTACGTTTTGAACATTTGGTTAGCTTTGAGCTTGGTTTATCACGCCCTGATTTTATATGTTAAATGCTTATGTGTTTAAATGTCGTTTAACAAAACTTTTTGTTTTAATTTAAATTAATTTTAGTTTATTTTATTTACCTAATGCTAGCTGAAAATTATTATTTAAATTAAATTTAAACTTGTTTTAAGGAACAAAGATGAAAAGATAGACGGACAGATCCAAAGCTATTATTGCTTCAAAACTAAATTTCTTCCTGAATAAAACTTTCGTTTTATTAAAATCTTTAGGGATCAAGTTGAGGTTTGGCTGCCTTTTAAAAATACGAAAGCTTGAAATTCGCTTCAGTATTAATTTGTTAGGGAATTGAGGCTTCGGCGAATGTCGCAATAAATGTCAGGCGTATTTCGTGACAAGCAGCAACAATCACAACAAGCAGGAATGATTTAGCAGAGATAGGTCGACTCGGAGATTCCCTATACTGACGTAGAGAGTAAGCTTAATTTAATATTGGAATCTTTCAGTTTGTGTTAATGTGAACATATTTTAAGAAGCTTAATCAGCATATGGATAATGGGAATACCCAATCGTCCAGACGTCCAGACGTCCAAATGATTAATGAACTAAAAGGTATATCCCTATTCACTTCTGCCTATTAGATGAATGTGGTGTAGCATTAGCATAGCCACTTCAGGGACTATTATAGGTATAGGGTATACAAAAGCACAGGTCCGGCACCCGGGTCCTTTCAGCGTTCGCAATTTGAAGCAATTCTAGATTATTATTCGGCAGATCATATTCATTTCATTTCAGAAATAGGAATCTCACAGCGTCCAAAGCTCAGCAACACCTTATGTCTTACACAATTGCAAAGGTAACGAGCAAATATGCGGGACCACGAAGAGTGCAGAACGATAACGCTTGCCCACCCACACTCTCTGAAATGGGACCTGGTGCCCTGACCGAGCGTAGCGCACACTCATCCTCAGCACAACAGCTTCTTGTTTATGTCTGTAGATGTCTGTAGATGTGGATGTGGATGCGGATCCGTCAGTTAGTTATATGGCACGCTCAGGCTCTGTTGTATATCGCTGCTGCTGCCGCCGCCCGTGCTGCTGCCGCTGCTGCTGCTACTGATCCCTGTTTTTTTTTGTGTGGTAGCCACCTCAAAAGCAGCGCGTTGCAATCCAAATCTGTACCAAGTGAAATAATTGACACATGTGCGAATACTTTAATTACATATGTGAACACAAACGGGCATATAAGTGTAGACGGACGAATATCTGCGAACATGTGTATATATGTACATAAATATATGTATATATTATTTATATACATACGTGCTTGCATACGTACCTACGAGTGTATGTATGTGTGTGTGTGTGTGTGTGTGTGTACATTCGTTGAGAATCGCAAAATGATCAAAATAGAATTCGCGTACAAACAAACAAACAAACATATGAATGTATATATGAGTACATATGTACATACATATATACATACAAATGTTTGTTATCTCTCGATATTTGTATGCTGGTGTGTGTGTTTGTGTGTGTGTTTATTGTGTGAGATACGTAATAAATTCATATGTATGTACATATTTGTGAATGTTTGTAAATATGTACTAATATGTAGGTATGTCAGCTTGTTTACGTACATATATTCGTGAATATATGTATGTGTACGTATGTACATACATTAAATCCAAATGAATGCATCAAAAGGGAATGCTGCACTTTCAGCACTGAACTGAAGTTCAAGAGCACAAAAATTGATAATGATGTTTATAAATGGTTTTAATTGAATACAATAGAGTGAGAGTGATCCATCAAGAGCTTGTGAGTGAGATTCTCATGAATATGAATCGTTTATGCGCGCACACACCCACACACACCCACACACAGACACACTCGCAGGCGTACCCAATGCATACGTATAAATAAGTGTGCATGCACAATACTGTATTCCGTATTTGTACATGCATATACTAATTTACATACATACCTACATATACATGTACACATGTGTAAACCAACACAACGGCAAACATTAAAGAATTGCAATTTCAGAGAATAAACAAGCGCTAAAAACTACACAGCGACGGAGGCACAAAAAAATAAAAATATAAAAATATAAAAAATCAATTAAAGCCCAAAGTGAGTGTGAATACCTACACATAGCTACGCACACACACACACACACACACAGATTTAATATCGCACAACGTATTAAATTCGGGAATAAATAAAAGAAGTCGTGTCGTCTTCGCCGGTTTAATAATGGTTGACGGTTTCGAATGGTTCAATTTGTGAATTCCTACTTATTCGTAACAATGCATTGGACTTAAAAACCGTGCACCGAAAAGTCGCCACAGTTACATTTGCATACACATTATACATATGTACATACATATATGTATTTATAAGCTCACTTAAAAAACATACACAAGTACATACATATGTAGATACATATGTATCTAAAGGCGGACAGTCACAATAGCTATAACAGAATATGCTGAGATTGGAACTGTTAAATGATTGTGGCTGCTGATTGTTAGACTTGGATAAGAAATCTGGTGAGTATTTATTTGTATACTATATATAGTATATTATGTATACGTACAGTAAACACAACAATTATTCGTACACTCCTAACCTGCCAGTTTAATGCTCTATAACTAAAAGGTAAATGAAAATTAAAATGCAAGCAAAGTACTGTCCAGTATCAAGGTCAAGAAAATGCCATCAAGAAAAAAATGACGATTTCAGTTAGAGGCGAACACAGATCACCACAGACACAAACTGTACGAATAATTGTTGGGCGTAAATAACGACGTTTTTTTAAACTTATTTTCAGTTTTAACTCTGCAAATCATGAATTGGACTATTTTTGTTTTCAAAATATTCTATAAGGATCGTATGTTTTCATTCTAAAAAACAGTTTTCATTTACCTTTAATGAACGTTAAGTTATAGAGCAGTAAACTTGAAGGCTATCTTCGGCACGTTTAGAGCTAGAGTTCCCAAATTTGAAAGGTAGATTACTGGTCACCCCTTTGAAGATCCCTTAAGAAGATCCCATTCCAATAAAATCGATGTATCTCTCCCAGTTTGAAAGCTAGAGACATACTTTTTATTCAGGCAGTTTCTTATGATCGATATTTATCGGTTTTTGACCGGATTTTTTGAGCATATCTCGGAAACTATAAGAGCTGGAACCACCAAATTTTTTTTAATATGTTTTAATATATAATATGTTCGTAAAGCATACGCAGATCAAGAATACTTCGGTCTAGATCACATCTAGAACAAAAAAATATGACACTAATTTTTTGTGTGGCAGGTCCCACAGCGACTTCGGCTGGGAAAGCATAGAGGAGACAGAATGTATGGCAGAGAAGAGGTGGAATGGATAAGAACAAATAATGAAAATGCAAACACCATAAATACATAATGTAACTGCAACAAATTATATTTGCGATCTTTCTCTAGTGTGATCTTTTCTATAAATGGAGAACTTGTTAGATACAATTTCAGAATTTAGGATGTCAGGCCTTAACCATGTTTCGGAGAAGGCAATGACATGAAAACGAAATGACAGACTATTAAGGTATAGATTACTAAGACCTCTTACATTCTGAGAGCCAAGCAAGATAGAGGATGCTTGTTTTTTGTGCTATCGGAGACCACAAGAGATTGATTTAAACCAACACCAGTAGGGGGAGGCCGATTCTTCTTTTTTGCAGTGTATTCTTTTATCGGAGACTATACGAACTAGAGCCACAAAATTTAGTTTATTATGTTCTCTCAAAGCAGACGCCGATCAGGAATATTTCGGTTTTGGATACCTCCCCCCATTCGCCACATATATCAGAAAAAACCCCCAATTCAAGAACTACAGACTTGCGCTTTGGTTTGTACATAGTTTAATGTACAAAAAATAGTTTTCTAAATTGAATATCCTTTGTCACAAAATTTGATATCTGAAATTTTGGGGTGTTTTTGTTTTATTCTAATATAAAAGAAAGAAAAACATTAAGCACATATAAATCTAAAATATTGTTCAATTAAGTATACCCATACTGTATTTCAAAATTGACAATTAGAAGAAACTGAAAACACTTATAAACAGTGAAAACAGCGAGTGTCAACAGAAGTAAATAGGTACATAAAAATATTAAGAGCCAAAAGCCTAAACGAGGTATAAACATTGCTAATAACATCGCCGACACGATGGGAGTACTTAGAACCTACAGCCAGATAAGAAGGCTTTAGTAGTAGAGATATAATTTTGAATGTAAATTTCATTTTAAACAATAATATTAATTATATTATAATTAGTCTTTGATAGAAAGAAAAGAGACAGAGATGGAAAATCACTGACCCGATGGAGGTATTTTCTCGCCCATCCGGCAAGCTATGTTTCCCTAAAGTATCCTGAAAGCAACGGTTTTGTTAGTGGAAGAGAGTCTTCTGAGGAGAAGAGGTGCTTATATTGTGCAAAGCATAGTCTGTCGTACATATAGGCAGAACTAAGGGGTAATAAATTCTAGTACTTAGGTCTCAAGGGAACAGAGAAGTTCAAGCGACATTTGCATCTAGTTAATTTAGTCTTTTGATTCCAAATATTTACAACAAAATAATTTAAAGATAAAATGCATTTATAATTAAATAAACTCACAATATAATAAGTTTGATTACTTATAGAATATGAAATTTCTGTAGACATATCTGTTTTTCAATGAATTGACACTTATTCAGAACCCAATAGCTAAAAGATCAAATTGAGTAAATTAAAAATGATTTCAAGCATTTTTGTTAAGCTCGACTGGAATATCATTTAGCACTGAAAAGTTTAATAAATATGAGTGGTATTTTGATTTGTTTATTTTTAAGTACCTTTATGTTATTCACAATTGCTTCAAAACTGAGAGCAGCACTCCTCACTGTAGTTATTCACAGTAAATTTTAGATCCCAACTATTTTTTCTTTATTGAACGGACGCTGAAAATCGTTTCTTGTACAAAAACTTCTAGCTGAATATGTAATCAGTAAAGAAAGGTTTTATAAAAACAAGTAAGACGGCTCTAGTCCGAATGCTCTTATTAAAGTTTCATAGCGATCATAATCTTAGTTGAGAAGCTATTCAAGGTATGTTCAGGGCATCTCCTAGTAGGGACCTCCCGGGTAGAGCCATCTTACTTGTTTTTTACTTTTTAAGATCTAATAAGTTAATAGCAAGACTAAATGTAAAATTCTAGATGTATGTAGATCGGAAATGAGTGGAAAAGTGAAGAAAACATGTTGGAGATAGGGATAGTAATAGTATATTATAGTTTATTGGATGACATACGACTTTATTGTACGAAATTTACGTAATCTCATAAGCAATATCATCTTCTCAATTCTTTCTAGGAACAAATACACAATTTGAATTTTAAGATACTATGTCTTCGCTCGATGGAGCTCCGCAGTTGACCAAAGAACAAAGCGAGGAGCAGCGATTATCGAAATTGTACGGCTGCGAAAAACCGATCGATAGTTTCATCTACATGGATGACTCAGATTCGGAACCTGATTTCACGAATTCGTTTGTGAATTTTCACGTGAAAATTGCATTTTTCAGCGCGTGCTGCTATTGCAGCAAGCCCAGACGACGGCAGCCGATGAATTACAGGAGCTGGCGGTTCCGTTTGTTAGTCGCCCGATATGCGACTGCAGTTTTAATGTCGATGGTTTTTCTTTTAGCATCTGGCCAAGATGTAAATAATCAGCAGCAGAAAACATCCAGAGGCACAAGCTACTCGTTAGCCGGCGTTGCCAATACCCTAGCATTGAACGAAAGCAGTCGCCTCAGTTCATCGTCACAGACATCCGTTGCTAATGAGAATACCATTTTATCGGATGCCGAGAACGCCACATCTGTCCCAGTCCCTGATCCCATCAAGGCGCAGAGCCGAAGGAGCAGCAAAGGTTTAGAGACGTCCGCGGGGGTGCTATCTAGCTCCCAGGTGGGAGTCAGCATGAACAGAAACAGTTTGATAAGTGGGGATAGTGTGCTGCAGCGTCAGCTGCGGGAAAAGGCCAAACAGGATAGCTTGGAGTCGATCAAGATGCATATTCTGATGCGGCTGAATTTAAAAAAACTCCCAAACATAACTAAACCAGTCACAGTGCCAAAAATCATATTGGAAAACTTCTACAAGAACTACAACGCATCGCAACAAACAAACAACAAACCAAATGCAGTAAATACACCCCGAACCGGACTCTACGTGCCCGAGGAAATTGTGACGGAGCCTTTACAGACTACGGCTAGTGTCACGAGCAAAACTCAACATAATCACAATTCGGAGCATGCAGCAACGAATAATGCATCCATCGAGAATTCTTCATCGGAAATGCAGGGTGACGATCCTAATAGTTTTAAGGAATTTCAATTTATTTATAATATTGGATTCGATGATCATCACGATGACGATGGTGAATACGAGAGTATTCTTTCACACATAAGCAGCATTTATATATTTCCGGAACGTAAGTGATATCGACATTCGAGTCATTTATCAATTATACTAAATAATACGATAAAATTGACTGCTTTAGTTAGTTTCTGTAACCATATAGTAAGGTATTATTACCTAAAAGATAAATTAAACTATTCTAAAAATAGTACTAATTTAAAGAAAATAATTAAATAAAATGGTAAAGAGAAATACAAATAAGAGAAGTACGACAAGTTAGTAAAGCTTAAATGCAGAAAGAGAAAGAATAAAAGAGTGGGACGTAAGATTTCTTAGCCTATCTATCAAGAAGTTTTCTATTAATTCGTCACAATCTTGCCAATTTTATGTAGACAAATTCAATTTATTATTTCCATAGACACAGATATTTCTATAGTATTTCTATAGTTACTAATTTTTATATTTAGGTAAGCAGATAATATTATCAATGGGAGTGGAAATAACAGATATTTTGGGCAACAAGTTCGAATTAAAGTTTGGCTTATGATTTAAAAAACATGAAATAAGTCGTATAAGAATACACCCACAGTAAAGTACCTTTAAATATATGCATATATATTTATATAAATATATATTGTCTATTTGAATGGGCATCTGTCTACTTATAATAGCAGAGTAATAACAGTTCCAGGCAGGTGAAAAAGGTTCTTGACAATTCGGTTGATACTGATGATTTTTTTTTTTCTGTTTTGCTGGAGATCAGTAATTAAAAAATTATGGCATTTGATTTACATTAATTTGTTGTTGCTGGATAAAATACATAACACCCACATAAAAGAAGTTTAACCCAAAATTTTGATTTCTTCCATTGTTTGTCTAAAGAGCCTCATGTACGACATAACCGGAAAACAGAAGTTCTTCGTTTTAAGTTTGACACTGGATACTCTGATATATCATACATAACACTGCACCTGTATCTGCGTGGATTGGACTGGATAAGTGCTCATCAGCCGAAGATCATTGAAGAGATCGCAGATTATCAGAACAAGGACATTGTCGTGACCCTACATCGGGCCATACGTCGTGCGAATAGCACTAGTTATACGCACAAGGCAAAAATGTTCGAGTTCCGTCACAAAATTCCCCCCGGTCTGGGGCAATGGGTCAATGTGGACTTAAAGCCCTTGTTCAGCGCAGGCACGGCCTTGGGTAGCCCGGGCCTGAATCGAACTCAAGAGATTTTTATAAAAGGTGTCGAGCCTTGGATGAGACGCCTAGTTGTTACGACAGACAGTACTTCAAAAAATCCATTGGTACGGAAATAAAAAAAACGATTGAAAAATATAGCGTTTAGTGCAGACAATTTTATATTGTGACCTGATAAATTTGTGATCTTGTAAAACAAAAAAAATGTCACTTTTTTATTTTTTGAAACGAGTAATTGTCGTATCAAGGAGAGTAGAGTTTTTAGCCTAATCGTGGCAAAGAATGTTTTTATATTTCTTTCTCTCTCTCTTCTTGCTCGATCAATTTGTGATCTTTATTAAGATATCTTGTAAAACAAAAAAAGGTCACTTTTTATTTTATGAAACGAGTAATTGTCGTTTCAAAGAGAGTAGAGTTTCTAGCTTAATCGTGGCAAAGAATGTTTTTATATTTCTTCTTCGTTCGTTCTCTCTCTCTCTCTCTCTCTTGCTTGCTCGATCAATTTGTGATCTTTACTAAGATATCTTGTAAAACCAAAAAAAAGGTCACTTTTATTTTTTGAAACGAGTAATTGTCGTTGCAAAGAGAGTAGAGTTTTTGGCTTAATCGTGGCAAAGAATGTTTTTATATTTCTTTCTCTCTCTCTCTCTCTCTCTCTCTTTCTTGCTAGATCAATTTGTGATCTTTATTAAGATATCTTGTAAAACAAAAAAAAAAGGTCGCTTTTTTATTTTTATGAAACGAGTAATTGTTGTTTTAAAGTGAGTAGAGTTTCTAGCTTAATCGTGGCAAAGAATGCTTTTGTATTTCTTTCTCTCTCTTTCTTGCTCGATCAATTTGTGATCTTTATTAAAATATCTTGTGAAACAAAAAAAGGTCACATTTTTATTTTATGAAACGAGTAATTGTCGTTTCAAAGAGAGTAGAGTTTTTAGCTTAATCGTGGCAAAGAATGTTTTTATATTTCTTTCTTACTCACCCGATCTCTGTCTCCGATGCTTCTAATAAAATCCTTATCATTTTAGACAGTTCACATTGAAGTTGGCTCCCGCAAAAAACATCGACGAAAACGGAGCGTTTTCATGGATTGCACAGAAAGCGACCACGACATGCGCTGCTGTCGATATCCGCTGAAGGTCAACTTCACAAGCTTCGGATGGCATTTTGTGGTGGCGCCCACTTCGTTCGATGCATACTTCTGCAGTGGCGACTGCAGAGTGGGGTATTTAGAGCAATACCCGCATACGCATTTGGCCGCTTTGACGACGTCGGCCACACCATGTTGTTCCCCAACCAAAATGAGTTCCTTAAGCTTGTTGTATTTTGACGAGGGCCACAACCTGGTGTTGAGTGTTATACCAAATATGTCCGTTGAGGGATGCAGCTGTTCCTAGCCGACAAATTAAATATATATACATAATGAGCAAGATTTTATGTGAAGCGTTTAGTTATAAATAAAATAGTATAAGTGCATACATACACATACACATGCAAATAATTGCACTCATACTTGCATACATACATACGTTAAAGTACCTGTAATTTGTTGCTTGAGCATTGCACGTACATACATGTAATGGTTAAACAACATTTACATAAATCTAGTTTGATTTCATTAACATACTTTTTGAGCCCATAGTTTGATTTTTTCTTGGCCCGCAAATTCCAATGCAGGACAAATTTAAATGTAGAACTTTACAACGACTACGTTTGCGGTCATTTTTAGTGCCAATGTAAATAGCCTGTGTCCATTTGATAATCACCACGAGCAACCAAATAAAAAGCACTCATTTTGTGTACGCTTGAAATAATTTCGTTAAACTAATAAAAACGTAATGCAGTCCTCGGTAAATGGGTTGTCTAAGTGCTCAGGCATTTGGGCAACTGAACAAACGACGATCCGGTTCGAATCCCAGGCTAAGTGTATGGATGTAGTGTTTGTCTTAGCCGAAGGCGCCTTGGCTGCCATTGCTATTTAAAAAATAGTTAGGTTGATAGTTTATAACTGTATCCTATACTTTAAATAATAATAAAAATAAAATCGTAATAAGTTATTAGACTTGACGAAAATATTCATATTTTATACATTTACCAATTTTACAAATAAGTATGACTTTGACGGTTCACAAAAAAACAAAAAATACTAAACAGTACAGCGGAATAGTCGATATTGGTGAGAATTTACTTAATCCATACTATGGTCACACAGTCACGGCGAATTGAGCTATGATAAACGATGTCTGTATTTCTTGTTTTGTGTGGGTGTGGATTTACTTCACGGAATAAAAATTAATAGAAATATGTAATTTGTTATCAAAATGTGCTCAAATAACTGTGTTGATGTTGTGGAGTTGGACTATGTTGTATTAAAGGTGCGTTCTCGAATTGCCCCAGCTGCGACTTGGCTGGCCTACACAACATTGCCTAACACACACACATGCACACAAATCAGCATTCATGTTTGGCAATAGTGTGTTTTGTGTGTGTGTGTGTGTGCGTGTGTGTTGGTGTATATGTGAGCAAGTTTCTACACTACTTCGCCGTAACTTTTTTGTTACTGAAAAGATTTCAATAAACAAAATCATTTATTACAGCTAAATGGTAGCGATATTACATCATTGTCGAGTTATGAAGCGGTTCAAATGTTCCTTCAAGCTAAAGAAACCCTAGTAGTTGAATTATGCCGAACGAAAAATCCAATCGGCCCAACAAACACGAACGGCGAATTCGACGCCTTCTTCAACGCTGCCCAAGACAAGGCGGAGATTTGTGCAAAAGTAAATGCGCGAGCGAACAGTGCCTCACAAAGCGTTAACTCCAGTTCAGCCAAGAATCAAATCATCTTAACGTTGCGCGCATTTAGCAATGCCGCACCCAAGAATCCCCCCGCTGATCTTGATGCCCAGCCCGCTACAGTGTCGAAGGAGACACAGACGCTTGGCAACTTTGTTGAGCTGAAGAAGAAAAATCTGGGACCCTGCGATCCGAGTGGTGATCTGGCGCAAACGATAGCCGATCACTTCATCGAACAGGAGCATCATCTGTTTGAGCAGTGCCTGGAGCCGGAGATCGACATTGAGGTCAGTGAGCCCAATTACTGTTGACATGCGAATATCTCTTAATCCTTTTCGGGTTTTCAGGAAGTAACTCTCATCAAGCGAGATTCGACTAGCGATCAAATTGGATTGAGCTTCTTCAACAGCAACAGGGACAGCGACGAGAGTATTATTAAGCCTGTGATATGCAACGAAACCAGCAATGCGGACAGGATAGCCAACGACGGGGACACCTGCGAGGATGTCTTCATTGCTGATATCCAGCCAGAGAGCGTGGCCGAACGGGACGGTCGCCTGAGGCGTGGCGACCAAATACTGCGCATCAACGGCACGGACATCAAGAGTAGAAAACACGCCGAAGCACAAATCGCCGAGAATAGCACGGCCGTAACGCTGCTCGTGAGTCGACTTCTGTATCCTGTGAGTAGAGCAATATATCGCCTAATTCTCTTTTCACACGACACTCATGTAAAAGAAAACATATTGGCTGAAGGGAAGAAAGTAGAAAAAAGACAGAAAGGTGGATAGATTCCAACATAAATAAGCCCCTTAATAGTCACAATAAACAATATGGCAAAATTCTTATTAGATTTTATTTAAAAACAAAAAGTTAAAAGTTAAAGTAAAACTTATATAGACATAACAAAATTGTATTCACTGACACTTTCTGACAATAAACGCATACGATTGCGTTCGTGTAAAAAGAGAAAAATGTCAACTTTTCAAAGCGTGTTTTTTCAAATTCGTGTAAAAAGAGAACTAGGTGTACACATATTAAGATATATTCGCTATATTCAGCCATTGCTCTTATTCCAATAGGAAGATGAGGACGACGACGATGAGGACGATGACGATGACGATGAGGACATCGATAGCAATTTCGATTATGCTAATAGCTTCCTTTCCGATGACTACACAAATGTCGTTGACAAGCTGGACAAAGTTCTCTTAACGCAACAACAGTCAATAAATAAAACCGCAGACATTTCGCTAGATGAACCAGCGGCGAAACCAATTCAAATGCCAACACTCCCTAATACGGAGAACAATAAGAGCACCACTCAAACTCAGAAATTTGCTGCCACAGAGAAGCCGCGAATGTCGATTCAATCAAAGTTCGAGTTAGATGGCAGCGCAAGAGAAGAAGCGGCAGTTAAAGTAAACCAATTGATCGTTAAAAGCCTGCCAAATACAACGAAAAGTGCCAGCAACGCGAAGACAAAACAATATGATTATGATGACTGCGAGCATATTTACGAAACCATACCCGAGGACTCCGAATCCGAGCCACTGTACTGCTCACCATATCAAAGCTCCAACTACATGACCGCAATGGGCTCCTGCTCATCGCCGAACGCCCATCTGGCCGAGGCAGAGGTCCTAGAAATGCAGCAGCAATCGCAACGCGTAGCCCAATGGCTGGGCATCAAG